>CAMRHE010000677.1:127500-550000 GCA_947044405.1 Leptodactylus fallax | reverse complement strand
ATGCTCTGCCTCAGATCACCCAGAAACATTGTTCTGTAACTTGGACAACATACAGATTCTACAACTGTAGGGAGATTGATCTGACAGCTGCTCCAGCTAAATGTCGCAGTGGGATAAATGTCATTACGGGCTATGGTGATGGCCTACAGAATTACAGACCTGGATTATCTGAGGTCAGACTCTATACCTGCAAGTCACTTTACTAACAGACTTATGAAAACTAGGACTATTCTATCTATATTGGAATCTTACTTTTTCTTGTCTTTTAAGGCTGTAGTCACCTTTGCAATGATATTTTAATTGTTTGCTTGTTTCCTAAATGTAAAACTAAGCACCTTTCTCAGTAGTCATCATTAAAAAAAGTTCTAATATTCTGCTGCAGTCTATGTAACTCCTTCGTATAGCTGGTTATGGTGTTGCGTCTCATGTATATTGGACCGAACACTGCTAACTAAGCAACTTTCTTAATAGTCATTGTTAAAGATTTTCTACCTTTCTGCTGCTGTGCAGTTAGTATACCTCCTTTACATAGTTGGTTATGCTGTTGCTTCTGCTGTAGATTGGACAATACACTGTTAACTATGCAACTTTCTCAATAGACTTCATTAAATGTTGTCTACCATTCTGTTACTGTGCTGTCTGTGCAGTTCCTTCACATAGCTGGTTAGGCTGTTGCTTTTGATGTAGATTGGACAGCACACTGCTAAGGCAGTAGTCACACTAGCATTCAGGGACTCCATCCTCCTTTCCACTTAAAGTATGCAAAGAGAGATTGTATACAATCTGCTGATTTGGGGCGGAAACCCAGCGGACCCCATAATAATCTATGGATAACCGCATTTTAAGCAGATAGGGTTTCCATTCTTCGGGTCCACTTTGGGAACACGAGCGCCAGTGTGAATCTAGCGTGACTAAGGAACATTCTCAGTAGTCATCATTAAAAATTTTCTACCATTCTGCTGCTACGCAGTTTGTATAACTCCTTCCCTTAGCCGGTTATGCTGTTGTTTCTGACGTAGATTGGATAGTAGACTATCCAATAACATGTAGTATTATTATAGCACTCCGGACTACATACCTGCATAGTTCTGCTCTTCCTCCCTCTCAGTCTTTCCTACAGAAAGGCAGAGGGAATAGCTGCAGCTGCATCTCCTCCTTCTCTAAAGTCTGTTTCTGCAGTTACATCTTCCTCACCTTCCAGCAGTTTATAATCCAGATTTATCTACCTGCTGTTTCCGTGTAAAGATTCACAATCACTTATCTAAAAACCCTTGTAGAGTAGTGCACTAAATAATAGACAGGGGTGGAGGAGGGGGGGTGAAGCTGCAGTTTTTCGTCCTCTGTGAGACTGTATGCTGTGAGAGGGGAGAACACATCAGGAAGGTTCCTATACTCAGAAGACATGGAGGAAGAAATTATTTAGCTTTAAAATCCATGGACCCGGAACTTCTGGCCGCACTACATCTAATATACATCTGAAGGAGCGGGGACTCTTTAATTTTAAGGAGCTGGGGCTGTGCTGCAGTTCACAGCACAGTGTATCGGTGCACCTGAAGTCACAGCACACAAGAGACACATTGTGCGGATCAAGTGTGTGACCGTGTAAATAGAAAATAAAGAGGGCAGCATCGCTGTAGACGCAGGACTGGTAATGTAAAGATCTCCGAAAATAAATGTCTGCACTGTGGATATAGGCGGAGGACTCCGGCCACTGGACTGTGACTAAGCGGAGTGCACAATTACCAATTTATGGCGTGTTTGTTTGTGATGGCTCAGTACAATCTCTAAATGCAGCCGAAGAGCTAATGTGATATTAACGATCCAGTTATTTCTTCTGGATTTCCAAATTTGCTTCAATACATGGAAATTCAGGACTATCAGACTCCATATACAGATATGGCCACGGAGAATACAGACATCATATTCTTATATATGTAATACGGCATCGCACTCTCAACATCTTTAACTGCTTCCAGATCACCCATTGACTTTATATGTCTGGGCAGTCCAATCTTAACCCTGCAAGAACGTATATATATATATATATATATATATATATATACCGAAGCAGGGAGCGGGCTGTTACCACAGCCGAACCTCCTAGAGGGAAGGCAGGGATGGTTTATTACCGATTGCTGTGTACATGGCTATGGGAGCCACCATGATGCTCTGTGGTTACATGACCTCGAGGGGCCGAATACTTCATGAGCTGCTAGGTCTTAGCGGACCCAGATCAGCTCTGCAGCATCCCTCCTGCAACTGGGGCTAATGCAGCAGCCTAACCCTCATGTGTCTGCCCCAATTACAGTGGAAATTAGAAAAACACAAAAAAGGAAAGTTAGAATGTTCCAAACATCTATCATGGAGGGGAACACAATGTGTAAAACAAAAAAAATATAAAAACACAAAAACACAATTAAAGGAAAAAACTCCACTACCACTCCCACGTCACATTCCAGCGAATCCCATCCACAAAAATACGTAAAAATACCCACCGCAAACACGCTATAATTTCCAAAATTGTTGCGGTTTTGGATATCCCAGCATGTCATTATACCTACTGAAACTCTGGCGGTTTCCCTATAGGTATAACAGAAGCAGAAAGGACTTTCTATGAAAAGCGCTGCGAGAAAAACTGTAATGCGTTGCTGCCGCGGTTTTCTCGCAGCGATTTTTTGCTGCCACTCTCCATGTGGGGCTTTAGGTGAAGGTTTCACGTTTCAGAAACACAGTGTATTTTGTTGCAGATTTTCAGCGGGTTTTTTTTGAGGCAAAGTCAGGAGTGGATTTAATAGAAGGGAATGTCTAAGAACTTCCTTTGTATTTTCCATTCCTTTTCAAGCCTCTCCTGACTTGGGCTCAAAAAACTTCAGCAAAATCTGCAACAAAAATAACGCTGCATTTCCGCAACTTGGGGCTTTAGCCCTAATGCATTTTTTTTGTTGCGTTAGTAGTGGGATTTTGTGACAGACTATTGCTGCAACTTGGCCAATATATTTGTTAGTTGAAACTTCTCGATGTTGTAGATTTGCAGTGCGGATTCTAAGACAGATTTTAACCATTGCAGTGAATGTGCTGCGGAGTTGCTGCAAATTCCCAATAGACTTGGAATATGCATTTTTCCTGCTATACCTGGGCTCACCCTAAATGTCAGTCAGAGAGGTTGTGACTATTGTAACTCCCCTGGCCTGTGGCACTGATATAGAATAAATGCACAATCTGAACCGATTCCTGGTGCTGGTGGCGCAATCTGATTTTCTTCCTATGAAGAAATTGCCCTTTGATTTGGGTTCTGCTGTAGCTAAGCCTCCAGCCGCAGAGCTTTGAATGAGAGTCAGACAATCTGTGGAGACGTTTTCGTGATAGAAGGCGCTTGGACACGACGGTTGGCGAACATGCGGCTGGCAGCACAACCCCCGCCTCGCACACAAGTGCACTGACCCATATATACAAACTCTGTAAGAAGCATTATTCATTCAGAGATGGATAATGGTCCGCAGCGCTCTGTTGCATATTTATGAGGCTGATTTGCATGTAATTAGCATTGGCTGAGGACGTCTTTCCTTAGACTCATTACGATAATTATTATTATTTATGTAGATCTGGCTACATATGTCGTACGTCACAGAGCAGAGCGCAGCCAGACCACATATTTACCGAGCTATTTATAGAGAGGATCCTGCCCACAGATACATGGCTGCACTTTGCAAAGTTTAGTGCACTTTAGTCACTTTTTCATTTTTAAGGAGATGGGAAGGAATCGTCTCTCAATCTGTTCTTTTTAGGGTTCTGTAAGGGTTTTAGAAGGAGAGGGCTACAGTAAGAGTGGAGCGGGGTTCAGTAGTGTTAGCCTTAGGGTTGGGCATGTGAACTGAGAGCTAACATTGTATCTAAGGGCTTCACAATGGTGTATCACCATGTATTGTTCAAGACAGGGTTAGGGTTAAAGATGGAAAGGGCCACAGAAGAGTTTGAGGCTTGGATGGTTAGGACTACAGTAGGGTTACTTATTTGGAGAATTGGGATGAGTGGGAGGTAAAGCAGCTTCATCAGTGTGCCGCCGGAAACTGGCGTAAGATGCTCCTAAACAGGAGATGCCTGGAGATGACGTCTCCGCCAATGACTGGTCTCTGCTGTTATCGGTGATCGGCTGCGCCGGCTTCTTAAGCCATTTCCTGTGTCTCAAGAAACACTTTCCAACCGTCCCAAATTTTGCAAAACCATCCTGATATATTTGGTAAGTCACAGCTTGTAAATGGATGTGGGATACAAAAAAACTCAGTGAAAATGTGCCCATTTCTACTTGGTTTGTGGCGGTTCCAATGACGGAACATTCCTAAGTTACCAACCTGTTGATAAGTATGAAGATAACTGGAAGTAAAGACTATCGGGGACCTGCGTTGGAACCAGAACATTGAAGGGATTATATTAGGTTCACATTAGCGTTTGCTCATCTCCATCCAGGATTCCGCTTAAATCGGTGGAGAGAAAAGTCCTGCAAGAAGAACTTTTCTTTCCGCCAATTTCAGTATAAAATCAGTGGAAATCCAGCAGACCCCATTATAGTCTATGGGATTCGCGGGTTTCCTCGGGTCACCGCTTTTTAAAGCAGACAGTGCTTCCATCTTTCGGGTCCCCGCTGTGTTTCGCTGCGGCCTGCGATGTGGGGCCTTAGCTTTAAAGGAAATATATCATCAATATGTGATTGGGGGGGATCCGACACCGAGGATGCCCATAAACCTGCTGAAGAGGTCAAAGAGATTACAAGTGCCATGGGCTCATTTATGTGCTGATGATGTCATTTTCATCAGTCACTTTGTGCAGCAGCAGCTCAGTCCCATTTAAGGGAATGGGACTGAGCTGCAATATCAAGCACAACCTCTGTGCAATGTACAGTGCTGTGCTTGGTATTCACCCGGATGCTGTGGTCTCTTCATCCGCTGATCTATGGTAGTCACAAACTGATGACTTATCTTAAGCACAGTTCTTCCATTTGTCCTTGAAAATTCCTCAAGGCTAAGGCCAAAGAAGCGCTGCAGGAAAAACTACGGCAGCAATGCATGAAATTGACATGCTGCGATTTCTAAAACCGCAACGGGGTAACCGCAGCGTTTAAGCCATGTGGGGCCCCGGCCTTAAGTACTTTTGCCCCAAAGATATTGGTAGAAACATCCAAGATCAGATCTGTAGGTGAGAGCTATTAGCTTATAAGAAGAAATATTTGTACTGCAGCTCACAGGAGATTATCTGCACTGATACACTGTAGCAAACCCTCTGCATGAAAGGAAGGCAAGGTCAAGATGGTCTCTTGGCCTTGGAAAAGAAAATAATGGGTAAGGTTTACTATTGTTGCTGCGCCAGAGACATCATTTTGCCAAAAATCCATTTAGACAAACGTGTTATTGATTTGCACCAAAAGAAGAGATGCAACACAACAATGTCCAGAAAAGGAGGTTCACCAGAATTCTCACCGACGTGCGCCAGTTTTTGGTGCAAGAGATGGTGTAAAGGATGAGTCTTCATTTTAAAATGTTAAAACCGCATATCAAAGAGATTTTTAGCTGCGAGGCGGCTGCTACATATGGCTGTACCTAATGGACAGTTTCTGGCCTGGTCCACAGGCGACCCCTTGGACAGCCCTGACCTGAGGGTCACTGGGTGTGAATGTCCGTATCCTACAGTAAATATGTATACAGGACTTCTGCTGACATCTCAATACAAAGGTGGGCAATGAAATGAAACATTGGGTTAATTTCCTCCTGTATCATGAAATCCTTCAGTTTTCTAAGTAGAACTCGTTAATTGTGTAATTAAAGCCCCGGAGGGACCGCGATGATTTCACGTTTCTGTAATTGAGTCGGTCTACCTGTCCTTATAGGAACCATTTATCTTAATGAAAAGCGAGTACAATGTCATTAGCCTGATTTATAAGTGTATTATTGTGAGAGGCAACAAGTCTTGGCCACCCTATAAGTACTAGACCTCCTGAGCGGCCTGATCCTCAGGCTTCTCCAGGACTTCCTCATGGTTCCTTGTCTCTATCCATCCTGTTACTGTTTATCCTCATCATCTTCTTCTTTTCCAAGAGCCGTCTCATGTTCAGAGATAAAGCTCCAACCTTGTTTATGCAGGATACAATTGTAATAACCCAGCAGACCTAATAATTCTCACAGCTGAGGGTTTGCTACAATTGTGCCTCTCTAGGGCTTGATACAATGTATCAGTGTAGGTACAATGTATCATCCTGGAGTGCAGAGTGTTTAGCTGTCTGCAGATAATAATGGAAATGTTGGCTCCCTGCAGCCACCACTAGGGGGAGTGTAAGAGCTTTGTGAATACTAGTTATACATCCAACAGTATGCAGTAAACTCTGGAGCTCCCCATAGTGGTGGCTCCAGGAAACTATGTAACGAAAGAGGTTGCAGTGGTGACTGGGCCCCATTATACGGGGAGCCCACTGCCCTCCCTCCCGCACCACATCGGACCCTTCAGGGCCCTCATACAACCTTCTGAGGCTGGTTAGCATCAGGACCTGTACTCAGAGCCTTAAAGACACAAGTGAGGAGAGATATATGTAAATGCCTTTATGTTTTTAAGCCTGGCCTGGTATATGATTAATTTTGGGGTCTGACTTAGGGATATTATATGGGGTCTGACTAGTTTCATTATGCAAGGTCTGATTAATTTAGGGGTCTCTCTGGGGTTTGATTATTTTAGGGGCCTGGTTGGTGGTCTGAATACATTTAAAGGTCTGATAGTTGGGGTCTGTGGTCTGATTTAACTTTGGGGTCTGGTCTAGGGTCTGATTTAAAGGGCTTTTCCCATGAAACAAATTTTCCCCTATACATAGATAGCCAGAAATAGCCAAGCCCAATCACCGCTCCGTTCAGAAAGTCTCACGTTCTGGTGATCGGTGGGGATCTATGCGGTCAGACCCCCACTGATCTGCAAGTTATCCCCTATCCTATGGATAAGAAATCCCCTATAATGTATGGGTTTATCTTGGGATTTGGGGTATGAGACTGCCCATGCTCCATCCATTTCTGGGTCATCCTTTAACTGTGCCCGGCGGGTGTGCCCTGACCCTAGATCTCACATAGAGCTGGTAAGTGCTTGAGGGGATGGGGGGGGGCATTTAAAAAAAATTCGGTACATGACTCGGCATTTTCTAGTTGCACCTGTGGAAAAATCCAATGATATATTATAAAATTTTGGAACTCGAAATGGAAAATATTGAAAGGCGAGAGCGCTCCATCCTGTAGCCTCAGCCCGCCAGGTTCCCTTTTATTGTTGGGACTTTTGTAATAAAATGCGCTCATACTTCTGAATATACATTAATGCAGGCAAAGCAAAATCCAATAAGATGGGAAAAAGAACGCTCGCTTGAATCATTCGCCCGATGCCATCTACAATGGTCTGCCGCCCGGGAGCCCATTCACAACCCACACCCATGTGATGGACTCATTGTGTTACCCGCAGCTTTAATGTATAGTGACAGGTGCTCCGTGATTATGGGCTGTGAGGATGAGCGAATCCTGCACCATCGTTTATCTAAATCAGCCTCCTGCCATAATTCAGTCACTTTCATTAAGTCCGTCCAATGCCGCGTGGTGTCAGGAGAGCACAGAACGCAGCGTCCCGGCATCTTCATCACCTTTGTGTCGGGAAAATAGAAAAAGATAAAAAAAAAAAAAACATTGCGGCCGCCTCCAGCTTGGACATTTAACCTTCAAGCCTGGAAACTTTATGCAGTGATAAATGTAACCGCCGCCTGCGCTCTCCTGGGAGGTCCAGCATTATACAGCACCAAAGTGTAAATGGTGTCAGGCGTGCGAGGATTACACAAATACCCCAATGTATCACCCAGTGAGACATTCTCTACGGGTGGAGCAACCGAAAATCTCCTGTAATCCAATATTATTGTAAGGAGTTCATTTAATCCATCTGTAAGACAATCTGGAGGAATCAGAAAATATCTACAGTAATCTGCTTAGCTGATGGACTCTTATATTGTTATACAATCTGATAAGGAGGAAGAAATAACCACATGAAACATGTACGGTATAAAGATGGGGAGCTGCAAATTCTTGTACATAGGAGCAGTATTATAGTAGTAATATTCTTGTACATAGGAGTAGTATTATAGTAGTTATATTCTTGTACATAGTAGTATTATAGTAGTTATATTCTTGTACATAGGGGCAGTATTATAGCAGTTATATTCTTGTACATAGGAGTAGTATTATAGTAGTTATATTCTTGTACATAGGAGCAGTATTATAGTAGTTATATTCTTGTACATAGGAGGTAGTATTATAGTAGTTATATTCTTGTACATAGGAGCAGTATTATAGTAGTTATATTCTTGTACATAGGAGTAGTATTATAGTAGTTATATTCTTGTACATAGGAGGTAGTATTATAGTAGTTATATTCTTGTACATAGGAGCAGTATTATAGTAGTTATATTCTTGTACATAGGGGGCAGTATTATAATAGTTATATTCTTGTACATAGGAGGTAGTATTATAGTAGTTATATTCTTGTACATAGGAGCAGTATTATAATAGTTATATTCTTGTACATAGGAGCAGTATTATAGTAGTTATATTCTTGTACATAGGAGCAGTATTATAGTAGTTATATTCTTGTACATAGGAGGTAGTATTATAGTAGTTATATTCTTGTACATAGGAGCAGTATTATAGTAGTTATATTCTTGTACATAGGAACAGTATTATAATAGTTATATTCTTGTACATAGGGGCAGTATTATAGTAGTTATATTCTTGTACATAGGAGGTAGTATTATAGTAGTTATATTCTTGTACATAGGAGTAGTATTATAGTAGTTATATTCTTGTACATAGGAGCAGTATTATAGTAGTTATATTCTTGTACATAGGAGCAGTATTATAGTAGTTATATTCTTGTACATAGGAGGTAGTATTATAGTAGTTATATTCTTGTACATAGGAGTAGTATTATAGTAGTTATATTCTTGTACATAGGAGCAGTATTATAGTAGTTATATTCTTGTACATAGGAGCAGTATTATAGTAGTTATATTCTTGTACATAGGAGCAGTATTATAGTAGTTATATTCTTGTACATAGGGGCAGTATTATAGTAGTTTTTAATTTTTTGGTTATTTTATTTTTATTATATTTTTCAAGGAGTGTATTATAGTAGTTATATTCTTGTCATAGGAGCAGTATTATAGTAGTTATATTCTTGTACATAGTAGTAGTATTATAGTAGTTATATTCTTGTACATAGGGGCAGTATTATAGTAGTTATATTCTTGTACATAGGAGCAGTATTATAGTAGTTATATTCTTGTACATAGTAGTAGTATTATAGTAGTTATATTCTTGTACATAGTAGTAGTATTATAGTAGTTATATTCTTGTACATAGTAGTAGTATTATAGTAGTTATATTCTTGTACATAGGGGGCAGTATTATAGTAGTTATATTCTTGTACATAGGAGGTAGTATTATAGTAGCTATATTCTTGTACATAGTAGTAGTATTATAGTAGTTATATTCTTGTACATAGAAGTATTATAGTAGTTATATTCTTGTACATAGGAGAAGTATTATAGTAGTTATATTCTTGTACATAGCAGCAGTATTATAGTAGTTATATTCTTGTACATAGAAGCAGTATTATAGTAGTTATATTCTTGTACATAGGAGCAGTATTATAGTAGTTATATTCTTGTACATAGGAGCAGTATTATAGTAGTTATATTCTTGTACATAGGAGCAGTATTATAGTAGTTATATTCTTGTACATAGGAGGTAGTATTATAGTAGTTATATTCTTGTACATAGGAGCAGTATTATAGTAGTTATATTCTTGTACATAGGAGGTAGTATTATAGTAGTTATATTCTTGTACATAGCAGCAGTATTATAGTAGTTATATTCTTGTACATAGGAGCAGTATTATAGTAGTTATATTCTTGTACATAGGAGGTAGTATTATAGTAGTTATATTCTTGTACATAGGAGCAGTATTATAGTAGTTATATTCTTGTACATAGGAGCAGTATTATAGTAGTTATATTCTTGTACATAGGGGCAGTATTATAGTAGTTATATTCTTGTACATAGGAGCAGTATTATAGTAGTTATATTCTTGTACATAGGGGGCAGTATTATAGTAGTTATATTCTTGTACATAGGAGTAGTATTATAGTAGTTATATTCTTGTACATAAGAGCAGTATTATAGTAGTTATATTCTTGTACATAGGAGCAGTATTATAGTAGTTATATTCTTGTACATAGGAGGTAGTATTATAGTAGTTATATTATTGTACATAGGGGGCAGTATTATAGTAGTTATATTCTTGTACATAGGAGGTAGTATTATAGTAGTTATATTCTTGTACATAGGAGGTAGTATTATAGTAGTTATATTCTTGTACATAGTAGTATTATAGTAGTTATATTCTTGTACATATGGGGCAGTATTATAGTAGTTATATTCTTGTACATAGGAGTAGTATTATAGTAGTTATATTCTTGTACATAAGAGCAGTATTATAGTAGTTATATTCTTGTACATAGGAGCAGTATTATAGTACTTATATTCTTGTACATAGGAGCAGTATTATAGTAGTTATATTCTTGTACATATGGGGCAGTATTATAGTAGTTATATTCTTGTACATAGGAGCAGTATTATAGTAGTTATATTCTTGTACGTAGGAGCAGTATTATAGTAGTTATATTATTGTACATAGGGGGCAGTATTATAGTAGTTATATTCTTGTACATAGGAGGTAGTATTATAGTAGTTATATTCTGGTACATAGGAGGTAGTATTATAGTAGTTATATTCTTGTACATAGGAGGTAGTATTATAGTAGTTATATTCTTGTACATAGGAGTAGTATTATAGTAGTTATATTCTTGTACATAGGAGTAGTATTATAGTAGTTATATTCTTGTACATAGGAGCAGTATTATAGTAGTTATATTCTCGTACATAGGAGGCAGTATTATAGTAGTTATATTCTTGTACATAGGGGTAGTATTATAGTAGTTATATTCTTGTACATAGGGGGCAGTATTTTAGTAGTTATATTCTTGTACATAGGGGGCAGTATTATAGTAGTTATATTCTTGTACATAGGGGTAGTATTATAGTAGTTATATTCTCGTACATAGGAGGCAGTATTATAGTAGTTATATTCTTGTACATAGGGGTAGTATTATAGTAGTTATATTCTTGTACATAGGGGGCAGTATTTTAGTAGTTATATTCTTGTACATAGGGGGCAGTATTATAGTAGTTATATTCTTGTACATAGGGGTAGTATTATAGTAGTTATATTCTTGTACATAGGAGTAGTATTATAGTAGTTATATTCTCGTACATAGGAGGCAGTATTATAGTAGTTATATTCTTGTACATAGGAGCAGTATTATAGTAGTTATATTCTTGTACATAGGAGTAGTATTATAGTAGTTATATTCTTGTACATAGGAGTAGTATTATAGTAGTTATATTCTCGTACATAGGAGGCAGTATTATAGTAGTTATATTCTTGTACATAGGAGCAGTATTATAGTAGTTATATTCTTGTACATAGGAGCAGTATTATAGTAGTTATATTCTTGTACATAGGAGTAGTATTATAGTAGTTATATTCTTGTACATAGGAGCAGTATTATAGTAGTTATATTCTTGTACATAGGAGCAGTATTATAGTAGATATATTCTTGTACATAGGGGGCAGTATTATAGTAGATATATTCTTGTACATAGGAGCAGTATTATAGTAGTTATATTCTTGTACATAGGGAGCAGTATTATAGTAGTTATATTCTTGTACATAGGGGCAGTATTATAGTAGTTATATTCTTGTACATAGGAGCAGTATTATAGTAGTTATATTCTTGTACATAGGAGCGGTATTATAGTAGTTATATTCTTGTATATAGGAGTAGTATTATAGTAGTTATATTCTTGTACATAGGGGGCAGTATTATAGTAGTTATATTCTTGTACATAGGGGGCAGTATTATAGTAGTTATATTCTTGTACATAGGAGTAGTATTATAGTAGTTATATTCTTGTACATAGGGGGCAGTAATATAGTAACTAATGCGGGGTGCGTTCTATGAGGTAGTATTTGCTGCTTCTATTTTTACCCCTCTTAGCTGCTCCTACCTAAAATTTACTTTTATCAGCTGGAAGTAACACTGAACACATATAAGGTGAGATTGTTATGACATTAATATTGATAATATTGCTTGCTGTGATGTCATTACTATAGAAGTTGCCAAATATTTTTTCTGACTATTTGACAATTACTGCAGGTTTTGTATTCTCCATGCTGCAGAGAGCGGTGACATCTAGAGGTGATATCTTGCACTGCACTGTTTTGAAATTAGTGAGGTGGAGCAAAACAATAACAGCCTAAAATGCATACATTATCTCATAATAAACATAAACTGCAAATGTCACATCTGATGATTTTGGTTTACAGTAAGGGCCCTGGGTGCTCCTCATACTCATGTTCATGCCCAGCAGCGAGTTGTCTTTTCTTCGTGCTGACATTTGCTATGGGGAGATTTATGGGTTTTAAGATTATACATAAAATTCATCTCTCCAGTGGCAAAATTTTATAATAAATGCACATTTATAGAGGAAAGGTAAAATGAGATGCAAATGTGTTTAAAAATTCATATTCATAATAAAAAAAAATATTCTGAGTAATGTGCATAATGTAAGGCCAAGCCTCTTATAGGGCAGCAGCAGTCCCGGGACTTTCAGTTGCAGGTCACATTGGTCTGAGGCCTGGACACCACAGCAACATTTGGTTGTAGGTGACAGCGTTATATTGCACTTTTGTTTTGCTACTAAATTCATAAATGTGCTTGTAACAGATTATGAGATTGTCTGCCATCTTCCCTGTTTGCAGTAGTACAGTACTTGCAATGTGCAAGGGATCACTCAGCTTTTCCATGCTTCTGAACAACAGATATACCTATTTATGAAGCAGTATCACTGCATATGTAAGGCTGGGTTTACACCAGCGCTTGAATTCCCTTCATGGATTCCGTCCCGAAATCCGCTTGAAAAATGCGGAGAGAAAAGTCCTGAAAGCAGGATTTTTCTCTCCGCATTTTTCAGGTGGAAACCCTGGCGGACCCCATTATAGTCTTTGGAGTCCACGGGTAAACGCTTTTTAAGTGGATTGAGTTTCCATTTTTCGGGTCCGCTTGGGAACGGAAACCACAATGCAGGTGTGATCCTAGGGTCCCTCTCCCCACAGCCAGGTCTCTGTATAGTGATCTTCTGTTTACCACAGGACAGCCAATAGAAATAGCTTTTTGCTCTGCTTATCCAGAAGGAGCAGAAACTGTGCAGTAGGGGGCAGTATAGCTGAAGAGACTCCGCCTACTGGAAAAGTAACAAGGAGCTATGCTGTCAGCTGCCAGAGGGAAAGGAGACTGATTCTGCCACATCCCATCCCCAGCAGCACCGAGGAGGACACATGGAAGCCAGAAAATGATGAAAACGTTATTGTTATTCTGAAACACATTCACATCAAGTTTTTTACATCCAAAAAACATTGTAAAAATGGATGCAATTGGAGATCAATGCTAAATAAACAGATCTGTTCCTGGCCATTTTTTTGGACAATAACCATGCTAGAAACAATTATAACACCAATAAAATATATCAATGATAATGACAAAAATTACTGACAGCGAAAAAAAATAATCAGTAATAATAATAAACTAAGAAGATACTGATGTAAATGTCCATGAATATGGCGGGGCCTCGGTAGTTACTCTGCTAGATATTATATATTGTTATAATAATGAATATCCACATCTATCCTTATGTATGGGACATCTATATGAGTTATAAATATATATATATATATATATATATATATATATAAAGAAAGCAGGGTCATTGGGATGGTTTTTATAAATGTATATTTTTATATATTTTTTGATTTAGAAAAAAAACAAAAACAAAAAAACTGCTATCCTGAACCCAGGAAATAGGAGATATAAAGTAGATTTATTGTCATCGGGACTTGGGTTATCTCAGGAATAAATTTCATATCAAAAGTCCTGAAAGGAATTAAAAACTATTAGCACCATGTAGTACATCAGCTTAACCCTTTCCCGACATCTGCCAGACTATTATGGCGGACGCCGGGTCTTTAAAGATGGCGGCCTCTCTCTCTCTCTATATATATATATTATAAACTGCTATTTTGAATCTAGTAAACAGGAGATCTTGTTACTACATTTTGTATCCATTGGGTCTTGGATTTCCCTGTTGCTTCGTGTGCAGTTCCATTCCATGCAAGTTTGGTAGATTGTAGTCTTTTTATTTGTAAGTAAATTTAATTTGTTAGATAAATTATGTCAAATCCAGAATAAAGAAGTAACCAGGTGAGCAGAAGGTGATACCATGGGCTAGTGCACATCCAATATGGCAACTTTCTTCTGTTAGGCTAAAAGTTTCTTTCCGCACAGCCCTATAAATTAGTAATGCCGCCATAGATTTTGCCCTATTCATCGTTCTCCCTATAAGGTCCCCGTGGTCTGATCTGACTTCCTCTACTCTTAATTATTAATATGTACTGATAATAAAGCAATCCGTAATGTATAGAGATTGGTTTGTTGGGATTTAAAGGGACAGTAGCCTTACATTTCTATTTTTTTCCTTTAAAGGAATGTATCAGGCATTTTTTAATTTATTAAAAATAAGTAATAAAATGTTTCAGTTTTTTCTAATCTGGTTTTATTTTCTGTAGATTTTTTTTGCTGTGTTTAACAGTATTTAGTGATCTGCTTTACAGCACAATCATGGCTATAGGCAGCAATAGTCTAGATCCGACTCATTGAGGTCTGTGGGAGAGTTTTCTAGACATGCTTTGTGCAGGGAGAGGGAGGAGCTAAGCTGTGACATCATCTGTTGTCAGTAATGATGTAATGATGGGTCAGTGGTGTTATCTATAGAGGCATTATCTTCTATTGTAATCCTGTTTGTAATGAAATTGAAGTGACTGCTGCAAAGAATTGGCAAGTATTAGTCTATTATTAGGCTTAACAGTCTGAGTGAAATTTCCAGGATATAGTATTTTTTATATATATTTATTGAGATGGAAGATTTATTAAATATATATATATATATATATATATATATATATATATATATAGCTAATTTTGCTGTTTAATATATAAATGGTGTTTTATAAAAACTTACAAAATAGTTCATTTTCTGGTGCAGCATTCCCTTTAATGCCGGCAGGGATGCAAATGAAACTAGCAGACTGTTGGTTTACTGTCCAACACCTTCAAGACAGGAGCTCATCTTCAGTTATTCATTACCTACGTCACCATAGATGACTTATATTGGGATATTTAATGGGAGAACAGCAATGTAGGCAAAGGGATTGATGTGAGAAATAAATGATAAGATGGGTAAAGGAGGCCGCTTACACTGGGGGAGGGGGAAGACTGCCCTCTTGTAAGAAAGTAAGCAAAATCTTTCTTCAATTTTCTAATAGTCTTTATGTTTCAGTTCCTCACCATTTTCCAGATCTCTGCTTGTTGTCAGTTCCATTCACTGTTCTTCCCTGCAGAGCAGCGCTCAGGCCACTCACACTGCAGCATGGCCCCATTCATGTGAAGGGAAGATGGCCGGGCAAACCTAGGAGCAGCACCATAGCCCCTTCACTGGTGGGTGTCCCAGACGTCAGATCCCCACCAGTAATACAGGTTTACATGTGTCAGTATAGACATGACACATGTATGTGAACATGTTTTGCAACTTATTCAGTATATGTATATCCAAACTGTAGCTGGAGCCATGTTGTTACTTCACTGCAGCGCCACCATCTGGGCTGTACAGGTAGTTATGAGGATCAGGCTACATGCACACGACTATCTGTAGTGTACACGTCCGTAAAAACGGAGATGGCATCCGTGTGCCCTCCATGTTTTTCACTTATCCATGCACTTGAATGAATGGAACAAGCTGCAAAAATTGACAAGAGTAGGATCTGCTTCTTATTTCTACAGCCTGGACACTGATCCCTGAAAACTATGCACATGTGTATGGAGCCATAGAAATGAATGGGTCCGTATGCTATCTGTAAAAATGGATACCAAATGGAAACCAAAACTATAGCCGTGTCCTTTGACCTCAGATGCCCAGATTTACAGGTCCTCCCCAATGACCTATGAAATATGGTATGGACTGTATAACTATCACTTCTGTCCTCCACCTGTAAATCCAATCTCTGTGCTGGAGAAGATTGTTTCTAACGCGTTTTACGGTAATTGTATCTTGGCAGTATGCAGTGGTCAGGACGCCGTTCTCACAGACTGTCACCTGTACTGGATCAGAGGGCACCGTCTCTGCCCCTCCAGCATCGGGCGCAGTAATGACTCGATATTCGATGGTATCTACAGTCAATTTAAATCCGCTTTCCGGCGTTCCTGTCCTAATAAAGGAGACACGAGATAAAGTAAATAGTCTTATACTTGGTACATCAGATAAAGACTTCCCCTGCCCTGATACTCAACTGAATCCACAACTTTAAGTAGCTCCAAAGATTTCTGATAAAAACAGCACAAAGTTTCAGGAGAAGGAAAATGAACAGAACTTATACAAGGACGTCCTAGGTGATAAAGAAGACCCCCGACCAGAAGGTGAAGAAAGTTCTGCGCTCCTGTCTGGGTGACTGACAGCCCCATATGAGCTGATGCTGCTATGTCCTGTCTCAGGAAAGTAAACGTATGTAAGTAAGTAAGTAAGTAAGTGCATTCACTCGGTACAGTTGGAATATGGAATAATGGATAGAATAAACTGCCTGCGGTTTTAATGCAGTTGCTTAATTTTAGCAGTGAAACATGTTAAAGAAATGTGTTTTACCTGTAAAGTTAAGAAACTGAACAAAAAAAATACACATCAAAACTGCATGAAGTTTTTCCGATGTTGCCTTTTTAAGTGACCCAACTGCACCATGTGAATGCGCCCTCACACACTTCACTTACTCTCAGTTTCTGGGGGTAATATTGGCTCATACGGGGCTGTCCCCCAGAATATCTGCCCCTCCTGCTTGGAGCTCTCCCAAGGTTGATGCTACAATGGAGTGATTGAGGCCCCAAGTAGTGTAAACGATTTACATTAACTGCAAAGTGGATGAGATGCTGGCTAATCCCGTCCACACATTGCAGAAAATAATCCGCAACGGAATTGCTGTGATTTGGAAAACACTTAAGTTTTTGAAAATCATAGCATGTCAATTATACCTACGGAAACACTGGCGGTTCTGTATAGGTGTAATAGAGGCAGAAAGGCTGTAGAGGAAAACTTTTCTGTGAAAAGCGCTGCGAAAAAAAACATGATGCAGTTTCTGGCGCAACTCGCTACATGGGGCCTTAGCCTAAAAGTAGATTCTCCCCGGAGTGGTGTGGTGTGGATCCAGTAGGTGGCGCTGTCTCAGCTCTGTGCATGTTAGCTGTGTGGTCTGGCGGGGTCACAGCTTGCCTGTCCATATACAGTGCTGGCCAAAAGTATTGGCACCCCTGCAATTCTGTCAGATAATACTCAATTTCTTCCAGAAAATGATTGCAATCACAAATGCTTTGGTAATAATATCTTCATTTATTTTGCTTGCAATGAAAAAACAAAAGAGAATGAAAAAAAAAGTCAAATCATTGATCATTTTACACAAAACTCCAAAAATGGGCCAGACAAAAGTATTGGCACCCTCAGCCTAATACTTGGTAGCACAACCTTTAGACATAATAACTGCGAACAACCGCTTCCGGTAACCATCAATGAGTTTCTTCCAATGCTCTGCTGGAATTTCTCCAGGTCCCTGAGATGTGAAGGGCGCCTTCTCCAAACTGCCATTGTGAGATCTCTCCTTGGGTGTTCTATGGGATTCAGGTCTGGACTCATTGCTGCCACTTTACAAGTCTCCAGTGCTTTCTCTCAAACCATTTTCTAGTGCTTTTTGAAGTGTGTTTTGGGTCATTGTCCTGCTGGAAGACCCATGACCTCTGAGGGAGACCCAGCTTTCTCACACTGGGCCCTACATTATGCTGCAGACTTCATAATGCCATGCACACGGTCAAGCAGTCCAGTGCCAGAGGCAGCAAAGCAACCCCAAAACATCAGGGAACCTCCGCCATGTCTAACTGTAGGGACCGTGTTCTTTTCTTTGAAGGCCTCTTTTTTTTCCTGTAAACTCTATGTTGATGCCTTTTCCCAAAAAGCTCTACTTTTGTCTCATCTGACCAGAGAACATTCTTCCAAAAAGTTTTTGGCTTTCTCAGGTAAGTTTTGGCTTTTTTATGTCTCTGGGTCAGAAGTGGGGTCTTCCTGGGTATCCTACCATAGAGTCCCTTATCATTCAGACGCCGACGGATAGTACGGGCTGACACTGTTGTACCCTCGGACTGCAGGGCAGCTAGAACTTGTTTGGATGTTAGTCGAGGTTCTTTAGCCACCATCCGCACAATCTTTCGTTGAAATCTCTTGTCAATTTTTCTTTTCCGTCCACATCTAGGGAGGTTAGCCACAGTGCCATGGGCTTTACACTTCTTGATGACACTGCGCACGGTAGACACAGGAACATTCAGGTCTTTGGAGATGGACTTGTAGCCTTGAGATTGCTCATGCTTCCTCACAATTTTGCTTCTCAAGTCCTCAGACAGTTCTTTGGTCTTCTTTCTTTTCTCCATGCTCAATGTGGTACACACAAGGACACAGGACAGAGGTTGAGTCAACTTTAATCCATTTCAACTGGCTGCAAGTGTGATTTAGTTATTGCCATCACCTGTTATGTGCCACAGGTAAGTAACAGGTGCTGTTAATTACACTAATTAGAGAAGCATCACATGATTTTTCAAAGGGTGCCAATACTTTTGTCCACCCCCTTTTTATGTTTGGTGTGGAATTATATCCAATTTGGCTTTTTGACAATTCTTTTTGTGGTTTTCCATTGAAGACAAATTAAATGAAGATATTATTACCAAAGCATTTGTGATTGCAATCATTTTCTGGAAGAAACTGAGTATTATCTCACAGAATTGCAGAGGTGCCAATACTTTTGGCCAGCACTGTACCTCTCCAAAATGCAATCCTATCCCACCTGGTTTGATGTGGACATAGGATACTGCCCAATACTAACAGTCACAGGGGAGGGCGTGGACACCGGAGCCGAGGCAGCGCCTCCTACTGGACCTAGGTCAGGGAATCACACTGTACTAGCTCCTAGTTAATTGAATCTTTGCTCATAGAGTATGAGACATGATCAGGTATCCATGTTATGTGTCAGGCCAGCAAGTCACAGCCTACAAAATGATCCAGCACTGCTAACATTGGAAGCTCAGGATGAGCAACATGTCCACCCCAGATATGGCATCCACAATATCCATGGATGCCATATCTGGGGTGGACATGTATGAATTCCCAAGTGAGATCCAATATATTAAAGCGGCTCAGCATCTGGGAGTGCACAGCAGTCGGGGTCACACAGTCACGTTGCAATTAACCTGGATCTAGCTATGGGGGATACAGAAAATGTGATCAACTAATTAGTTCTAATACAGCCACCTGCTGTCAGTGACGACAGACATCACACGTAGCGAACTGGCAGGGGAACGTTAAAGGGGCTGTTTGATATTACAGAACCATGTATGGTCTCTTCTCGAAATGGGGGCACAGTGTGATACCAGACACCGCCTGCAGACAAGTGTGGCGCTGTTGCTGGAAGAAAGCAGCAATGTTTTTGTAATCTTATATAGCGCTTTTAATGTTAGCTGTCTCCCATTTTTAGGGGTATGGAAAATTTGGGTGACAGTCCCTGTGGGGTCTATAATGGTGCTTCATTTGGTGGCCACTAAGCATTGAGTTATACCTAGGAAATAGGTGAGCGAGTTTGTCTGATAAAGGCCCCTGAAATCCCTGAAGAATGCCTCGGCTTGTTATACATTTTCCTGCAGTGGCCACTACAGGTGAAATGTTGTATTGCATGCCGACCCTCTACCTAATAATAGCCTGGGCACTAACAGAACGGATTTCAGGCAGGCACAATGCTGCTCTATGATATCCATATACCGCCGCTGGGTCTGACTGGCCCACCAGGGTACCAAAGGATCCTCCGCAGTACCCGGGCTCTATCACAATATTGTCCAGCAGAATATACCTAAATGTGAAGGATACTATGAGCTACATCCTAGGGGTTGTTGAAGGGTTGGCCCCCAGAATCATTTTACTTGGTGGGCCCAAGGAACCTCAGTCCAACACCAGACCCCAGTAGGACCTATGGAAAGGGAGTGTCTTCAAAACGAGGCTGAAAACTTGTATTTACTGTTATCCTCAGGATAGGTCATTACTATGTACTAGGTCGGGGTCCTACACCCCGCAGATCAGCTATTTAAAGAGGCCACGGCACTCACATGTACGGCAGGCTTTTCCCTGGACCAATGATAACACGTTTATTGGTCACATGGTACAGCAGCAATTGAATGGGACTGAGCCACAATACCAAGCACAGCCACGACAATATCTACGGCAAAGATTGTCTGTCACACTGTCCTGCATTACATAGGCAGCTTGCTGATTTGAACGGACATTGTGCAATGCTTCTTTTCTCCTGTGGTGGCGCTGTAGGTAAACTAATTATTGCTAAGGTCCCAATAGATTACAGCTGATCGCAGAAGGTCCCAGCATGGGGAACACTTTGTGATCCTTCTAATAAGTAGGGATCATCCAAAGTGGAGAACCCCTTTAAGAGGGAGATGTCCCAGGTTTGGGGCCCAGCGCTCATCCTGCCTGAAGACAAGTAAATAGCCGTTCTCCATTGGTAAATACTGGAGTAATTAGCTGATCCGAGGCTCATGCATTGTTAATTATGGCGACATAATCTGCACATTCGGGGATGCTCGGCATATGTTATCAGCTCTGTTTCTCTATCACTTATCACAAAATATGCAGATTGTATTTCTTTCTTTCATTGTGCAGCTGCCAGTAATGTTCCCTCATTAAATCCGTAGGAATAGCCTGCGACGTGTTGCACAAGAATACCGACCGGATTTCTGACAGAGAGAGGGTGAAGGGCGACATTAATTCTTTCTCTTTGCCGTTCGTCAGTTCGTTTCACAAAGTACCTTTCAAACCGGACCTGTCAGAGGGTTCAGCTCCATATTTCATTGGTTTTATGTACATGGCATGTTATAATAATACCGCCATCAAGGTGGAGCTAGAAGAACAATCCTGCCAACCTTCACAGCAGTTGTCGCTTTCCTCCGCCCTTTGACTATTGGTTCTCCTTGTGGAGTTGGTGTAGTGAGTTGTATGCAAATTAGCTCTTCTCAATCACTAGGGAAACTTTCTGCCTAGCGCCACCTATAGGTAGCTACTCTGTAAGACATTGTTCAACCTATTAAAGAGCCTTGCAACATGACGAGGCCCATCAGCCGTAGGGTGTCTCTATTTGGCTGATATCTCTTGTCCTGTTTCGAGGTTCTTAGGCCTTATATATTCATGACCTCTCCTTAAAGGGGTTGTGCTGTTAAGGACACTTTTCCCCCGAAAGCCTCCTTGAGAATGGAGCACCAACCCCTTTTATAGTTTATCAGTAGGGGTTCAACACCCAGGACCCCCACAGTCAGTTATTTGAGGAGACTGCATGACTTATGACTACTCTTGCCTCTTCCCTGTGCCAGTGATGTCACCTTCATTGGTCACATGGTACAGCAGCAGTGCGGCTATGCTACAATACCAAGCATAACCTCTACGATATGTGCAGCGCTATTCTTGATATTCAGTGAAGAGGTCACCGTGCTGCTCCAAACACTGCAGCCCCCTAAAGCAGCTGATCGATGGGGGTCCTGGATGCCATATTGATGACCTAAGTCTTAGGAACCCCTGTAATGGGCTGGACAGGAAAGCGATCTATAGGACTCTTCTATAGGACAGCTAATATGCATACCCCTTTACTATAGTATTACATATAAAAGGCATTAGCCAGAAGGGGGCGATAATAAGCCCAGAAGATTGCTCCTCCCAGGATAACTGGCAGGACCTTCACCATCAAATAATAGGTACTTAAATAGCGCTATTTTATAAACTATCTCTGCCATGTCATTTCAGAAGGCTCTCTGCAATATGGCTGTTAATATCAAGTACAATCGGACTAGCCCTTTAATTTCCAGGTCACTATAATTAATACTGATTATTGGATTTTATGGGAAGACGTCCCCACCCCTTGCACGCCCCCGCGGCTCTCTGCTCTGAATAACTTATAGAAATGGCTTGGATTCTAATGATTCGGGTCAAGTTGTTTGTTTACTTACAGTCCACAACCTGTAGAATGAAAATTGGTCTTTTAACTATTAAACTGGGTTATGTCTCCAGGCAACAAGCAAAGGATCATGTGACATCACTTTCAGGGTTTACAGAATAATCCTCATAGTATAAAGTGGGGCTCTGGTAGGATTCTACATAACGGTATCCTCCATGAGCTCTCACATTATATATGTATAATATGAGCCTGAGGCAGGAAATAGTCCCTGAATTATGGAAATCTTCTTGTGTGGTACCAGTTCCAAAGAAACCTCACCCTATGGACCTCAACGACTACAGACCTGTAGCACTGACATCCCACTTGATGAAGATCTTAGAGAGATTGGTTCTCACACATCTTCGCCCTCTAATGAGCCCCGCTATGGACCCCCTCCAGTTTGCTTATCGACCGGGCATTGGGGTAGATGATGCCATCATCCACCTTCTGCACAGGGCTCTCTCTCACCTGGAGAAACCAGGGAGCACGGTGAGAATAATGTTCTTTGATTTGTCCAGTGCTTTTAACACCATACAGCCCAGGTTACTGAGGGACAAGCTGGGCCTTGCTGGAGTGGACCACCACCTCTCCAACTGGATCCTAGACTACCTCACAAATCGACCTCAGTAAGTGAGAGCCCGAGACTGTGTGTCAGATACCGTGATCTGTAATACGGGGGCACCTCAGGGTACGGTTCTCACCCCTTTCCTTTTCACACTGTACACTGCTGATTTTAGGTGCAACTCATCTAGCTGCTACCTACAGAAGTATTCTGACGACTCTGCAATAGTGGGTCTCATCACAGATGATGATGACAAGGAGTACAGAGAACTGAACCGGTTTTTTGTGGACTGGTGCCACCGGAACCACCTGAAGATTTACGTGGGGAAGACCAAGGAGATGGTGGTGGACTTCCGTAAAGGCAGAAGCCCTCCTAAACCAGTGGACATCCTGGGGACGGGCATCGAGATTGTGAACACCTATAAGTTCCTGGGTTTGCTCCTTAATAATAAGCTGGACTGGGCAGATCATATGGAGGCCCTGTACAGGAAGGGCCACAGCAGGCTCTACCTGCTTAGGAAGCTGAGAGCCTTTGGAGTCGGGGGGGCACTTCTTAGAACTTTCTTCAACTCGGTAGTGGCATTAGCCATCTTCTTTGGAGTGGCCTGCTGGGGGAGCAGTATATCAACCAGGGACAGAAATAAACTTGACAAGCTGATTAGAAAGGGCCAGCTCTGTCCTGGGGAGCCCACTGGACCCAGTGCAGGTGGTGGGTGACAGAAGGATACTGTCCGTGGTGAGCTCCATGCAGAAGAAGAAGTCCCATCCCATGCATGAGACTGTGATTGCGCTGGGCAGTACTGTCAGTGACCGACTGCTCCACCCTAGGTGTGAGAAGGAGCGCTATCGGAAGTCTTTCCTCCCCACCGCGGTTAGGCTGTACAACCAACACCGACCTAAGCGGAGATCATTACATACAGAGAACTGAAATATCTCTCTGCCTGTTATATCCCCCCCCCCCTCTGCTACGCCCTATCTGTCTGTCTGCTATTAATGTAATGCCTCTCACCTTGGAATATTCCTGTACATGTTGTATTTGTATTTGTATCTGCTTATCTTATCTTATCTTTGCTGCTGTAACACACTGAATTTCCCCACTGTGGGACTATTAAAGGACTATTATTATTATTATTATTACGAATATCTACAGTAGTTTTATTAGATTCGGCATATTTTTACTTAAAGTAGAATTACCATGTACATAACCATATTTAAATGTGTAGACCATTAATAGTTAAACATTGTAGCAAAAATTTTACAGAGTCTATTGGCAACCGATCAAGACAACAGACTAAGAATGTTAGAAAAATTCTGTGCAAAATTTTTTTAATTACTTATATTTGCCCAAATGTTAAACTCTTAATTGTCTACAAAATTAGATATAGTTATGTTCATGGGAAAGTCCCGTTAAGTGTTCACCTTCACATCCAATTGCTCCAGATTTTTCTTTTTTTTTTGCTCCAATGGATCTAAAATGAAAATCTATGATCTTGTGTCTGCAGCTTCTGTGCAGACCTATGTGTTGCCTTGGTAACAGACTACGAATAAACCTTATGTAGTCTGATGCTGCAGTTACACTCCCTTCTACCTGGGGTCTAATCCTATCAAGTAGGAATTAGCAACAAGCAGGGTTTATGTTACCATGGAAACATCATGGGGCAGATTTTTTGTAGTTTGCAACTTTTTAACGCCATTTAGGACTAGAATACTTGCAAGTTGGGTTTTTCTGCCACTTCAGTAGTGTAAATAACAGAAATCGCTCATAGCTGGTGTAGATCTCTGCCAAAGGCGCGTGGCCCAGCAGAGGATGCACGAGTCCTAATAAGACTACATAGTGAAATCTATCACATTTTGTGCTTTTATTTTTTTCACTGTAGATTTTTTTGATTCCATTTTCTGTACATGATTATGGGGCAGCCATCTTGCCCCAGCTTTTCCTTTGCTATGGCTTTAATGCCATAGGCAGCAATAGTCTGGAGCAGACTCTATGGGAGAGACAGGAAGATCAGGAAGTAGATAAGCTGTGATATCATCTATTGATGGGTCAGTGGTGTCATCTTCTATTGTAATCCTGTCTGTGATGTAAATGAGGTGACTGCTGCAAAGAAAACCCCTACAGAATTAACAATCTTATTATTAGGATTAGTGACCACAGTCAAATTTACGGGATATAGTGGCTTAGAACCTTTTTCAAAAATCATCAAAAATACTTATAAAATATGTTTAAGGCTAAGTTTACATTTGCGCCGGAGACTCCGCCACAGAAAAAGCCAGAAAGAAAAAAAAAACCTTAATTTTCTGGTGACATGTTCCCTTTAAGTTATCACCCTGGACGGATCCTCACTCCCCCAGTATATATACATATATAATATATACACGCTGCAGGGTCTGACACTCATCTCGGGGAATACTGAGCGCAGAGCAATTAGCCATTAGGTAAGTGAGGAGACTTTCTATGCTGAATCAGCTGCAGACAAGACAGAGGTCAGGTGACCACAGGTGGGATATATAAGGGGGGGGCCCCGCACAGATATAAAGCGTTTAAAGGTTTTGTCGCTGTGAATAATTTACACCGTCTCCCGGTTTGTTCCATCGGCAGCGGTAAAAGCTGCGCTCTCCACCGCATCTGCAACCCAGACCTGACTCACAGTGTGAGCTGCAAGGAATAAAAGCTGGTAATAAAGACTCCTGCAGCTAGAGAGGATCAATAGGCAGCATCCCCCCGCGGCCGCCGCCCGGCCGGCAATGAATTCACCAGCTTTTATGGTAACCAATTGCAATTCAAGTACATTTGTCAATCAATAAAACAATAGCGGTAACGGTTATTACAGTCGACGCCGCTTGTACGCTTTTTTTTTTTTTTTTTTCTTGGATATTAAAAACTTTTTCCTTGCCTGTTTTTGTATAATTAACCACATCGTTGCTGCAGGGGGTCTGAGGTCTGGAATACAGATGAGGGAAGTTTTTATGTAGACAGGGTGCATTGGGCGAATTTATTTGCCAGATTTCGGATACGCTTTTGACCTATTGAAATAGGATGATGAGGATTTCCTTCTTCCCCATTGAATTTTATGGGTGGGGGTGATGCCATTGGCTCATCTCTACTGGAATATTCACTGTGGGCTTGCAATCTGATTTTATTGGTGGGTTTATACATTAAGTTTTTCGGATGCAGTTTTTGAAGCCAAAATCAAGAGTGGGGCATAAAAGGAACAAAAGGTATAGAGAACGGGGGGAAACGTCTCATCTCTCTCAATCCACTCCTGATTTTCTTTTAAAAAAAAACCTCAACGTGTGAACCCACCCTAGAAGTATAAGTCACTTAAGGCTCCATGTAGCGAGCCGTAGCAAAAAAGCTGCGGGAAAAACTACAGCAGAAACACATTGTGGTTTGTCCCGCGGCGCTTTTCGCAGAATTTTGCTCTGTGGATTTTTGCTTCAATTATACCTATATGGAAAACTCCAGCGTTTCCATAGGTATAATTGACATGCTACGATTTACAAAAACACAACATTTTTTGGAATTGCAGCATTTCTGCTGCGGATATTTTTCTGCAGTGTGTAGATGGGATTGGCCAGAATCCCATCCACTTTACAGGTACTGTAAAACGCAGCCTTTTTTTGCAGCGGCGTTTCCGCTGGCCTAAAGAGAATTTCCTTCTTAGGTTACGACCCCACATTGCGGAAACTCAGCCTCTTTTTGGTGCAGATTTCGCTGCGTTTTTTTTTTAGTTAAATTCAGGAGTGTCTTGAAAAGGAATGGAAGATATAAAGGAAGCTCCGAGGTGTTTCCCTTTTGTTAAATCCACTCCTGACTTTGGCTAAAAAAAATGCAACAAAATACGCTACGTTTCCGCAACATGGGACCCTAGCCTTAAAGGGGCAGTTCGCTTTCAGCAATCGTGTTGTATTAGAAAGGCGTCATGGTAATAAGTCGATCACAGGGTGGCCCACTGCCCCCAGCAATGAGCTGTAAACTTTGGGGGAATGCTTTAGCAAATGTTCATTTACCCTGCAGCACCTCCGCAGGAGACGTGCAGTACTACGGGATGCCTATTGAAGTTAAAGTTGTCCAGGGTGTTTATTTCACTTACTTCCTCTGGGTTTTTTTCTGGACAGGTTCCAACCACAGAACCAGCCCCTGGGTCACTCCCTCTCCTTCCTCTTCTCTAGTTTGCGCAGGTATTCCTACCAAGCAGGGCAGAAAGTTTTTCCTATTGGTCTGCAGTGAGCAGAGGATCACTATACAGAGATCTGGCTGTAAGAAGAGTGTGTCCACCAGCACTCAGAGGGTGGACGTACACATTGCTATACCCTGTGAACACCAGGTGGCGCCATACTATGTAAGGAAATATTAGAACTTTGCACTGGCTCAAGTAAAGGACAGACACTGACTTGTTACTTCTTCTCATTGATTCCTATCTATTGTTTCCTTATCTGTTGACACTTAAAGTCCATTTTGGTTTCTTTTGCTTCTTGTGACCTTTCATTACATTTTCTGTGCCGAATTAATTTCTTTGACCTTTGCAGTTAATTTAATATGAAAAAAAAAAATCATAATTTACATAATAATTTAGTGATTGTATCATCTATCTCTGGCTCTGAGGCTGTGCAAATAGAAATTGGAATATATTTCAGTTATTCAGGGCTTGGCATTGCTGCAAAACTGTGACAGGTGATACATAAGTAATCCACAGTTTATCATTCTGGGGTCTAGAAAAGCTGGGTGACACCCACAATAGAAGTCATGTAAGTTGTCACCCAGATTTCCACAAGCAGAAAAAGCTGAGACACAGTTAAATAAAGCTATATGTATATAGGATTGTTCTCAGTATGTGATTGGTGGGGGCTGCGGCCTCTTCCTTGTGCCAATAATATAATGTTCACTGGTCACATGATACAGCAGCAGTTCAGTCCCATTCAAGTGTGCGGTATTCAATGAAAAAAACCCAAACGTTTTTCCTCACCTTCCCTCGCCTATTCTGGGCCTCCTTGCGGCATCCAGCGCACTCTCTCAGCCTCCTAGGTGACATAATGCGTCCTCGGGGTCACATGAGCCCACCAAATGTGGTAATGTCAAAATAGAGGATTGATTTGTCCGGACCCGAGATGAAACGAATCTGCGAGGGTCGCCCATCTCTACCAATGACCCCACAGATTAATTGTTGCTCAGCTCCAGGTCACTTTCCTTTGCCACTGAGCTTGGTGTGTCAACTCACGAAGTGCGGTGGGTCGGTCCGGTCAGGAGAATTTTATAGCAGAGACGTGCAGACGTGATCAGGGAGAAAACCTCATCTTCTGTACAGCTAGCAGACTGCCATTACCCGCACACAGACTGCAGCATAAACAGGCGCTTATTAAGTCTGCGCTAGAAATAAGGCTCATGTAGTGACATAGTGAAATGGCCGTAGCTAGCACAAAGCCGGACCACTAGCCTCAGCTAGGATGACCACTAGCTTCTTATTTACACCCAGAGACTATAAAACCCTACAGACTTAAAGGAGTTTTCTGAGATACCCTAAATACCAAGTGCGACGCCATGCATATCATAGGGACTGTGCTTGGTATTGCAGCTTAGCTCCATACACTTGAATGAGACTGAGCTTCTGCGTGACATCATTGGTACAAGGAAGAGGCCGCGGTGCTCCTGAGTGTCACAACCTCTTCAAACAGCTGATAGGTGGGGGTCCCGGGTGTAAGACCACCAGTAATAACGTATTGATGACCTATAGGATAGGTCATAAGTATGGAAGCCCTGGAAGCCTCCTTTAATACTTCTCTGGGATCTGGGAGTTTGCTAAAATTGTGGCCTTTGTAAGGTACACTACAATGTATCAGCCAGGAGTCCACGGAGTTTAGCTCACAGAGCATTGTCTAGACCAGAGGTTCCCAAACTTTTTTTTTCTCGTAGACCACTTTCAAAATTTTACTGGTTTCGGTGGACCCCCTTCTGCTACATTTCTACCATATTCCCAAAACTCATCAAAAAATGTGAAGATTAGATATAACGTAGACCCCCCATCGAGTCTCCCGTGGACCCCTGGGGGTATCACTGGTCTAGACTGAATACAATACTGTGAGAATAATTGAAATTCTGTCCCCCTGCAGCCACCACTAGGGGGAGCTTAGAAACTTTCTATATACTGTTCATATATTGAACTCAATAATACAAACCATATGCAGAGTCCCTATGCTCCCCCTAGTGGTGGAAACATGTATCTGAATTTTTTTTTTTTGAATGAACTCTATGTCTATGCAATTGATCAGTAAAAGAAAGAAGCGCCGAGCCCTATAAATAATATATATAGAATATATATAATAAAATGAATCAACATTGTGTAACCTAAAACCTATCATAGTGCTAAATGCTGGACATTTACTTTAATTCCCAAGAACCTCAAACCCGAATAAACCAATAAACCTGCACTTGGCACTTGCTGTCATTGCCAATATGGATAAAACCGTGTAAAACTTCTGCTGCAAATCAACAAGACAACAACCTGGACGTAAGAGCCGCACATCTGAACCTGCACCTGCGCTCAGCTCTGTACACAAAGCGTTCCGGACAGGATCTGCTTCCTCCACATAGTGTGATGGCTGCCGCCGGGAGAGCTGCTGTGTTCTCAGGGATTGTAGAGCAGCTGAGTGATTCAAGCCGTCGCCCTTCACCTTTCAGGGGATCCCCTGGGAGCATACTGTATCTCTGGGCCTACAAACAAACAGCGGTGGGAGCCGAGCATCTCCCTGATACAAAGTGACGTGCCCTGTCTACAGGAGGAGATCAGACGTAGGAGATATATATACTGTATACACACTCACACACATAAAGCAGCTATATACAGGGGGCCTGTTATACATGAAATGAGGGAGAGGTGAGTAGTATTGAGATAAGGAGCGTAGCTAACTCTTAGAGCTTAGATACAGCCTCCTAAAATCTTCAGCTGTCAGTTCACCTTTATTGCGTATGTGCCCTGTAGGGGGCAGCTATTTATAGGCCTTACAATGCTCGGTGCAATCCTTGAGACTATTTCTCTGTTTTCCCACAATACAAACTGACACTAACATTAGAAGCCAAAGCAAGAAGAATATTCTGAGAGCAAAATCAGAAAATTCAGGATAATGGGAAGCTGCGCCCCCCCCCAAATAAAGGACACAACTTCCCTTTCTTATCAGTGGCATCCTATTACCATGGTGTGTGGCAGGCAGGAGTAAGGGTTTGGTCACCTGTAGCTGGCAGGAAGAAATTCACCTGTCATTTGGTGCTTAAGACAAAGGCCCCACGTTGTGGAACGCGGCTAAAAAATACATCGCGTTTTTTTTCCGCAATGTTTTTCATTGCAATTTTGCTGAGTTTTTCTCTGTGGATTTTCTTCCCTTCCCTTCTTTCCACAGGTATAATTGACATGCTGCGATTTTCGAAATGCGGGCATTTTTGAAAATGCGTCTCTTCCGTAGCGGGTTTTTTCCTGCAATGTGTGGATTAGCCAGAATCTCATTCACTTTGCAGGAACTGTAAAACATTGCATTTTTTTCCGATTCGCTGCGTGGGGTCTTAGACTTCAAGGGTTTGACTTTTCTATGTCAATAGAGGGAGTTGCCTTTAAGCTCTGCTCTATAAAGAGAATTACACGGATGTCCCATTCACTTGCAATAAGGAATTTCCAGCCGTGCAATATCAGCTTGTTCTGGGGTCTGTTGTACAACCCCTTTAAGCATGGGCCGTATTAAACCAGTGTCACCGTGCAGTCCTATACAGTCAGCACTCCGCATCCTGGGGTTGGGGTAAAATGCTATAGTAGACCAGTAAGCGGTGGACTGTGGTATATGGGCGCGCTCAGCTCTCCTGTGACTGATATCATTAAATTGTTCCTAGCCAGCAGTGAGGAGCCGTCTCTCCGGCATGCAAGTGCTCGATACAAAAGCTGCAAGGAATTTAATGTCCGGTCCAGATGTAAGATAAGTCCCATGATGGCGGCCGCCCGAGCCTGAGCTGTGGGATCAATCTCCATATTTTCTATTGTAAAAGAAACGACTGATCAGCATTTATAAATGAACATTCATCTCCCCGCAGCGGCCTCTGAGATTTTTATGATTTTTAAGAATCTGCAGTTTGGAGCCATTAGCTATATGGCAACTAGGGGGAAACGTGCAGATATATTTTTATACCTGATTTGTGCTAAATTGTTCTGTATGGCCACCATTAAGGGAGAATTCCAGGTAAATGATGGTGATGAAAATGGATCAGAGCGAGCGACGCTTCCTTCAGCATTGTAAGACAATAAAGGCTTCAAGATGGTTTTCTGTTTTATATGACATAGGGGCAGCCATACAGCTGCTAAGGGAACCCTTGAAATACTGAGCGCTTACAGGTTGGTCTTGTCCCCATTAGTGTGGTAGGGAAGGAGCTTCACAAAGGCGTGGAGCAATGTTAGAAAAGTAGGAACCAAGAAAATGGGGTAAGAAAACCAGAACTTAATCTGGTCTTAGACTAAGACTGCAGTCAGCTGAGCAGCAATTCCTTCTAATCCACTGTACACATTCACTCTAGGCTTGGCTGAGCATGCATGTGATCTCATCCGGGAGCGGGAGCAAGCTGCTGACAGTCTGTCCCCTCCAAACTCCCCCTGTTACCTACACACTCCAGATTCCTTTGCCCCCTCCAGAATCTCTGTCATTCCTCTAGACCTCTCTGTCCTCTTTAGACCCCTCTAGTCCCCTCCAGACTCCTCTGTCTCCTTCTGTTCCCCTCCGAACTTCTCTGGTGGCTTATCTCAGTAGAGATCAAAAGGATCAGGCATGTTGAAATCCTTCATGCCAAAACCATTTTCCCCCCAAACTTCCGCGGTTGGGGAAGAGTTAGTCCATATTAGATCATCCGGTCCTGCGGTGGTTTCTGCCAACATCTTCAGTGATCTGGATGGCTAGCAGTGTGCCGGTGTCAGGCGGCTCCTGAAAGGGTCCTAATATTTATGTTTGCTGTCTACACCCCTGTAGGAAATAAGGGAAATGTGTAAACAGGCAAAAAGGTGAACATCCAAACCACTCATTCATAACACAGGATTCCTGCTTGTACAGCCAAAAAACACATAAAAACACTTTGAATAGTAATTTTTATTGATATAGCGCCGCCATATTCCAAAGCACTTTACAAATCAGAAAAAGTTGCAATGTCCACCTTACTGATCCCCTCCAACTTCTGGGCCCCACCAGTGTCTATATCCTGGTGCCCCAGCATCGACATACTGACAGGTCGCCTGTGCTGGAGGTCAGGATACAGACAGGTATATGGGGGAGCCATGGCTACAATGGTTTGTTGTCTAGTAATACTGTATATCCTAAGCACACAATAGCTTCGGCCCTCATGAAGTAATCCACTTAGTCGTCATTGAAGAAAGACGGAAGTTTCCTTTGTTAAAAGTAGAGCAGCGACTTCTGTAATGAGGAGGGAAGTTTTGTGTGCTCTGCCAAGGTCACCGTGCAGCAGGCGTCTAATGATCCTGGCAGCGGCGGAGGAGACGCTACACGCCATTAATCTATTCACACCTGACATTTCTGAGTAAAATGCTGATGAAACCGTTCTGAGCGCCGGCGTGGGGAAGGGCTAGAAATGGATGGATTAATATTGTCATGATGTGTACACAAAGGAACATTGTACTACATACCAACCGGGCTACAGGGCAATGGAGACTTTTTTGTTGCTGTTTTTGTTATCTTTGGGATTTTTTTATCTATCTATCTATCTATCTATCTATCTATCTATCTATCTATCTCATATCTATCTATCTATCCCATATCTATCTATCTATCTCATATCTATCTATCTCATATCTATCTATCTATCTCATATCTATCTATCTCATATCTATCTATCTATCTATCTCATATCTATCTATCTCATATCTATCTATCTATCTATCTATCTCATATCTATCTATCTATCTCATATCTATCTATCTATCTCATATCTATCTATCTATCTATCTCATATCTATCTATCTCATATCTATCTATCTATCTCATATCTATCTATCTATCTCATATCTATCTATCTATCTCATATCTATCTATCTATCTCATATCTATCTATCTCATATCTATCTATCTATCTATCTCATATCTATCTATCTATCTATCTATCTATCTATCTATCTATCCCATATCTATCTATCTATCTATCTATCTATCTCATATCTATCTATCTATCTATCTATCTCATATCTATCTATCTATATCTCATATCTATCTATCTATCTATCTATCTCATATCTATCTCATATCCATCCATCTATCTATCTATCTATCTATCTATCCCATATCTATCTATCTATCTATCTATCTATCTATCTCATATCTATCTATCTATCTAATATCTATTTAATATCTATCTATCCATCTATCTACCTCATATCTATCTATCTATCTCATATCTATCTATCTATCTATCTATCTATCTATCTATCTACTCATGTCTATCTCATATCTATCTATCTCAATCTATCTATCTATCTATCTCAATCTATCTATCTATCTATCTATCTATCTATCTATCTATCTATCTATCCATCTATCTATCTATCTATTCTCTAAATCAAATAATCCACACCACAAGCATCTTGAAAAAACAATGGAGGGTCTTTAATGGAAGCAAAAACTCCACGTATTGACCTTCAGTTTGGTCATTACGCTTGTTTTACAGAGGTATTGGAACTTTATTGAGGGTGGGTTCACACTTGTGCCGGCACTCTGTCCGCCGCGAATCCGACCTAAATGTCGGAAAACTGGATAGGGAAAGGTTTGTGACACTTTGCTTAAAAACCCATTCACTTCTATGGGTTTTTAAAGCAATGCGCGGATGTGCACTTACACCCTCTGCGCTGTGAAGCCGTTTTTTTTCATCGGACACAAAGTCCTGCATATCCGACTTTGTTTCAAACGAAAAAAAACAGCTTCTCCGCGCAGAGGGTGTAAGTGCACATCCGCGCATTGCTTTAAAAACCTATAGAAGTGAATGGGTTTTTAAGCAAAGCATCGCAAATCTTTTTCTATCCAGTCCCTATCCAGTTTATCGACATTTAGGTTGGATTTGTGGCAGACAGAATGCCGCTGCAAGTGTGAACCCACCCTTAGTTGCGGTGGGCTTTTTACAGCGATGTATGGCAGTATTACCTTGGTATTTGGTGGTGTTAGTGGGCCTAAACTTTAGAAATTGTCAAGACCTGGCATGAATTACACTAATTTGAGCTATTTTTTTGGTAAGTTGTTACTTTGTTATTGTCTAAAGGGGTTTCCAGGCTTAATAATCGATGACCTATGCTAAGGATAGGTCATCAATTGAACATCAGTGGGGGTCTGACATCCAGGACCTCCACTGATCAGCTATTTGGTTGAGTGCTGTGGTCTCTTTACTGAATACCAAGCACAGCACCATACATTGTACAGCAGCTTTACTTCATATTGCTGCTAAGCCCCATTCACTTGAATGGGACTGAGTTGCAAATAGGCCACAAGACAAATGAATGCTATATCACTGACCTGTGAAGCAAGCGCAGCGCTCACACAAGCTTCTTTAAGCAGCTGATCCGTGGAGGTTCCAGGTGTTGGACCCCACCTAAGGATAGGTCAACAATATTTAACTCCCGGTAATTGCCAATTTATGCGGCAAATTGAAAAGTTCCAGTGGATGGTCCTGCATTCCACATCAGACACTACTGCCTGTATGGAGAGAGGCATCTCTGTGTCTGGAACAACTTTATATGGTCCCTAATTCTGTAACAAAATTGCATAAATCAATAATACAGGCAAATATAAGAATCTTTGTAATATATCTTAGCAGAGAAAATGCCTATTTCTCCACTGACCAGGCTTTTTTCCCTCCTTAACTGACATTCACTCTGAAATCTCTGTTGAATTCCATCTTGGTCTCTCATGACTGTGGCTCTTGTACCTATCAGAGTACATAGTCCATAGAAGTCTATGAAGAGGGGAGAAGGAATGTTGCCAAATATGACCATCTTACCCCTGTTAGAAGGATCACACCCTCCTTGTACAGCAGCCACATTCATTGTCATGGGGACCAAGTGAAGATAATTTGTGTCCCTGTCGCGTCTCTTCGTTGCAGACCTCACGGGCAAGAGATGTGAACGCCGCGCTGATTTATTTTCTAATCTGAGGATCATCATGTGTGATTTATTGTCTTTGCTTTGTCACAATGGGTAGTTTTCCTCCCTTCAATGTGTCACAATGGATTGCCTCGCGCTCACAGCTTCTTACAAATTGCACTGTCTTTTCCTGCTTGCCTTGACGGTTACACAATGGCCGCCTCTGCCGCTGCGGCTAATCCCCGGCACGGCCGTGTAATGTTTTATCTCGTGTACTTATTGACGTGCTTTTTAGAATCGAATTTCCCAGCTTAACTGTGCAAAGCTGTTTAACATGCCCAGAATTATGAAGTGAGAGCGTCGGCGAGCAGAGGGACGTGTGTTGCACGCAACGGCGACCACTATTTATGGGACTCATTTACATTAGAGGAATTTCTTGCATCTTTTATTAGGACTTCATTTCTGGATGAAAACTTGTAGAATAATAACAAGGTCAGCGTCTGGTTTTAATGTTTTGTCTATTTATATGTAAGGATGAATTCACACAGTGAAGTTGGTTGGTGCAGAAAACAAGACTGCGTAGTAGAAAACTGCATGCAATAACAAATTATTAGTGTTCAGTGTACACTGGCATGGGGCCGAAGCCACCAAGTGCGGTGTCGTCATGGTGACTTAGCCATGGTTAAAGGGGTTATGCCACGAAAAGCATCCATAGGATAAATATCTGATTGGTGGGGGTCTGACCGCTGAGAGAACGGGGGTCCTTTCCTGTAGATTCAGTCTGACCACAGCCACAGGGGGATAGAGGATACTTTTCGTGGCACAACTCCTTCAGGCCAGGACCTCACGTGACGCAAACGCCGCAGAAAAAAACGCGGCGTTTTACCGTCACAGCAAAGTGGATGGGATTCTAGCAAATCCCATCCCCACTTTGCATTAAAATACTCCATGCGGACTCACTGCGATTTCCAAAACTGTCGCGCTTTTGGAAATCGCAGCTTGTCAGTTATACTGTATCCATGCACTGTCTACAATCAGATGAATGCAACCACATTTTAGTCACAACGTTCCTGCTGCAAATCCTTCATGTGTGAATTGAACCTAACAGAGATGGAGTCTAGCTGCCCTCACCGGTGCTTGATACAGGTTTCGGGAAAGTATCACAGCTGTCAGTCAGCGGCAGGCGGCTTGTCGGTGCGCTGGCTCGTGTAGCAGAAGGTGCTGAGGGAGAAGGTTGATGGACAGCTCTGCTTAGTAGGTGGTTCCTCACCTGCTGTATTGTGCGCTACTTATACATCCTTGTGTTGACAAGTGACTTACAATGACCCAGATATAATAAATCACTAACATGAAACTTTTTCCTTAGCAGCAGAACATTGGGGTTTCTTGTTTTTTTTTTTTAACAAAAATTTGCAGCGAGGCATGCTGCCCAAGAAAAAAGTGGGGCTAGAAGGGTTAAAGTGCCATATCCCTTTTCTACTACCATTTGCTGTAGAAGTTAGTGCAGCTCTGACCATTATGACCCTCACCATCATGACAACCCCTTTTAATACTGATGCTACATATCCAGTGGTCCAGTTTTTAACCCTTCCTTCCCCCGTGATAAGCTGTTAGGCCTGGGCTACTTGGCAACTATGGCCACAACTCCTGTAGCATAACCAAGGATCTCCAGGTCGCTCTGGAACGCCTTCACTAATGCAAGTGAATTAAGTCAATGGAGTCGTGCTGTGCCTGAGAGTGCTGCGACTGCAACGCAAATAAAAAAATCAACCCCTGCTCAATTTTTTTGCAATTAGATGGTCGCCCATGTAACGCAAGAATGACACTGGTTCAGACTATTTGCAGGACCAAAGAGAGAATCCCAGCAGGATATATAATAGGATATATGGACAGAGGTTGTTGTAATGAGAACCCCATTACAGGAGTTGTCTGGAGACTTTTATTTAACTTACTTAGGACGCTGGGTTCTTCCTTCAGGATTTGGGAATTCTGGGCTGGTTCCGACCCCAAGTCTCCTGATCAGAGTCAGCCCCTGCTCCCTCCATTTTCACAGGTTTTATCTCTGCTATGGGGGCTGGCATATTATAGTATAGCCATCACCCATAGCACGAGTAAATACATGTGAAAGTGGGAAAGTCCGGAACCTTGGAACTCTTAGTTTCCTTTACCAGGCACCCTCACCCTGAGCTTCCTTTATCCCGTCACCTTCACCCTTAGCTTCCTTTATCCCAACACCCTCACCCTGAGCTTCCTTTATTCCGTCACCTTCACCCTTAGCTTCTTTTATCCCGTCACCTTCACCCTTAGCTTCCTTTATTCCGTCACTTTCACCCTTAGCTTCCTTTATCCCAACACCCTCACCCTGAGCTTCCTTTATCCCGTCACCCTTACCCTTAGCTTCCTTTATCCCAACACCCTCACCCTGAGCTTCCTTTATCCCAACACCTTCACCCTTAGCTTCTTTTATCCCGTCACCTTCACCCTTAGCTTCCTTTACCCGTCACCCTTAGCTTCCTTTATCCCGTCACCCTTACCCTTAGCTTTCTTTACCCGTCACCCTTAGCTTCATTTATTCCGTCACCTTCACCCTTAGCTTCCTTTATCTCGTCACCCTTACCCTGAACTTCCTTTACCCGTCACCCTTAGCTTCGTTTATTCCGTCACCTTCACCCTTAGCTTCCTTTATCCCGTCACCCTTACCCTGAACTTCCTTTACCCATTACCCTTAGCTTCCTTTATCCCAGCACCCTCACCCTTAGCTTCCTATACCCGTATTCCATAAATAGAACAGCTCCATACTCTGTGTGGAGGCCATGAAAGGTATTGCAGATTCTGTTCCATTCTAGTTTTTGCTGCGGCTCACCTGTAGGTTTCTCTGCACTTTTCCCCATCTTTCAAGCTTTTACGTTTGCAAAGCCTGAAAAATCTGCGGGTAAATCCTGCAGCAGTAATTGACTTCCTTTAGGTTTATAGCCAATAGCACAGGTCACTTTGCCCTGCAGGTATAAATCTCATGCACGGTGCTGCTACTGTACATCGCAGCGGGTTAGCTGATGACAATTTTGTGGTGTCTTACCTGCTGCAGTCACGCTGTGTGACCCCTGAACTTCGGGGGGTTTCACATGGTCCATTTAATACAGTTTTTTGATACAGTCTTTAAAGCTAAAGCAAGGAGTAAATAGTAAAGAGAGGAGAATTCTATAGGAAAGCTCGCTTTATAAAACTGCACCCGGCTGCAGTCAAGGCACGTGTGAGCCCCGGCCTAAGAATCACTTATGCAAAATCCCTACAAATATTCTGCAATAAACTGCAGTACAAAGATAGTGAATATTCTTTTAAAATACCCATTTTCTCTGTGGATTTCATTCAGTGGCATAAATTCTGCACTAAAATCAATGCTGACATTCATATGTAAGGCCTGTGAATTTCACTGATACGGATTTTTAAGCCGGTGCCATGGAATAAGTTTATGCAGTTTGTGGACCTGCCTCGTATCGCTGTATACTGCCTATTATACCTTCCTGCTTCTTGGCAGCTCATAAAGAGTCTCCCTAATGGGTAATCAAACAGTAATTACGTACGAGCCGAAATCTATATATCTGCCGAGGAAACAAAGAGGGATTAAAGAGGAGCTCAGACATCTACAATACAAGATTCTTGTCTGATACCAAGAGCTTTATTAACATAAGGCCAGTGCTGGGCTACAACGTGACGTCAAAGCGATTGGCTGTTCATGTGAGGTCTCATTAAAATGTATTATGGGATTTTTCTTGATGTGCCACAAAGCAAAAAGGACAATGAAAAGTAATAACAGGCTACATGATAGTCAAGTCACATGATATTATACTATTGGCAAGACCCTGTGTAGTCCGTGTGAAATGGCTGAACTGAACAAGACTGTATTATATATACTGTAATAATCTCCAACTCTATATTATACTCACTATTCTGCTGGTGCAAGGTCTGACCTAATGCCTATAACAACATCTATATCATACTGTACTTGTGGTATACATACAGCAAAGTGAACTAACGGGTCAGGCAATTGGGCAGCACCAAGTTCAAGAGCTGGGTCATTGTGTACAGTCATTACCCTGTAGTGATCCTGAGTTACATCCTGTATTATACTCCAGAGCTGCACTCACTATTCTGCTGGTGCAGTCACTGTGTACATACATTACATTACTTATCCTGTATTATACTCCAGAGCTGCTCTCACTATTCTGCTGGTGCAGTCACTGTGTACATACATTACATTACTTATCCTGTACTGATCCTGAGTTACATCCTGTATTATACTCCAGAGCTGCGCTCACTATTCTGCTGGTGCAGTCACTGTGTACATACATTACATTACTTATCCTGTACTGATCCTGAGTTACATCCTGTATTATACTCCAGAGCTGCACTCACTATTCTGCTGGTACAGTCACTGTGTACATACATTACATTACTTATCCTGTACTGATCCTGAGTTACATCCTGTATTATACTCCAGAGCTGCGCTCACTATTCTGCTGGTACAGTCACTGTGTACATACATTACATTACTTATCCTGTACTGATCCTGAGTTACATCCTGTATTATACTCCAGAGCTGCGCTCACTATTCTGCTGGTGCAGTCACTGTGTACATACATTACATTACTTATCCTGTATTATACTCCAGAGCTGCACTCACTATTCTGCTGGTACAGTCACTGTGTACATACATTACATTACTTATCCTGTATTATACTCCAGAGCTGCACTCACTATTCTGCTGGTACAGTCACTGTGTACATACATTACATTACTTATCCTGTACTGATCCTGAGTTACATCCTGTATTATACTCCAGAGCTGCGCTCACTATTCTGCTGGTACAGTCACTGTGTATATACATTACATTACTTATCCTGTACTGATCCTGAGTTACATCATGTATTATACTCCAGAGCTGCACTCACTATTCTGCTGGTACAGTCACTGTGTACATACATTACATTACTTATCCTGTACTCATCCTGAGTTACATCCTGTATTATACTCCAGAGCTGCGCTCACTATTCTGCTGGTGCAGTCACTGTGTACATACATTACATTACTTATCCTGTATTATACCCTAGAGCTGCACTCACTATTCTGCTGGTGCAGTCACTGTGTACATACATTACATTACTTATCCTGTACTGATCCTGAGTTACATCCTGTATTATACTCCAGAGCTGCGCTCACTATTCTGCTGGTGCAGTCACTGTGTACATACATTACATTACTTATCCTGTACTGATCCTGAGTTATATCCTGTATTATACCCCAGAGCTGCACTCACTATTCTGCTGGTGCAGTCACTGTGTACATATATTACATTACTTATCCTGTATTATACTCCAGAGCTGCACTCACTATTCTGCTGGTACAGTCACTGTGTACATACATTACATTACTTATCCTGTACTGATCCTGAGTTACATCCTGTATTATACTCCAGAGCTGCGCTCACTATTCTGCTGGGGCAGTCACTGTGTACATACATTACATTACTTATCCTGTACTGATCCTGAGTTATATCCTGTATTATACTCCAGAGCTGCGCTCACTATTCTGCTGGTACAGTCACTGTGTACATACATTACATTACTTATCCTGTATATGATAACATCTTTGTGTATATACACATAGCCTTCATTTATACAGTACATATCCTGCTATGATGTCATCGTCACACATTAGTATGGTATGTCATATTCTCCTCCTTCCCCTGTATACACTTCAGCATTGCTCTCCTAGTATTGGGAGCACCATATAGCCATATAGCTGCAGTAAATCCCTTAGGATATATTCACACATAACAGATATTTCTGCACCTCTCCTCTTGTCCTGTATGAATCCTTCAGGAATCCATGCACAAGCTGCAGAAACAACTCCATTCACATGTAGGGAAGTCTCTGCAATACATCTGTCATGTGTGACTATATATCCTTAGACAGTGTTCTAGCAATGTGGTGGCACAGGAAGGGTTAAGTGCGAGCTGAGCCCCTTTTTCAGCCCCAGGGTCCGGTAGCAGAATCTTATTTCTTCATTTGGCTCCTGCCGTGTGTGGAGCAGGAGTTGGCAGAGCGCAGGAGATGAGGCTGGCGGTTCGCACAGGCCCCTGGCAGAGCTCCATGGGATTGTGCAGACTTCAGTATGAGATGATGAATTGCTGCCTACTCACCCCTGACCTTGGCAGATGCCGAGCGGTCCTAGTGCCGCCATCTCATCGCACTAGATTCCAGGATGCATCGGGTTTATTCTAGTTTACAACTTGAAGGAGCTTAATGAGAGCTGTAATGAGATTATTAGCATTGTCTGCGATGAGGCATGTGCGCCGCTGAAGAGCCGCGTGTGCCCATTCTGCTGACTTCTTGCTGATTTCAAGTATGATTTGATACTTAGTTTGCATATTTGGTTAAAAAAATGAGGTCATCACAAATACTAAAATGAAATCTGAGAACCCAAAATGTATCTTTTTTTTATGTAATATATCTTTATAGCAATCAGAGCTCTATTTTTCTGCTACAGAGCTCTAAATCCCAAGCACAGAGGCTGAAGAATAACATTTTTTCTTCCTGCAGCCACCACTAGGGGGAGCTCAGAAGATTACAGCATATAAGTTATATACTGAACTCAATATAATCACAGTGCGCAGTGGGCTCCCTCTAGTGGCGGTTTTTATTTTCTGAGGTGTTTATTCACTAGATTTGGAGTGCTGAATGGGAAAGTAGAATGACAGGGGTTTTCCAGGCTTAAAGGGGTTGTGCCATTAAGGACACTTATGTTTTATTCACAGGATAGGGGATAAGTGTCAGATCACTGGGGGGTCTGATCATTGGGTCCCTCAGCAATCAGCAGAATGGGGGACAAAGGTCCCCCCGAAGCCTCTTTGTGCTCCTGCTTGACCAGCACTCCATTCACTTCTATGGGGCTTCAGGCACTGCTGGAGAGCGTCAGCCCATAGCAGTGAATGGAGCCCTGATTCTCATGTAGGTAGGTCCCATAGGTAGGATAGGGGGATAACTTATTACGGGAATACTCCTTGACAGATCTTGTGGAGTAGTTTTGCACAATGCTTCTATTTGTTGGGCCCTATAGGAATGACTTGACCCTTTAATAATATCCATGCCCCTGCATACTCGGCTATGTATACATTGATATCTAGTGTTATACAAACTGATCTTGTCTTGTCTTTTACAAGATCCCGGGTCTCAAATATCAGCTTTGATACCTCCATAAATCCAGCAGCATCTTGTAAGACTGAGCTATTTCCGCCATAAAGCAGAGAGTAACTGTACAGAACATAAGACGCGCTCCTTTATTGTCTCATCCCCGGCTACATCAGGATTATTTATTTTCCAGCTGAAGAAATTGGAACAATAAATGGAAGGAGTAAATTGTGGGTTTTGCAGCACATTGTGCAGGAGATTTCTCACTGAAGATGGAAGGTGAATAATCTATAGTGGGGGGATAAAAGTACAAATCCTAAATGTCTCAGACTGAACGGTATGTGCCGGGTTTCTCCTTCTGGCAGACTGAGATACAGAGAGTGCTGGGTCAGTCACGCAGGAGGTAAGATGATAAAAAGTAGGTTCTCCTTGGCCGCCATGTTTCTTTAACCTTGTAGATTCTTACTAGGACTGTCCAGGATTTCAGCACTGCAGGCATGGACAGCTCCTGCATTACTAGATGTCGGTCTGATGCAGGGGTTGATACTAGAATAGTAGCTTCTCCCTGGTGCACTAGGTGGCGCTGCCTCGGCTCCTTCCTGTGACTGTAAGTATAAGGCAGCACCCCCTGTGGCCACGTAAAACCAGGTGCATGTAAGAGAGGTGTATGTACCATATAGTATATATAATATATAGGTATATTTACTTACTACTTGGGCGAACTCGCTCATTCAAATCACGTGAGCTAGAAGTGGAGCCAGGCTGGAGCCCCCAAGTCCAGCTCCAAATTCCCTGGGTTATAGAAACATGTTAGCTTTCTTTCACACAGGCCTCATTCACTTCAATAGAGCTGAGCTGCAATACTAATCACATCCTCTGGACAGGTGTGGCGCTGTCTCAAAGAAAAAGAAAAAAAAGCTGCCATGCTTTCCAAGTCCTGTAACAACCTGTCCCATCATCTCTACTGACAAGTCATTGTGCCACTGCTCTGTGATTCCTCCTGGAAATGAATGAATACATTGATATCCGGGTATTACTGATTCCATTGTGAAAAGTCGGAGTCCCTATACCGGCTAGCACCATCAGCATTGATTGAAAAGTGTTTGACTGTGTAGGCACAGGGTAATATCCAGTTGTCATACCCTTCCAGGAGGAATAATAGAGGTTATAGTCAAGGATGTTTCGCTGACAGCAAGCAGAGCTCTTACACATGGTGAGGAATTGAAGTCCATAGTCTATTAGAAAGTTGCAGAACTTTTTTTCTGCAGTGATTAATCTTCCTAGCTCAGTATTCCTCCACTTTTCCCTTTACCCTAATATCTATATAGTGCTGCCCCTTTAAAGGGTCATGGTATTAAAAGGGTTGCGCCAGCACATGAAAGCCTGACTCCTTTCTCCCAGCGCCACGCCTGTGCATGGGATAGATCTGGTATTACACCTCTGTCCATTACTGTATTAGGAGCTGAACTGTAATACCAGAGACAACCCATGGCCAGGTGGGGCGCTGTGTCTATGAGAAAGCAGTCATATCTTTCCTATCCTGGTAAACCCCTTTAATCCCATGATCCTCCTCTTCCTCTGCAGACTTTTTCTTCATTCAGTAGTTGGTAGAGTTAATGGCAGACGCTTTACATGTTCCCTCATTTGTGACAGTTCTCTTTACACGGATCCCGTGTTTTATAGCGCTCTATAAATCTCTCACTCATTAGTTTTTTCTCCACCGCCTGCAGCACTCCAAGGGCATCAAACGCTGTTTGTTCCTTCCATTAAGTTAGGAGAGTCTTTTAAAACCCAGAAGAACGCTGACAGGGCGGCACGCTGGTAAAGGGGAGGGGGCGTACCTCTAATGGCTGGTACTCATGTATAACCTGAGGTTAAGTGACCGGCAGAGAGGTTGTATGAGATTACATAAACATGGCGGCTTCCCTCCAGATACAGCGCCACTCTTGTCTGCATGTTGTGTCTGATATTTACTTGAATGGGGCTGAGCTGTAATACCAGATGCAGCCTAAGGACAAGGGAGGTGCTGAGGTGTCGTGATGTGTGCCTTTGAAGGTTTTTTCCATGAACAACTCTTATCCTGTATCCACAGAATATGCGATATATGATTATTGGGGGTCTGATGGCCGGGACCTTCAGTGATCACCAGAATGAGGGTCCATTATATGTAAATGGGGGGGTAGTGATTGGGTATGATATGTAGATCACATAGGACTGGCCAGTGATACTATTAGATCTAACTAGACCATACATTGATATCACTAGATCACATCAGCCATTAATACTAAATAAGGCTTTATTTCTGTCAACAGTTATGTAATGGCCTCCTCCGTGCCCCCACATGTAGTATAATGGTCCCCTCCGTGCCCCCACATGTAGTATAATGGTCCCCTCCGTGCCCCCACATGTAGTATAATGGTCTCCTCCGTGCCCCCACATGTAGTATAATGGTCCCCTCCGTGCCCCCACATGTAGTATAATGGTCCCCTCCGTGCCCCCACATGTAGTATAATGGTCCCCTCCGTGCCCCCACATGTAGTATAATGGTCCCCTCCGTGCCCCCACATGTAGTATAATGGTCCCCTCCGTGCCCCCACATGTAGTATAATGGTCTCCTCCGTGCCCCCACATGTAGTATAATGGTCTCCTCCGTGCCCCCACATGTAGTATCATGGTCCCCTCCGTGCCCCCACATGTAGTATAATGGTCCCCTCCGTGCCCCCACATGTAGTATAATGGTCCCCTCCGTGCCCCCACATGTAGTATAATGGTCCCCTCCGTGCCCCCACATGTAGTATAATGGTCCCCTCCGTGCCCCCACATGTAGTATAATGGTCTCCTCCATGCCCCCACATGTAGTATAATGGTCCCCTCCGTGCCCCCACATGTAGTATAATGGTCTCCTCCGTGCCCCCACATGTAGTATAATGGTCCCCTCCGTGCCCCCACATGTAGTATAATGGTCCCCTCCGTGCCCCCACATGTAGTATAATGGTCCCCTCCGTGCCCCCACATGTAGTATAATGGTCTCCTCCATGCCCCCACATGTAGTATAATGGTCCCCTCCGTGCCCCCACATGTAGTATAATGGTCCCCTCCGTGCCCCCACATGTAGTATAATGGTCCCCTCCGTGCCCCCACATGTAGTATAATAGCCCACTCGGTGCCCCCACATGTAGTATAATGGTCCCCTCCGTGCCCCCACATGTAGTATAATGGTCCCCTCCGTGCCCCCACATGTAGTATAATGGTCCCCTCCGTGCCCCCACATGTAGTATAATGGTCTCCTCCGTGCCCCCACATGTAGTATAATGGTCCCCTCCGTGCCCCCACATGTAGTATAATAGCCCACTCGGTGCCCCCCACATGTAGTATAATGGCCCACTCGGTGCCCCCACATGTAGTATAATGGCCCACTCGGTGCCCCCACATGTAGTATAATGGCCCACTTGGTGCCCCCACATGTAGTATAATGGCCCACTCGGTGCCCCCACATGTAGTATAATGGTCCCCTCAGTGCCCCCACATGTAGTATAATGGTCCCCTCCGTGCCCCCACATGTAGTATAATGGTCCCCTCAGTGCCCCCACTTGTAATATAATAGTCCCCTCAGTGCCCCCACATGTAGTATAATGGTCCCCTCAGTGCCCCCACTTGTAATATAATAGTCCCCTCAGTGCCCCCACATGTAGTATAATGGTCCCCTCAGTGCCCCCACTTGTAATATAATAGTCCCCTCAGTGCCCCCACATGTAGTATAATGGTCCCTCAGTGCCCCCACTTGCAATATAATAGTCCCCTCAGTGCCCCCACATGTAGTATAATGGTCCCCCAGTGCCCCCACATGTAGTATAATGGTCCCCTCAGTGCCCCCACTTGTAATATAATAGTCCCCTCAGTGCCCCCACATGTAGTATAATGGTCCCTCAGTGCCCCCACTTGCAATATAATAGTCCCCTCAGTGCCCCCACATGTAGTATAATGGTCCCCTCAGTGCCCCCACATGTAGTATAATGGTCCCCTCAGTGCCCCGACTTGTAATATAATAGTCCCCTCAGTGCCACCACATGTAGTATAATGGTCCCCTTAGTGCCCCCACTTGTAATATAATAGTCCCCTCAGTGCCACCACATGTAGTATAATGGCCTCACATTCAGTTGAATGGCCTCTTCAGTGCCCTACATGTAATTTAATGGCCCCACAGTACCCACACGTCTAATATAATGATCTCACAGTACCCAAACATGTAATATAATGACCTTCACACTGCCCCCATGTAATATAATGGCCCCCAGAGTGCCTCAACATGTAATATACTGTATTGGCCCCCACATATAGTATAATGGCCCCAACCTTGCCCCCATGTAATATAATGGCCTCCTCTCATTTACAAGGCATTGGACAGGATTGGGTTTCTGGTTCCACCACACTACATAGGGCCGGATACTGACACTATTAGGTCTTTAGGGGCTGAGTCTCCTCTACTAGATCCCACCTCTCTACTATTGGCTGCTGATACAGGAGGCCGCAGTACAGACATTACAGCGATCCAAGGGAAGAAAGTAATAACTATAAGTTATAATATTATACCCACCCCATAGAGCACAGTCATAGCTACACAGTGGAGATAATTCAGACATGATCTATGACAGACGCCTCCCCAGCTTTACCCCCCTCCTCAGCCCTGTCCCCTCTAGTCCTCCCCAGTTACACATCCTGATTTCCAATACGAGTGGTCTGTGCTTCCGAGAATCTCACGTCTGTAGCGACACGTAAAACTTCACATGTAAAGTGTTACAACAAGTTCTATTTATAACCAAAAGGCAAATTAGCTGGTAAAATTCTGCATTAAGCGCCACAATTTGTAGCGCCACCTGTTAACCCTTCATTTAACTTTTTACTGGTTGGTAACATTCTCAAAGGGGCTCTTTAGCTCACTTTGCCTCAGACTGGGCACTTATACTTAGCTTCATACATCCCTTTAAGATTGTTGCTAGAGTGTATGGGTCTTAGGAGGGTCCCATTAGGCGGTGCTGCCTTGGCTCCTGGTGTCTTAGTAGTGTAGTCTGGCAGGATATGTCTGCCAACCCGTCACACCAAACACACCCTCCGCATTTGTTATTACAGCATGGACCAAGTAGTAACTAAAGATACCTCTCCTAAATGCAATCTTAGCTTGCCTGGCTTGATGTGGACACAGGAGCTGGTGCCTAAACCTTGTAGGAGTCCTTACATTCTACACCTATATTCTATGCTATACCTACAAATGAGGCAGCAAGTGCACTGAGGCCTGGTAAGTGCTCCAAGTGTTGCTTGTCACCCTGCCCACCTCTCATTGATAAGACTGTCAGCACCAGGATACAAGTACGGACAGAACTGCTGGGGGGTCAATCAGAGCAAAGGGGACAGGGGGCAGGGTGACAAGCAACACTTTCCAGGTCTCGATGCACTTGTGGCCTCTTGTGCAATTTACTTTGCAATCAAGATGGTAGGAGTAGCATCAAAGATATGTATATACATGTGTACAGTATATACATGTGTGCTGAGCCTAGTATCGGGAGTTGTATGGTAGGGCAAAATGGAGTAGACAGGCCCCCTTTAAATGTGTTTCTTACACACATTCTTGTTCAGCTCAATCCTATATATCACTTCTCATCACATCATGGTTCAGGAACAGAATGCTAGAAACACAGTCAACGCTGACACCTGCAAAGCTATAAAGTCTTAGGAGAAAATAAACACCATATTGATTTATATTGCATTCATGTTCTGTGAAAAGTAGGGTGATAAACAGTATATGCATTATAATGGCTGCCATCAGCGATTCTATGTAAAATTCTGAAAAACTTCACACATAGGATCCAAATAATATAGATAGGTCAATGGCATATATAGCATGGAAGATTCCCATGCTGCCACTATGGGCCCTTGGAGACAGGCGGCCTGGCCTTAGTTGGTCTCACCATCTTTGCTACAGGGAGGTGAGAACCTACATAGAATAGATGCCAGAATAAAGTGGTTAAAAGTAGGTTCTCCCTGTCCAGGCGTAGATCCAGTAGGTGGCGCTGCCTCAGCCCTGGTGTCCATGCCATCTTCTAGTATTAGACCACATCATACCAGATGGGTAATGACAAATGCCAAGGTGGGCTAAGCTGAGGAGGCGCCACCTACTGGATCCGCGCCATACCAGGGAGAACCTACTTATAACCGCTCCATTCTAGCATCAACCTTCTATGTAGGAAGTAGAGTTTTGGCCTAGGGGTTATGAAGGGGTGTTGAGTGGCAAACAGACACCTAGATGGCAAACCTCAGCACCATAATAGGAGATACATTTGGATCATTGCTATGTACATCACTGTTACAGATACTCCCCAAAGCCGTGTGCTGTCTTGTGCACCCCCTGAGTGATGGCATTGACTATGCAGCCATAATACTTGTATTTGGGATCCTAGGGGCTCTTCTTCATCCCCAGGACTGTTCGTGGGTACACATATATACACATCCTGACAGTGCAGGGCAATAAACATCTCCCCGCGTCGTCTCCATGCCTGGCTATAAGTCATAAGCTGTGACTGGCTGTTGATGGCATCCCCCGGAGCAAGCGATGTGCCGCACATACACAACCAGAAGCCTGTATTTAATCAGTGGCCATAAAGAAGGAAATGTTTTGCCTTGGCGCAAAACGCAGGGGGCCCCTGATTCATTTATCTGAGCCGCCCGGGCCGGACGCGTTTTGGCTGCAATGTCAATTCATCTTGGGAAGGAGCAAAGTGTTTGTGAAATGCGTGGGGACCAGGGACCGAAATTGATGGCCAAGTCTGTGACAAGCTGAGATGCTGAGGCTAAACTGTTATAATACAGAATATAGGTGATACTTGGCCGGGAAATGATGGGGGTGGGGACGGTCAGGCTGACAGCGCTGGTGATAATTCATAGCAGCCTGAGCTAGTGTGATGGAAGATAGGACAGTGCAAGTAGTAAATAACACGCCACACTGACAGCCAAGGAAAGAGATAAAAAAGTTTCATGGAAGTTTTTGGACAGATGAAACCGCTATAAAAGTTCTGCAGATATCAGAGTGGGGGGGGGGGTATGGCTAAATGAAAATATAGCCCCCTCTTAGTGTGACATGGATTGGCTTTATGGGATTGATTGATAGTGTGTGTATGGGCTATATGGCGGTATTATTTGGTAACACTGGGTAGTATTATTTGGATAATGTATGACTGTATTATTTAGGAATTATATGGTGCTATTATACGGTCATTTTGTTGAAGTTATATGTGAATAGTAGTATTTGTGGGAGACCTGGCAGTGTTATATGAGTAGTATTATTTGGATACAGAATGGCAGTATTACTTAGACACTGTATTGCAGCATTATTTGATGAATCATGGGCAGGATTGTGTATCCATTGTATGGAAGTAATATTTACCATTGTCCTGCGCCAAAGTGATTACGATAGCCCCCTCTGTGATAGCCCCCTCCAATCTACCCCTGTAAAGAGGTTTGCCGACAAATAAAATGTATCCCCTATTGATAGATTACACAATAAGTTGCAGACTTTTGGGGGCCAACCATTGGATACCTCACTCATGATGAGAACAGGCGAGCCTTGCCCCCATCTGATTGGAGTGGGGGTCGTGCTGGTGCAAAATACAACATGATAAATGTATAACCAAAGTACATGGAGATAGCAGGGCTAGAAGAAGAAGGAAGCAGAAGGTCACCGGAGATTACCTGTGTATTGGCTGACTTCCATATCTTACCAAACATTCCATAACGACTATGCGTAAAGCTCCAGAAACAAAAAGAAATAAACTGAAATTTTTTTTATTGAAAACAAGGGCTGGTTCGCAGACATGATTTTCAGAGTTGTGAGAGGAGTGAACGCTGGGTCAGACACAGGTCTCCACAATGCAGGGAAGAGGAAGACATTCATTATCTTACATTAGACTCAGAGCTGCTCTTTCACCACCTTGTCAGGATGATCAGCACCATGCTCAAATGGACAGCGCCAGGCAGAATACAGGCAGAACTGAAGGCGGTGTATACAGTATGTTTGTGTCCTCCCATGAACCTAGATAAATAAAGCTACAGCATCACTGATTGTATAGCTAGAGCCTATAGTACCTCTGGTGGTAGCATACTGGCCTATAGTATCTCTGGTGGTAGCGTACTGGCCTATAGTATCTCTGGTGGTAGCGTACTGGCCTATAGTATCTCTGATGGTAGTGTACTGGCCTATAGTATCTCTGGTGGTAGCGTACTGGCCTATAGTATCTCTGGTGGTAGCGTACTGGTCTATAGTATCTCTAGTGGTAGGGTACTGGCCTATAGTATCTCTAGTGGTAGCGTACTGGTCTATAGTATCTCTAGTGGTAGTGTACTGGTCTATAGTATCTCTAGTGGTAGTGTACTGGTCTATAGTATCTCTAGTGGTAGTGTACTGGTCTATAGTATCTCTGGTGGTAGCGTACTGTCCTATAGTATCTCTAGTGGTAGTGTACTGGTCTATAGTATCTCTAGTGGTAGTGTACTGGTCTATAGTATCTCTAGTGGTAGTGTACTGGTCTGTAGTATCTCTAGTGGTAGTGTACTGGTCTATAGTATCTCTGGTGGTAGCGTACTGGCCTATAGTATCTCTGGTGGTAGCGTACTGGCCTATAGTATCTCTGATGGTAGTGTACTGGCCTATAGTATCTCTGGTGGTAGCGTACTGGCCTATAGTATCTCTGGTGGTAGCGTACTGGTCTATAGTATCTCTAGTGGTAGGGTACTGGCCTATAGTATCTCTAGTGGTAGCGTACTGGTCTATAGTATCTCTAGTGGTAGTGTACTGGTCTATAGTATCTCTAGTGGTAGTGTACTGGTCTATAGTATCTCTAGTGGTAGTGTACTGGTCTATAGTATCTCTGGTGGTAGCGTACTGTCCTATAGTATCTCTAGTGGTAGTGTACTGGTCTATAGTATCTCTAGTGGTAGTGTACTGGTCTATAGTATCTCTAGTGGTAGTGTACTGGTCTGTAGTATCTCTAGTGGTAGTGTACTGGTCTATAGTATCTCTGGTGGTAGCGTACTGGCCTATAGTATCTCTGGTGGTAGCGTACTGGCCTATAGTATCTCTGGTGGTAGTGTACTGGCCTATAGTATCTCTGGTGGTAGCGTACTGGCCTATAGTATCTCTGGTGGTAGCGTACTGGTCTATAGTATCTCTAGTGGTAGGGTACTGGCCTATAGTATCTCTAGTGGTAGCGTACTGGTCTATAGTATCTCTAGTGGTAGTGTACTGGTCTATAGTATCTCTAGTGGTAGTGTACTGGTCTATAGTATCTCTAGTGGTAGTGTACTGGTCTATAGTATCTCTGGTGGTAGCGTACTGTCCTATAGTATCTCTAGTGGTAGTGTACTGGTCTATAGTATCTCTAGTGGTAGTGTACTGGTCTATAGTATCTCTAGTGGTAGTGTACTGGTCTGTAGTATCTCTAGTGGTAGTGTACTGGTCTATAGTATCTCTGGTGGTAGCGTACTGTCTATCTATAGTATCTCTAGTGGTAGTGTACTGGTCTATAGTATCTCTAGTGGTAGCGTACTGGTCTATAGTATCTCTGGTGGTAGTGTACTGGTCTATAGTATCTCTAGTGGTAGTGTACTGGTCTATAGTATCTCTAGTGGTAGTGTACTGTCCTATAGTATCTCTAGTGGTAGTGTACTGGTCTATAGTATCTCTAGTGGTAGTGTACTGGTCTATAGTATCTCTAGTGGTAGCGTACTGGTCTATAGTATCTCTAGTGGTAGCGTACTGGTCTATAGTATCTCTGGTGGTAGCGTACTGTCCTATAGTATCTCTAGTGGTAGTGTACTGGTCTATAGTATCTCTAGTGGTAGTGTACTGTCCTATAGTATCTCTGGGGTGGTAGTGTACTGGTCTATAGTATCTCTAGTGGTAGTGTACTGGTCTATAGTATCTCTAGTGGTAGCGTACTGGTCTATAGTATCTCTGGTGGTAGCGTACTGTCCTATAGTATCTCTAGTGGTAGTGTACTGGTCTATAGTATCTCTAGTGGTAGCGTACTGGCCTATAGTATCTCTGGTGGTAGTGTACTGGTCTATAGTATCTCTAGTGGTAGTGTACTGGTCTATAGTATCTCTAGTGGTAGTGTACTGTCCTATAGTATCTCTAGTGGTAGTGTACTGGTCTATAGTATCTCTAGTGGTAGCGTACTGGTCTATAGTATCTCTAGTGGTAGTGTACTGGTCTATAGTATCTCTAGTGGTAACGTACTGGTCTATAGTATCTCTAGTGGTAGTGTACTGGTCTATAGTATCTCTAGTGGTAACGTACTGGTCTATAGTATCTCTAGTGGTAGTGTACTGGTCTATAGTATCTCTAGTGGTAGCGTACTGGTCTATATTATCTCTAGTGGTAGTGTACTGGTCTATAGTATCTCTAGTGGTAGTGTACTGGTCTATAGTATCTCTAGTGGTAGTGTACTGGTCTATAGTATCTCTAGTGGTAGTGTACTGGTCTATAGTATCTCTAGTGGTAGTGTACTGGTCTATAGTATCTCTAGTGGTAACGTACTGGTCTATAGTATCTCTGGTGGTAGCGTACTGGTCTATAGTATCTCTAGTGGTAGCGTACTGGTCTATAGTATCTCTAGTGGTAGTGTACTGTCCTATAGTATCTCTAGTGGTAGCGTACTGGTCTGTAGTATCTCTAGTGGTAGTGTACTGTCCTATAGTATCTCTAGTGGTAGCGTACTGGTCTGTAGTATCTCTAGTGGTAGTGTACTGTCCTATAGTATCTCTAGTGGTAGCGTACTGGTCTATAGTATCTCTAGTGGTAGTGTACTGTCCTATAGTATCTCTAGTAGTAGCGTACTGGTCTATAGTATCTCTAGTGGTAGTGTACTGGTCTATAGTATCTCTAGTGGTAGCGTACTGGTCTATAGTATCTCTAGTGGTAGTGTACTGGTCTATAGTATCTCTAGTGGTAGCGTACTGGTCTATAGTATCTCTAGTGGTAGTGTACTGGTCTATAGTATCTCTAGTGGTAGTGTACTGGTCTATAGTATCTCTAGTGGTAGTTTACTGGTCTATAGTATCTCTAGTGGTAGCGTACTGGTCTATAGTATCTCTAGTGGTAGTGTACTGGTCTATAGTATCTCTAGTGGTAGCGTACTGGTCTGTAGTATCACTAGTGGTAGTGTACTGGTCTATAGTATCTCTAGTGGTAGCGTACTGGTCTATAGTATCTCTAGTGGTAGCGTACTGGTCTATAGTATCTCTAGTGGTAGTGTACTGGTCTATAGTATCTCTAGTGGTAACGTACTGGTCTATAGTATCTCTAGTGGTAGTGTACTGTCCTATAGTATCTCTAGTGGTAGCGTACTGACCTATAGTATCTCTAGTGGTAGTGTACTGGTCTATAGTATCTCTAGTGGTAGTGTACTGTCCTATAGTATCTCTAGTGGTAGTGTACTGGTCTATAGTATCTCTAGTGGTAACGTACTGGTCTATAGTATCTCTAGTGGTAGTGTACTGGTCTATAGTATTTCTAGTGGTAGTGTACTGGTCTATAGTATCTCTAGTGGTAGCGTACTGGTCTATAGTATCTCTAGTGGTAGCGTACTGGTCTATAGTATCTCTAGTGGTAGGGTACTGGTCTATAGTATCTCTAGTGGTAGTGTACTGTCCTATAGTATCTCTAGTGGTAGTGTACTGGTCTATAGTATCTCTAGTGGTAGCGTACTGTCGTATAGTATCTCTAGTGGTAGTGTACTGTCCTATAGTATCTCTAGTGGTAGTGTACTGGTCTATAGTATCTCTAGTGGTAACGTACTGGTCTATAGTATCTCTAGTGGTAGTGTACTGGTCTATAGTATCTCTAGTGGTAGTGTACTGGTCTATAGTATCTCTAGTGGTAGCGTACTGGTCTATAGTATCTCTAGTGGTAGCGTACTGTCCTATAGTATCTCTAGTGGTAGCGTACTGTCCTATAGTATCTCTAGTGGTAGTGTACTGGTCTATAGTATCTCTAGTGGTAACGTACTGGTCTATAGTATCTCTAGTGGTAACGTACTGGTCTATAGTATCTCTAGTGGTAGCGTACTGGTCTATAGTATCTCTAGTGGTAACGTACTGGTCTATAGTATCTCTAGTGGTAGCGTACTGGTCTATAGTATCTCTAGTGGTAGCGTACTGGTCTATAGTATCTCTAGTGGTAGCGTACTGTCCTATAGTATCTCTAGTGGTAGCGTACTGGTCTATAGTATCTCTAGTGGTAGCGTACTGGTCTATAGTATCTCTAGTGGTAGCGTACTGGTCTATAGTATCTCTAGTGGTAACGTACTGGTCTATAGTATCTCTAGTGGTAGCGTACTGTCCTATAGTATCTCTAGTGGTAACGTACTGGTCTATAGTATCTCTAGTGGTAGTGTACTGGTCTATAGTATCTCTAATGGTAGCGTACTGGTCTATAGTATCTCTAGTGGTAGCGTACTGGTCTATAGTATCTCTAGTGGTAGTGGTACTGGTCTATAGTATCTCTAGTGGTAGTGTACTGTCCTATAGTATCTCTAGTGGTAGTGTACTGGTCTATAGTATCTCTAGTGGTAGCGTACTGTCCTATAGTATCTCTAGTGGTAACGTACTGGTCTATAGTATCTCTAGTGGTAGTGTACTGTCCTATAGTATCTCTAGTGGTAACGTACTGGTCTATAGTATCTCTAGTGGTAACGTACTGGTCTATAGTATCTCTAGTGGTAACGTACTGGTCTATAGTATCTCTAGTGGTAGTGTACTGGTCTATAGTATCTCTAGTGGTAGCGTACTGGTCTATAGTATCTCTAGTGGTAGTGTACTGTCCTATAGTATCTCTAGTGGTAGCGTACTGGTCTATAGTATCTCTAGTGGTAGTGTACTGTCCTATAGTATCTCTAGTGGTAACGTACTGGTCTATAGTATCTCTAGTGGTAACGTACTGGTCTATAGTATCTCTAGTGGTAGCGTACTGGTCTATAGTATCTCAGGTTTGATGTCTCCTGTGAACCTTTCTCGGTGCACAAATAGAATATTTAAACTCTCTTCTTCCTTGTGTTTGCTGTTCCTGCTCCTAACAAAATGTATTTGAGGGACTAAAACCATTCTGTGTCACAGGGGTAGTCAGTCTGAAATATAGCAAGAAAAACTTCCTGCAAACACGTCTGTAAACAAAGCTACATGTACTGAAAGGGTGGTCACTCAGACCAAAGATAAGATGGTGGCTAGGTAACATGAAACTCTTCTTAAAGGGATAAGACATCAATTTGTCAGGGGTCTAACAGTCATACCCTGTTTCCCAGGGCACAAAGCTCCTGTCCTTGTTTCAGATGACTTTTCAGGATAGGCTGTTGTGTCTGTACAGAGGAGTAACACTATTTCTGGCCAATATGTGACTTGAGATTTTTAGTTGTTTTCTCTAATTCTCAGTTCTCCCTGAGCTGGTGGCTGGAGACTAACTGCTATGATGTCTCCATACACTGCACATAGAGAAAGCAGGAGATTCTGCGCTCGCACTCACACACTCAGAAGCACCATATAGGAGAGTATAGAGTACAGCAAAGCACTTGGATGAGATAGAAAACTTGCTAGTATCTGCAGCAGCATGCCTGGGTCTCTGCTCTTCTCTCTGTTCTTACTCCCCCTCTCCTTAGAGTCCTACTGGCACAAGCTATCTGATCCCTCTGCGAGCTCAGTTTTGGGTGACCGTAAGGGATTCAGCACAGATTTTAGAGTGATGGTGGAGGAGACAAGGAGTCTTATAAGAGGAGAAAGAAGCATTTTTCTTTATCGATATTGTAAAATGTCTTATATTTCCAGGTACTATTGACTTGTACTTTTTTAAATAGTGTAGGATGCAGTGTCCTTGCAGCAGCACAGAGTGTTTCAGGAGCTTAGGATGCTCACCTTATGGATGGCAGTGACGTGCTCACTTTGTACACACATCAATTGCTCTTCCATGTAACACTTCAAGATCTGTGTAGAGCCAAACAATATGTGCAAATGAAGACTCTGGTGCGGCGTCATTATAAATGATATTTCTAGTGTAGGAGGCAGCTGCACACCCACCGTAAGCTGCGTACAATGCATCTCCCAGGATCGCGCCGGTATGATGTGTCCTTGAATTGATTTCCAGGGCTTTGTCTATAGAGCTGCTGTATATGTGTACAAAAGATAGCAGAGAATATAAGAGTGTGCTACATCATATATACATGTGTTACTACGTGGGCATGCTAGAAGACATGTAGAATATTTGCTCATCGATATATTGTATTCCTGGAGAGCATGCTACATGTTTATAAGTCTCCCCTGAATACATGGGTGAATATATAGAATAGAGAGAAAATGTTATCAGCAGCTTAACCCATCTCTGTTACCTTCCCCTACTCAGCCCTAAAAGCTGTATTCACCTTCAGTGTCGTACTGGGATGTCTAGGGCCCACCCCTGGAATTGGGGATCGACCTCCAGGATCCCTGTAGATCAGCTCTACCGAGACAGCAAAGATATATGATGTGCAGCAATTTATGGACAACCGCTTTAAAGGGGTTGTCTGGGCCTAATTTTTTTATGGCTACTTCAATGGTTCCCCCCATACTGTATTGGGGCCAGTGATGGGGCCATTATATTGCGTGGGGGCAGTGATTGGGCCTGACATCCTGTGGGGTGGCATTAAAGTGTGTGGGGTATTGGGGGGGGGAATATTAAAGGAGTTGTCCAAGCTTAATACCTGATCAGTAGGGGGGATCTGGTAGGGCCCCCAAAGGGCACAGGGCCCACCAGGGGAATCACCGGTGACCCGGTGGACCAGTCCAAGGCTGTTCACTTTTATTACTCTAAGGGCTCGTTCACACAGCGGAACCTGCCGTTGATTTTGAGGTGGAGTCAGCAGCAGATTTCGCTCTCATTGTATTCAATAGGAGGCAGAGATCACAGCAGGACATAGAAAAAATAAGTGCCCTGCTCGATTTTGCCGCAGATTCGGCAGCTAATTCAGCAGTAGAGTCCATGGCTCGAGACTTCCTGCTGCTTAGGTCCACTCATGTGGGCTAATAAGTGGCGGAAATCTGAGGCTCTTCTTCGGCACTCTGCCATGGGGCCAAGTCTACCTATGGCTGTACCCTAAGAAAACATGAGGGAGACCAACTGGGCACTCACCTGCTCCATTGCCCTTTAATGGCGAAGCTCTCAGGTCTGCTTTTAGGAAGTAGCAAACTGGATAGTGCTCCAGGGAACCCTAAAGATGGCTCCCCAGGAGCAACTTAAAATTACTGTTGACCCCTTTGCTGCCCTAGACCATCAGGGAATGTAAAATTAACCCCATTCACTGCCTTACCCCACCAGCGAATCTACAGTCAACCATTTCACTACCTAGACCCCCAGGGAATCTACAATTAACCTTTTCACTGCCATGGACCCCCAGGAAGTATACTGTTAACGTTTTACTATACTAGGCCACCAGATATTTTATAGTTAACCTTTTTGCTGTCCTAGACCCCAGGGAACCTACAATTACTATATTAGACCACCAGATACTTAAGAATTAACCGTTTCACTGCCCTAGACCCCCCAGGGAATCCACACTTAATATTTTTGCTATATTAGATCACCAGATACTTTACAATTAATCTTTTCACTACCTTAGACCACCACAGTTTTTACAATTCACCCTTTTTACTACCTTAGACCACCAGGGAATCTGCAATTAACCTTTTAACAGCCACAGATCAGCAGGTACTTTACAATTAACCTTTTCACCACCAGGCATTTTGAAATGATGAGGAAAGGTCTAATATAGCAACCCATGGAGGTTTATTTTGCTTGTTGCTTTGGGCCCCATCTTTCTATATAATCTGCCCCATCAGTCTCTAGTCACAGCTCAATGCTGATATTTTCTAGGATCGAACCTCAGTTCTTCCTATGGGTAGAAAACGCAAAGCAGTCCGGCAACTATTGCACAACTTTAGTACATGAACTTGGTTTATATATAAGTATTTTTTTTTGGGGGGGGGAGTAATATTGCACCCAGTAATCCAGTAATTGAATCTATCCGTTCCTTCCATGTGATATTTCCAGCTGCTTAGCATGCTCGCTCATCGCTTGGATGAATTCTAAGGATGAGAATTAAGCAGATTGATTCGGCTGATTTTATAAATATTCAGGTCTAGATAAAGAAGCGGCAGACAGTCCTCCAGATGGCGATGGTCACGGGCTGACATGGCGAGGGCCGACACCTAATCAGCTCTGCCTTTTAAAGTTCATGCTAGCAGCAGTAAGTGATAAGAAGTGACTGCGGAGAAGCTGCACACTCGGCTGGTGATCCTGTCCCAAATAGCACAAAGCCCTTCAGGTACAATAAAATGTCAGGCGTGGGGCGGAGAGGGTGCTGGGTGTAGCCAACATGTCACTTTCATTATTCACCAGCTTCCCGCCGGCCACGCAGATATCTCCTCTCCTGCATCACAAGGCCTCAGCAGTCTTACTCATAGGCCACTTAACCCTCTCATAGGCTGTATCCAACCGTATCTAGTCATAGGAGATTCTCTACCATAAGCACTGATAGCATTGATAAGATCTGCTGGGGTCTGACCACTACAGAGGAATGGGCCTGTTTTGCTTTTAACAGCGCCACCCCCAACTCAGGGCTTGGTCAGAATTGCAAGATCTTATTCCCTGGTGAGGATTGGTGTTATTTCAGAAGGCAGAAGGTGATATGGACCCTGCTGGTATAACCTGGGTATCTCCTGTATATAATATATATGTACAGCCGGTATAACCTGGGTATCTCCTGTATATAATTCTATATGTACAGCCGGTATAACCTGGGTATCTCCTGTATATAATATATATGTACAGCCGGTATAACCTGGGTATCTCCTGTATATAATTCTATATGTACAGCCGGTATAACCTGGGTATCTCCTGTATATAATATATATGTACAGCCGGTATAACCTGGGTATCTCCTGTATATAATTACATATGTACAGCTGGTATAACCTGGGTATCTCCTGTATATAATGATATATGTACAGCCGGTATAACCTGGGTATCTCCTGTATATAATTATATATGTACAGCCGGTATAACCTGGGTATCTCCTGTATATAATATATATGTACAGCTGGTATAACCTGGGTATCTCCTGTATATAATATATATGTACAGCCGGTATAACCTGGGTATCTCCTGTATATAATTCTATATGTACAGCCGGTATAACCTGGGTATCTCCTGTATATAATATATATGTACAGCCGGTATAACCTGGGTATCTCCTGTATATAATTCTATATGTACAGCTGGTATAACCTGGGTATCTCCTGTATATAATTATATATGTACAGCCGGTATAACCTGGGTATCTCCTGTATATAATTATATATGTACAGCTGGTATAACCTGGGTATCTCCTGTATATAATGATATATGTACAGCTGGTATAACCTGGGTATCTCCTGTATATAATTATATATGTACAGCTGGTATAACCTGGGTATCTCCTGTATATAATGATATATGTACAGCCGGTATAACCTGGGGATCTCCTGTATATAATTATATATGTACAGCCGGTATAACCTGGGTATCTCCTGTATATAATATATATGTACAGCCGGTATAACCTGGGTATCTCCTGGGTTATAATTCTATATGTACAACTGGTATAACCTGGGTATCTCCTGTATATGATTATATATGTACAGCTGGTATAACCTGGGTATCTCCTGTATATAATATATATGTACAGCTGGTATAACCTGGGTGTATACTGTATATAATATATATGTACAGCTGGTATAACCTGGGTATCTACTGTATATAATTATATATGTACAGCTGGTATAACCTGGGTATCTCCTGTATATAATGATATATGTACAGCTGGTATAACCTGGGGATCTCCTGTATATAATTATATATGTACAGCTGGTATAACCTGGGTATCTCCTGTATATAATGATATATGTACAGCCGGTATAACCTGGGTATCTCCTGTATATAATATATATGTACAGCCGGTATAACCTGGGTATCTCCTGTATATAATTCCATGTGTACAACTGGTATAACCCGGGTATCTCCTGTATATAGTTATATATGTACAGCCGGTATAACCTGGGTATCTCCTGTATATAATTATATATGTACAGCCGGTATAACCTGGGTATCTCCTGTATATAATGATATATGTACAGCCGGTATAACCTGGGTATCTACTGTATATAATTATATATGTACAGCTGGTATAACCTGGGTATCTACTGTATATAATTATATATGTACAGCCGGTATAACCTGGGTATCTCCTGCATATAATTATATATGTACAGCCGGTATAACCTGGGTATCTCCTGTATATAATTCTATATGTACAGCCGGTATAACCTGGGTATCTCCTGTATATAATTCTATATGTACAGCCGGTATAACCTGGGTATCTCCTGTATATAATTCTATATGTACAGCTGGTATAACCTGGGTATCTACTGTATATAATTATATATGTACAGCTGGTATAACCTGGGTATCTCCTGTATATAATTATATATGTACAGCCGGTATAACCTGGGTATATACTGTATATAATTATATATGTACAGCTGGTATAACCTGGGTATCTCCTGTATATAATTCTATATGTACAGCTGGTATAACCTGGGTATCTACTGTATATAATTCTATATGTACAGCTGGTATAACCTGGGTATCTACTGTATATAATTCTATATGTACAGGTGGTATAACCTGGGTATCTCCTGTATATAAATACAGTACAGACCAAAAGTTTGGACACACCTTCTCATTCCAAGAGTTTTCTGTATTTTCATGACTATAAAAATTGTAGATTCACACTGAAGGCATCAAAACTATGAATTAGCACATGTGGAATTATATACTTAACAAAAAAGCGTGAAACAACTGAAAATATGTCTTATATTCTAGGTTCTTCAAAGTAGCCACCTTTTGCTTTAATTACTGCTTTGCACACTCTTGGCATTCTCTTGATGAGCTTCAAGAGGTAGTCACCTGAAATGGTCTTCCAACAGTCTTGAAGGAGTTCCCAGAGATGCTTAGCTCTTGTTGGCCCTTTTGCCTTCACTCTGCGGTCCAGCTCACCCCAAACCATCTCGATTGGGTTCAGGTCTGGTGACTGTGGAGGCCAGGTCATCTGGCGTGGCACCCCATCACTCTCCTTCTTGGTCAAATAGCCCTTACACAGTCTGGAGGTGTGTTTGGGGTCATTGTCCTGTTGGTCCAACTAAACGCAAACCGGATGGAATAGCATGCCGCTGCAAGATGCTGTGGTAACCATGCTGGTTCAGAATAAATCCCCAACAGTGTCACCAGCAAAGCCCCCCCACACCATCACACCTCCTCCTCCATGCGTCACGGTGGGAACCAGGCATGTAGAGTCCATTCCTTCACCTTTTCTGCGTCGCACAAAGACACGGTGGTTGGAACCAAAGATCTCAAATTTGGACTCATCAGACCAAAGCCCAGATTTCCACAGGTCTAATGTCCATTCCTTGTGTTCTTCTTGTGCTTGTTGCCTGTCCTTAGCAGTGGTTTCCGAGCAGCTATTTTACCATGAAGGCCTGCTGCACACAGTCTCCTCTTAACAGTTGTTGTAGAGATGTGTCTGCTGCTAGAACTCTGTGTGGCATTGACCTGGTCTCTAATCTGAGCTGCTGTTAACCTGCGATTTCTGAGGCTGGTGGCTCGGATGAACTTATCCTCCGCAGCAGAGGTGACTCTTGGTCTTCCTTTCCTGGGGCGGTCCTCATGTGAGCCAGTTTCTTTGTAGCGCTTGATGGTTTTGGCTACTGCACTTGGGGACACTTTCAAAGTTTTCCCAATTTTTCGGACTGACTGACCTTCATTTCTTAAAGTAATGATGGCCACTTGTTTTTCTTTACTTAGCTGCTTTTTTCTTGCCATAATACAAATTCTAACACTCCATTCAGTAGGACTATCAGCTGTGTATCCGCCTGACTTCTGAACAACACAACTGATGGTCCCAACCCCATTTATAAGGCAAGAAATCCCACTTATTAAATCTGACAGGGCACACCTGTGAAGTGAAAACCATTTCAGGTGACTACCTCTTGAAGCTCATCAAGAGAATGCCAAGAGTGTGCAAAGCAGTAATCAAAGCAAAAGGTGGCTACTTTGAAGAACCTAGAATATAAGACATATTTTCAGTTGTTTCTCACTTTTTTGTTAAGTATATAATTCCACATGTGTTAATTCATAGTTTTGATGCCTTCAGTGAGAATCTACAATTTTTATAGTCATGAAAATACAGAAAACTCTTGGAATGAGAAGGTGTGTCCAAACTTTTGGTCTGTACTGTATATATGGACATATGTACGCTGGTATATATTCTCGCTACAGTCAGTCTTTGAGTCCTCTCAGTGTTCAGTTTTGTCACTTTCATCTGGTGTAATGACCGTTCTTCACTTGAGTGCTGTCCTATGTGTACAGGCCGTATACGCCTCTCAGGTCATGTGACTACTTAGTTTTGTGGATCTTGGGGTAATTATTGGGCTGGTAGATTCCAGAACCAGCAGAAAACACATTAATCTCAGCAGGAGCCTTCAGGTCCCGTCATCTGAGTCACCGCTCAATCCTTCCCAGCCGAGCCTTACAATCCTCTTGCACCTCAAACATTATTGTGTTCTTGACGTTTAATTGAACTTTCTTTTCATTCTGCGGTGGAGGGTAATACATGGGTGCAGGCCGGTTATTTCCTCTTCGGCCGTCGATTAATGGCCTCCCATTTAGTTAATGATCAGAAATTGTAGGAAGCGAAAATCATGGAACATCAAAACTGAGTCAATAGTTCTCAGCAAGCAGCCGCCTGGAGGGACTTTGTGTAGTGAAATAGCCCTTGAGCATAAGGCAATTGACATTATATGGGGGGAGGGGCATATATAACTCTGCTGTTCAATAACCCCATAGAGCCAACCCAAAGGAAGCTTAATAGTAACACTAATAGCTGGACCCTCTCCATACCATTCCCTATAGGGCTAGAGGGCTCTGAATTTGTTCAGTGTCTTTTCAAGAGAGCCCTGTGGTGTGAGCCTTGGGTATGTTGTGGTAGTCAACTCTGCACAGACTGACATCACCCATGGCAATGGGGCATGGGATGTTGTTAGCTTGACCCTCTTTACAGGTTTCCAGACACCCGTCATCTATACAGACCTGAGACCAGACACCCGGCATCTATACAGACCCCAGACCAGACACCCGGCATCTATACAGAGCTCAGACCAGACACCCGGCATCTATACAGAGCTCAGACGAGACACCCGGCATCTATACAGAGCTCAGACCAGACACCCGGCATCTATACAGAGCTCAGACCAGACACCTGGCATCTATACAGATCTCAGACCAGACACCCGGCATCTATACAGAGCTCAGACCAGACACCCGGCATCTATACAGATCCCAGACCAGACACCCGGCATCTATACAGAGCTCAGACGAGACACCCGGCATCTATACAGAGCTCAGACCAGACACCCGGCATCTATACAGAGCTCAGACCAGACACCCGGCATCTATACAGAGCTCAGACCAGACACCCGGCATCTATACAGAGCTCAGACCAGACACCCGGCATCTATACAGAGCTCAGACCAGACACCCGGCATCTATACAGAGCTCAGACCAGACACCTGGCATCTATACAGATCTCAGACCAGACACCCGGCATCTATACAGACCTCAGACCAGACACCCGGCATCTATACAGAGCTCAGACCAGACACCCGGCATCTATACAGAGCTCAGACCAGACACCTGGCATCTATACAGATCTCAGACCAGACACCCGGCATCTATACAGACCTCAGACCAGACACCCGGCATCTATACAGAGCTCAGACCAGACACCCGGCATCTATACAGATCCCAGACCAGACACCCGGCATCTATACAGACCCCAGACCAGACACCCAGCATCTATACAGACCTCAGACCAGACACCCGGCATCTATACAGAGCTCAGACCAGACACCCGGCATCTATACAGACCCCAGACCAGACACCCGGCATCTATACAGACCCCAGACCAGACACCCGGCATCTATACAGACCCCAGACCAGACACCCGGCATCATCTATACAGACCTCAGACCAGACACCCGGCATCTATACAGACCTCAGACCAGACACCCAGCATCTATACAGAGCTCAGACCAGACACCCGGCATCTATACAGACCTCAGACCAGACACCCTTCATCTATACAGACCTCAGACCAGACACCCGGCATCTATACAGACCCCAGACCAGACACCCGGCATCTATACAGAGCTCAGACCAGACACCCGGCATCTATACAGAGCTCAGACCAGACACCCGGCATCTATACAGAGCTCAGACCAGACACCCGGCATCTATACAGACCCCAGACCAGACACCCGGCATCTATACAGACCCCAGACCAGACACCCGGCATCATCTATACAGACCTCAGACCAGACACCCGGCATCTATACAGACCTCAGACCAGACACCCAGCATCTATACAGAGCTCAGACCAGACACCCGGCATCTATACAGAGCTCAGACCAGACACCCGGCATCTATACAGACCTCAGACCAGACACCCGGCATCTATACAGACCTCAGACCAGACACCCGGCATCTATACAGACCTCAGACCAGACACCCGGCATCTATGCAGACCTCAGACCAGACACCCGCATCTATACAGACCTCAGACCAGACACCCGGCATCTATACAGACCTCAGACCAGACACCCGGCATCTATACAGACATCAGACCAGACACCCGGCATCTATACAGACCTCAGACCAGACACCCAGCATCTATACAGACCTCAGACCAGACACCCGGCATCTATACAGATCCCAGACCAGACAGGCATCTATACAGACCTCAGACCAGACACCCGGCATCTATACAGACCTCAGACAAGACACCCGGCATCTATACAGACCCCAGACCAGACACCCGTCATCTATACAGACCTCAGACCAGACAGGCATCTATACAGACCCCAGACCAGACACCCGGCATCTATACAGACCTCAGACCAGACACCCGGCATCTATACAGACATCAGACCAGACACCCGGCATCTATACAGACCTCAGACCAGACACCCGCTCTATACAGAGCTCAGACCAGACACCCGGCATCTATACAGACCTCAGACCAGACACCCGGCATCTATACAGACCTCAGACCAGACACCCGGCATCTATACAGATCCCAGACCAGACAGGCATCTATACAGACCTCAGACCAGACACCCGGCATCTATACAGACCTCAGACCAGACACCCGGCATCTATACAGACCCCAGACCAGACACCCGGCATCTATACAGACCTCAGACCAGACAGGCATCTATACAGACCCCAGACCAGACACCCGGCATCTATACAGACCTCAGACCAGACACCCGGCATCTATACAGACCCCAGACCAGACACCCGTCATCTATACAGAGCTCAGACCAGACAGGCATCTATACAGACCTCAGACCAGACACCCGGCATCTATACAGACCTCAGACCAGACACCCGGCATCTATACAGACCTCAGACCAGACACCCGGCATCTATACAGATCCCAGACCAGACAGGCATCTATACAGACCTCAGACCAGACACCCGGCATCTATACAGACCTCAGACCAGACACCCGGCATCTATACAGACCCCAGACCAGACACCCATCATCTATACAGAGCTCAGACCAGACAGGCATCTATACAGATCTCAGACCAGACACCCGGCATCTATACAGACCTCAGACCAGACACCCGGCATCTATACAGATCCCAGACCAGACAGGCATCTATACAGAGCTCAGACCAGACACCCGGCATCTATACAGACCTCAGACCAGACACCCGGCATCTATACAGATCCCAGACCAGACAGGCATCTATACAGACCTCAGACCAGACACCCGGCATCTATACAGACCTCAGACCAGACACCCGGCATCTATACAGACCTCAGACCAGACACCCGGCATCTATACAGAGCTCAGACCAGACACCCGGCATCTATACAGACCCCAGACCAGACACCCGGCATCTATACAGAGCTCAGACCAGACACCCGGCATCTATACAGACCCCAGACCAGACACCCATCATCTATACAGAGCTCAGACCAGACACCCGGCATCTATACAGACCTCAGACCAGACACCCCGCCCCCCCCGTCATCTATACAGACCTCAGACCAGACACCCTCCATCTATACAGACCCCAGACCAGACACCCTCTATCTATACAGACCTCAGACCAGACACCCGGCATCTATACAGACCCCAGACCAGACACCCATCATCTATACAGAGCTCAGACCAGACAGCCCGGCCCCCAGCCCCGGCATCTATACAGACCTCAGACCAGACACCCATCATCTATACAGAGCTCAGACCAGACAGGCATCTATACAGACCTCAGACCAGACACCCGGCATCTATACAGAGCTCAGACCAGACAGGCATCTATACAGACCTCAGACCAGACACCCGGCATCTATACAGAGCTCAGACCGAAGAGCATGAGTATAAGTGTTTGTTATCTTTACTCACCTCCCCTGGGTCTCCACTTATTTTCTGGGGTCTGAGGAGACCCCAGAGTATAATAATAGCACCAAAATGAATCGGATGGCGAAACAAATTTTATGGGGTCTGCATGAAGCGGCTCGAGGCAGGCTCTATTGTATTGTACTGTGTGTAGGACCTTCACTATTCACATCACACAGTATCTGTTGTATAGCAGACATGTGATATTACTACAGGCTGTAATAACATTGCACGGTCACTACTGTATAAAACAGATCCTGTGCCATGTAAATAGCGAACATTAATCGTCCAAAAGTACCAAATGCAAACGTCTACCTTACAGTACAAAGTTGTTTGTATCATTGCAAGCTCTGTAACGTCCCATTCAGACGACTGTAATTTGGGGTTCTGTGTTGTGGATCCGTAATTACGGACAGTTACGGACACATTCATTTCAATGGGGCCGTGCACACGTCCTGTTTTTTGCAGTCTGGTGTTTAGACCGCAAAAAAAATAGTCATAATGTCATTATACAGACCGAATTTGCGGACCCACAAATGCAGCCAACAAACATGGCTACGGTCGTGTGAATGGGGCCTTATTGTGTTTTTCTTTTAAGACAAAAGATGTTAATATAGGAGTTGTTTTTTCTCAGCATTAAGGTTATATTTCTGTGTTGGCACTTTATGATAAATTATTGGGTTTTGGGTTGCAGTTTGGGCACTTGGTCTCTAAAGGGTTCACCATCCCTGCACTAGGCACATTGGCAGCACATTAAAAGTGAATTATCCAGCAGGTGGCGACAATGAGCTCAGAAAGAAGCTCCACCCAGTGTAAACAGGATTTAAAATCTTTGCCCCTCCCAGAGACATGACACAGGGGACGTTCACCACACAACAAAACAGATTTAGCTTGATGTATTTGTTCTATCTATGTCCCATGTTACTAGTGAATGTTTCCTGCATCATTAATGTTTATATGACTTATGACCGGAGTTGCCCTTTAATTGTCGCTGCAGACATTTGCATTTCTAGAGATGGAAGGAGAAGCACAAAAAGGATCTCCTAAAGTACAGAGCCTCCATATCTATCAATGCTTGATACATTTCCAGAACATTTTCCACTTTGAAGACAATCTTCTTGAGGTGACTGTCACCTTTATGTTAATTTTACCAAATTCTGCAAAATTGAAAGTGCTGCTTTAAAATGACTGATGTCCTTGGGGGAATTTTGCACCTATTATGCAGCTTGCTCGCTTACAGAAATAGCCCCAGGCTGTCCCTCAGCTGTGCTTTATATACAGCGAGAACAGGAAAATGTGTAAAATCCAATCAGAGAAATGGACCGGCCTGCTGTGTAATATTCATCATATAAAATACGACATGGCATTAATCACCGCCTGGTCATATGGCCTGGACGTCTAGCGTGGGCTGGAGGAGAGGTCGGGTATACCTGCAGCACCTAGGCACCCTGATAGGAGGAGTACGGGCACCAGAATGAATGGGTGTCAGTGAAGGGGTTAAGTCTTCGCTGTTGGTTCCACTCTCTTGCAGGACCTCTGACAGCGCTCGCATTGTTCTATGACTGACTGCGACATTGCTCGTTCGTCCTCAGGAGAAATTATTACAATTTGTTTCATAATTGAATTAGTCGACGTTATATAAACAGCGGCAGAAAGAGACGCTGGCGGTGCCGTATCCTCCGCAATTACTCAATGTTTGGACAGCTCGAGGAAGTGCAGAAAATGCTGAGATTTATACAGTCATACAGCCATGGTTACTGCGTACTCTGGAGGTGTCCACCATTATAACTTATATACAATGAGAATCAGTTCACACAGCGATTACTACTGATCCTGAGTTACATCCTGTATTATACTCCAGAGCTGCGCTCACTATTCTGCTGGTGCAGTCACTGTGTACATACATTACATTACTTATCTTGTACTGATCCTGAGTTATATCCTGTATTATACTCCAGAGCTGCGCTCACTATTCTGCTGGTGCAGTCACTGTGTACATACATTACATTACTTATCCTGTACTGATCCTGAGTTACATCCTGTATTATACTCCAGAGCTGCGCTCACTATTCTGCTGGTGCAGTCACTGTGTACATACATTACATTACTTATCCTGTATTATACTCCAGAGCTTCACTCACTATTCTGCTGGTGCAGTCACTGTGTACATACATTACATTACTTATCCTGTACTGATCCTGAGTTACATCCTGTATTATACTCCAGAGCTGCGGGTGTGACTCACTATTCTGCTGGTACAGTCACTGTGTACATACATTACATTACTTATCCTGTACTGATCCTGAGTTACATCCTGTATTATACTCCAGAGCTTCACTCACTATTCTGCTGGTGCAGTCACTGTGTACATACATTACATTACTTATCCTGTATTATACCCCAGAGCTGCACTCACTATTCTGCTGGTGCAGTCACTGTGTACATACATTACATTACTTATCCTGTACTGATCCTGAGTTACATCCTGTATTATACTCCAGAGCTGCGCTCACTATTCTGCTGGTACAGTCACTGTGTACATACATTACATTACTTATCCTGTACTGATCCTGAGTTACATCCTGTATTATACCCCAGAGCTGCACTCACTATTCTGCTGGTGCAGTCACTGTGTACATACATTACATTACTTATCCCGTACTGAACCTGAGTTACATCCTGTATTATACTCCAGAGCTGCACTCACTATTCTGCTGGTGCAGTCACTGTGTACTTACATTACATTACTTATCCTGTACTGATCCTGAGTTACATCCTGTATTATACTCCAGAGCTGCGCTCACTATTCTGCTGGTACAGTCACTGTGTACATACATTACATTACTTATCCTGTACTGATCCTGATTCCTCAGGTTCCAGAGCTGGAATCTCCCAGGTCTCTCTGCTAGTTGTGTCTGTGCAGGTTACATACTGTATAATACACCTGTTACAGATTGATTCATGAAGTGCAGGGTTCTCTTTGTACGATGTAATTGATTCGCTCTCCTCCTGTAGACCCCCTAGTTAGATGATAAGATAAATACACCCTTGTTTTCCGGGTAAGTGCACTGTAGTGTCTTCCACAAGTGGCGGTTTCGTCTCCTGCTGTGCACATTCCATAGTCCGCTGAACATTACAGGCCACTGAGATTGATCAACATAAAAAGAGAGAGAAAAAAATTCTAGAAAATATTCAGATTGTGATCACTGGTTCGTTCCCTGGGTTGTAAATACGATTCAGCCATCTCTCTCCTGAACATTTCTTACACCTCCCACAGTCATTGTCACCCAGCTTTTCTAGACTCCTGAAAGGCAAATGTGCATGTACTCTTGTTCAGATATCACTGCAGATATAGAAATATTAGCTATTCAGGAGTCTGGGAAAGCTGAGTTACAGTCTCTCTAGTAGCATAAATAGAAGCTGTTTATGGGCCTTCTGCTTTGATGCAGATATATTCTCATGGTTCCACGGTTCTTTTTTGTGTTATTTTGCCCTACTTTCATGTTACTTTCTCTTATTTTATGAAATCTTTAATAAAAATTGATTATACATTAATAGAAGCTGCAATAATAACCACGCAGTCAGTATTATATGGGTACTTCAGTAGGTGCTATTATATGGGCACTGCAGGAGGTGCTATTATATGGGCACTGCAGCAAGCACTATTATATGGGCACTGCAGGAGGGACTATTATATGGGTACTGCAGGAGGGACTATTATATGGGAACTGCAGGAGGCGCTATTATATGGGCACTGCAGCAAGCACTATTATATGGGTACTGCAGGAGGCGCTATTAGATGGGCACTGCAGGAGGCGCTATTATATGGGCACTGCAAGAGGCGCTATTATATGGGAACTGTAGGAGGCGCTATTATATGGGAACTGCAGGAGGGACTATTATATGGGCACTGCAGGAGGCGCTATTATATGGGAACTGCAGGAGGGACTATTATATGAGCACTGCAGGAGGCACTATTATATGGGTACTGCAGGAGGGACTATTATATGGGTACTGCAGCAAGCACTATTATATGGGTACTGCAGGAGGAACTATTATATGGGCACTGCAGGAGGGACTATTATATGGGCACTGCAGGAGGGACTATTATATGGGCACTGCAGGAGGCGCTATTATATGGGCACTGCAGCAAGCACTATTATATGGGTACTGCAGGAGGCGCTATTAGATGGGCACTGCAGGAGGCGCTATTATATGGGCACTGCAAGAGGCGCTATTATATGGGAACTGTAGGAGGCGCTATTATATGGGAACTGCAGGAGGGACTATTATATGGGCACTGCAGGAGGCGCTATTATATGGGTACTGCAGGAGGCGCTATTATATGGGCACTGCAGGAGGCGCTATTATATGGGCACTGCAGGAGGTGCTATTATATGGGCACTGCAGCAGGCACTATTATATGGGCACTGCAGCAAGCACTATTATATGGGCACTGCAGGAGGCGCTATTATATGGGCACTGCAGGAGGCGCTATTATATGGGAACTGCAGGAGACGCTATTATATGGGAACTGCAGGAGGCGCTATTATATGGGCACTGCAGGAGGAACTATTATATGGGTACTGCAGGAGGGACTATTATATGGGCACTGCAGGAGGGACTATTATATGGGCACTGCAGCAGCCACTATTATATGGGCACTGCAGGAGGCGCTATTATATGGGTACTGCAGCAGGCACTATTATATGGGTACTGCAGGAGGCGCTATTATATGGGTACTGCAGGAGGGACTATTATATGGGAACTGCAGGAGGGACTATTATATGGGCACTGCAGGAGGGACTATTATATGGGTACTGCAGGAGGCGCTATTATATGGGTACTGCAGGAGGGACTATTATATGGGTACTGCAGGAGGGACTATTATATGGGCACTGCAGGAGGGACTATTATATGGGCACTGCAGGAGGCACTATTATATGGGCACTGCAGGAGGTGCTATTATATGGGTACTGCAGGAGGCACTATTATATGGGCACTGAAGCAGGCACTATTATATGGGCACTGCAGGAGACACTATTATATGGGCACTGCAGGAGGCACTATTATATGGGCACTGCAGCAGGCACTATTATATGGGCACTGCAGGAGGGACTATTATATGGGTACTGCAGGAGGCGCTATTATATGGGAACTGCAGGAGGGACTATTATATGAGCACTGCAGGAGGCACTATTATATGGGCACTGCAGGAGGCACTATTATATGGGCACTGCAGGAGGTGCTATTATATGGGTACTGCAGGAGGCGCTATTATATGGGAACTGCAGGAGGGACTATTATATGAGCACTGCAGGAGGGACTATTATATGGGTACTGCAGTAGGTGCTATTACTGTATATGGGCACTGAAGGAGGCACTATTATATGGGCACTGCAGGAGGGACTATTATATGGGAACTGCAGGAGGCGCTATTATATGGGAACTGCAGGAGGCGCTATTACTGTATATGGGCACTGCAGGAGGCGCTATTATATGGGCACTGCAGGAGGCGCTATTATATGGGAACTGCAGGAGGCGCTATTACTGTATATGGGCACTGCAGGAGGCGCTATTATATGGGCACTGCAGGAGGCGCTATTATATGGGCACTGCAGGAGGCGCTATTATATGGGTACTGCAGGAGGCGCTATTATATGGGCACTGCAGGAGGGACTATTATATGGGCACTGCAGGAGGGACTATTATATGGGCACTGCAGGAGGCGCTATTATATGGGCACTGCAGGAGGGACTATTATTTGGGCACTGCAGGAGGGACTATTATATGGGCACTGCAGGAGGCGCTATTATATGGGCACTGCAGGAGGCGCTATTACTGTATATGGGCACTGCAGGAGGCGCTATTATATGGGCACTGCAGTAGGCGCTATTACTGTATATGGGTACTGCAGGAGGCACTATTATATGGGCACTGCAGGAGGCACTATTATATGGGCACTGCAGGAGGGACTATTATATGGGCACTGCAGGAGGCGCTATTATATGGGTACTGCAGGAGGCACTATTATATGGGTACTGCAGGAGGGACTATTATATGGGCACTGCAGGAGGCGCTATTATATGGGCACTGCAGGAGGGACTATTATTTGGGCACTGCAGGAGGGACTATTATATGGGCACTGCAGGAGGGACTATTATATGGGTACTGCAGTAGGCGCTATTATATGGGCACTGCAGGAGGGACTATTATATGGGTACTGCAGTAGGCGCTATTACTGTATATGGGCACTGCAGGAGGCGCTATTACTGTATATGGGTACTGCAGGAGGGACTATTATATGGGCACTGCAGGAGGGACTATTATATGGGCACTGCAGGAGGGACTATTATATGGGCACTGCAGGAGGGACTATTATATGGGCACTGCAGGAGGGACTATTATTTGGGCACTGCAGGAGGGACTATTATATGGGCACTGCAGGAGGGACTATTATATGGGCACTGCAGGAGGCGCTATTATATGGGCACTGCAGGAGGGACTATTATATGGGCACTGCAGGAGGGACTATTATATGGGTACTGCAGTAGGCGCTATTATATGGGCACTGCAGGAGGGACTATTATATGGGTACTGCAGTAGGCGCTATTACTGTATATGGGCACTGCAGGAGGCGCTATTACTGTATATGGGTACTGCAGTAGGCGCTATTACTGTATATGGGCACTGCAGGAGGCGCTATTACTGTATATGGGTACTGCAGGAGGCGCTATTACTGTATATGGGTACTGCAGGAGGCGCTATTATATGGGCACTGCAGGAGGGACTATTATATGGGTACTGCAGTAGGCGCTATTACTGTATATGGGCACTATAGGAGGCACTATTATATGAGCACCAGAGCAGGCAGGATTATAAGGACAATATGGCTGAAATTGTGTTATTGTTGATCCGGCAGTCTCTGTTATATGGCTATTAATTTGGCATGATTCAGACTGTACGTACCATTATCTGGGGGATTGTATGGCGGTTTTATGTGTGATCTTGGCCACATCTCGTTGCTCCTTTCACGCTGTCCAGAGGCTGCAGTGCAATCTCCATATAATTAATGGCAAGTAAGTCACTTGTTAGATGGAAAGTAATGGTATCGGTGAGTGTTACTAATGGATGGGGAAGCTGAGAGGACGGGACACAGATTGTATAGAATTTACTGCATGGTGGGCTGGAGAACATCCTCATTACATGGGAATTATAGGGCTGTCTCTCTATATATGTATAAGGGTACGGCCAAATATATTCACATGACTAGTATTACTATCAGGCCCTGACCAGACCCCCTATATATTCCCACATTAATATCAGACTGCAGATCATACTCCAGTATTAACTTCAGACACCAGACACGATGCCCAAATTAATTCCCAAGACCTACTGTCTAAATATATTCACACTCCTTTGTTACTAGCAGACCCCAGACCAGTCCCCTGACTTTATTATTATTATTGTTTATTTATATAGCACTATTAATCCCATGGTGCTCTGTACATTATTATATTAATCCCATGGTGCTGTACATTATTATATTAATCCCATGGTGCTCTGTACATTATTATATTAATCCCATGGTGCTCGTACATTATTATATTAATTCCATGGTGCTCTGTACATTATTATATTAATCCCATGGTGCTCTGTACATTATTATATTAATCCCATGGTGCTCGTACATTATTATATTAACCTGGTGCTGTCATTATTATATTCTGGTGCTGTACATTATTATATTAATCCCATGGTGCTCTGTACATTATTATATTAATTCCATGGTGCTCTGTACATTATTATAGTAATTCCATGGTGCTCTGTACATTATTATATTAATCCCATGGTGCTGTACATTATTATATTAATTCCATGGTGCTGTACATTATTATATTAATCCCATGGTGCTGTACATTATTATAGTAATTCCATGGTGCTCTGTACATTATTATATTAATTCCATGGTGCTGTACATTATTATATTAATCCCATGGTGCTGTACATTATTATATTAATCCCATGGTGCTCTGTACATTATTATATTAATCCCATGGTGCTGTACATTATTATATTAATTCCATGGTGCTGTACATTATTATATTAATCCATGGTGCTGTACATTATTATATTAATCCCATGGTGCTTGTACATTATTATATTAATTCCATGGTGCTGTACATTATTATATTAATTCATGGCGCTTTACATTATTATATTAATTCCATGGTGCTGTACATTATTATATTAATTCCATGGTGCTGTACATTATTATATTAATTCCATGGTGCTCTGTACATTATTATATTAATCCCATGGTGCGGTACATTATTACATTAATCCCATGGTGCTCTGTACATTATTATATTAATCTCATGGTGCTGTACATTATTATATTAATCCCATGGTGCTCTGTACATTATTATATTAATTCCATGGTGCTGTACATTATTATATTAATCCCATGGTGCTGTACATTATTATATTAATTCCATGGTGCTGTACATTATTATATTAATTCCATGGTGCTCTGTACATTATTATAGTAATTCCATGGTGCTCTGTACATTATTATATTAATCCCATGGTGCTCTGGACATTATTATAGTAATCCCATGGTGCTTGTACATTATTATAGTAATTCCATGGTGCTCTGTACATTATTATATTAATCCCATGGTGCTCTGTACATTATTATATTAATTCCATGGTGCTCTGTACATTATTATATTAATCCCATGGTGCTCTGTACACTATTATATTAATCCCATGGTGCTGTACATTATTATATTAATCCCATGGTGCTGTACATTATTATATTAATCCCATGGTGCTCTGTACATTATTATATTAATCCCATGGTGCTGTACATTATTATATTAATCCCATGGTGCTGTACATTATTATATTAATCCCATGGTGCTGTACATTATTATATTAATCCCATGGTGCTGTACATTATTATATTAATCCCATGGTGCTCTGTACATTATTATATTAATCCCATGGTGCTGTACATTATTATATTAATCCCATGGTGCTGTACATTATTATATTAATTCCATGGTGCTGTACATTATTATATTAATTCCATGGTGCTCTGTACATTATTATATTAATCCCATGGTGCTGTACATTATTATATTAATTCCGTGGTGCTGTACATTCTTATATTTTCCATGGTGCTGTACATTATTATATTAATTCCATGGTGCTGTACATTATTATATTAATCCCATGGTGCTTGTACATTATTATATTAATCCCATGGTGCTCTGTACATTATTATATTAATTCCATGGTGCTCTGTACATTATTATATTAATCCCATGGTGCTCTGTACATTATTATATTAATTCCATGGTGCTGTACATTATTATATTAATCCCATGGTGCTGTACATTATTATATTAATTCCATGGTGCTTGTACATTATTATATTAATTCCATGGTGCTCTGTACATTATTATATTAATTCCATGGTGCTCTGTACATTATTATATTAATCCCATGGTGCTGTACATTATTATATTATGTGTGTTATTATATTAATCCCATGGTGCTCTGTACATTATTACATTAATCCCATGGTGCTGTACATTATTATATTAATCCCATGGTGCTGTACATTATTATATTAATCCCATGGTGCTCTGTACATTATTATATTAATCTCATGGTGCTGTACATTATTATATTAATCCCATGGTGCTCTGTACATTATTATATTAATTCCATGGTGCTGTACATTATTATATTAATCCCATGGTGCTGTACATTATTATATTAATTCCATGGTGCTCTGTACATTATTATATTAATTCCATGGTGCTGTACATTATTATATTAATCCCATGGTGCTGTACATTATTATATTAATCCCATGGTGCTGTACATTATTATATTAATCCCATGGTGCTGTACATTATTATATTAATTCCATGGTGCTCTGTACATTATTATATTAATTCCATGGTGCTCTGTACATTATTATATTAATCCCATGGTGCTGTACATTATTATATTAATCCCATGGTGCTGTACATTATTATATTAATTCCATGGTGCTGTACATTATTATATTAATCCCATGGTGCTGTACATTATTATATTAATCCCATGGTGCTCTGTACATTATTATATATAATTCCATGGTGCTGTACATTATTATATTAATCCCATGGTGCTGTACATTATTATATTAATTCCATGGTGCTGTACATTATTATATTAATTCCATGGTGCTCTGTACATTATTATATTAATCCCATGGTGCTGTACATTATTATATTAATCCCATGGTGCTCTGTACATTATTATATTAATCTCATGGTGCTGTACATTATTATATTAATCCCATGGTGCTCTGTACATTATTATATTAATTCCATGGTGCTGTACATTATTATATTAATCCCATGGTGCTGTACATTATTATATTAATTCCATGGTGCTGTACATTATTATATTAATCCCATGGTGCTGTACATTATTATATTAATCCCATGGTGCTGTACATTATTATATTAATTCCATGGTGCTCTGTACATTATTATAGTAATTCCATGGTGCTCTGTACATTATTATATTAATCCCATGGTGTCATGTTTGTCCCCGTGCTGACATTATTATATTAATCCCATGGTGCTCTGTACATTATTATATTAATCCCATGTGCTGTACATTATTATATTAATCCCATGGTGCTCTGTACATTATTACATTAATCCCATGGTGCTGTACATTATTATATTAATCCCATGGTGCTGTACACTATTATATTAATCCCATGGTGCTGTACATTATTATATTAATCCCATGGCTGTCTTATTATGGTTCCTGGTACATTATTATTAATTAATCCCATGGTGCTGTACATTATTATATTAATTCCATGGTGCTCTGTACATTATTATATTAATTCCATGGTGCTCTGTACATTATTATATTAATCCCATGGTGCTGTACATTATTATATTAATCCCATGTGCTGTACATTATTATATTAATCCCATGGTGCTGTACATTATTATATTAATTCCATGGTGCTCTGTACATTATTATATTAATTCCATGGTGCTCTGTACATTATTATATTAATCCCATGGTGCTGTACATTATTATATTAATCCCATGGTGCTGTACATTATTATATTAATCCCATGGTGCTGTACATTATTATATTAATTCCATGGTGCTCTGTACATTATTATATTAATCCCATGGTGCTGTACATTATTATATTAATCCCATGGTGCTGTACATTATTATATTAATCCCATGGTGCTGTACATTATTATATTAATCCCATGGTGCTCTGTACATTATTATATTAATCCCATGGTGCTGTACATATTAATTAATCCCAGGTGCTGTACATTATTATATTAATCCCATGGTGCTGTACATTATTGTATTAACCCATGTGCTGTACATTATTATATTAATCCCATGGTGCTCTGTACATTATTATATTAATCCCATGGTGCTCTGTACATTATTATATTAATTCCATGGTGCTGTACATTTGCGGATTTACATACGGTACACAAGATATACAAAACAGATAATACTAGCAGTGATCACTGGCACAGTGCGATAGAGGGCCCTGCCCGCAAGGGCTTACAATCTATGAGGGATAGAGACAGAAGGTTGTGGTAGAGGTTGTACAGATGGTGGTGCGGTGACAGTAGTGTTATTGGAGGTTGGAGGCCTTCCTGAATAGGTGAGTCTTCAGGGCCTTCTTGAAGCTTGTGACTGTGGGGGTCAGTCTTATGTGTCTTGGTAATGAGTTCCAGAGTATGGGGGATGCACAAGAGAAGTCTTGGAGACGATTGTGTGAAGAGCGGATAAGAGCAGAGCGGAGTAGGAGGTCTTTGGAGGATCGGAGGTTACGTGCGGGCGGGTAGCAGGAGATTAGGTCGGAGATATATGGAGGGGACAGGCTGTGGATGGCTTTGTATGTCAGCGTTAGTAGTTTGAACTCTATTTGCTGGGCGTTGGGTAACCAGTGAAGGGATTGGCAGAGGGGGCGGCCGATGAAGAACGGGGGGGAGAGGTGTATTAGGCGAGCAGCACAGTTTAAGGTGGACTGGAGTGGGGCAAGAGTGTTAGCTGGGAGGCCAAGGAGAAGGGAGTTACAGTAGTCTAGGTGAGAGATTATGAGGGTGTGGGCTAGCATCTTTGTAGTTTCAGGGGCAAGAAAGGAGCAGATTCGGTGGATGTTCTTGAGTTGGAGGCGGCAGGAGGTGTTGAGGGTTTGAATATGCGGCTTAATTTAGACCTCAGACCAGAGCGAAAAAAAAAAATCTGACCCCAGTCCAGATTATACCGTTACCCTCCTTGTTCACAGCTCTTGTGTGGCTTTCGGCACTGCTGCACCTGTCAGGACCCAGATTGGGAGCAAAGAAGGTTCATATACAGGCCGCTATATATTGGAAGTAGCCAGATGTATCACCAGGAGACTGAGGCTAAAGATAGAGTGACTCTTAGTAAAACCGGGTGAGACATTGTGGCCATCAGTGACCCTGCTGCAATTTCACCTTGTATACTATAGAAGTGACATTTATTGCTTTTGCCCCACCAGCCCTTCTGCCATGTGTATATGCCAGAGGAGTAGTGCTAGGTGCATTGTGAGCGGTGCCAGTGATGTGCACCACATTTACCAGAGAATTGCACCACTTTAGCAAAGCAGTTCTCGCACCAATTGTATTTCTTTTTAGTGCCATATGGCTTTTTTGCTAAATATTGACCAAATGTGCTGAATGTATTATGTTGTGTTCACCTTGATAAATTTTGTGCAAGTTGATTTAAGATCCTGTGCCCAATGCCCAATATGTGCCCTGCTCCTATCTGCAGGAACCCTTGTGTGTAAGTCTCTGATCAGTATGCGCTGCAGACAGACTATGGATCATAAACCTGGGACGTAAAGGAGGTTTATGGCATTGTACTTGTGCTCATGGACCCTGAGCTACGCCAGTGCTCAGACACCAGACACATATCCCTCTTGCTATTCTGCAGGCAGGTGACAGGTGCGCTTATAATATCGCCATCATTTCCCTGGAATCGCTGCCACAATACTTCATCATTCCGTTTTGCCCATATCTGAAAGGAAATATAACGAAGCAGATGCCTCATTGTGTCGACTTACATCTTCGTTTGCCCCCCAAGAAAGTTCTCTCGCAAGCAGATGGATTAACCCTATACTGCCAGCGCTTGGGGGTGCGAATGAGTTATTGTCTCCGCCGCAGACTACGCACTTTGCGGTCGCTCCGAGCAGGTGCCGCTGAAAGGCTGAGTGATGAAAAGCTAATCAGCGCAGTCATTTGTGGATATGGCATGGCGGCTTCTTCTCGCTGCCTTCCTCCAGGTGCAGGGTGGCACAAGTACATGTATGTATGATGCACAGGAAAGAGAAGAATACCCTGATCACTGATAATTACAGCCGGGGTGCTCCACACCCCGCACACTACCCTGTACTGGCCTACACTTACTGCCACCAAGAATAGAGACAATTACATTGTATGAAGAAGCAGATGACGTGAAAATAGCTATCTCCTCCATCTAGTCCCTGCCCGGAGCCCTTCATGCTGATTCATTCGTCTTCTAAGACTTTTATGCTAAGAATAAGCACTGGACTCAGATACAGCATTAAAAAGAAAATGAAGCAGTCTATGAATAGCACACTTCTTTCCTGAAATACTCTGTGCTGCATGGGGAACATGGTCCTTCCTACTTGTCTCCGTGACCCTCCCCACATTGTGACTCTGCTCCTGTGACATGCAGCCCTGTCCTCAGTGACATCATCAGAAAAGAGGAGAGATCACAGCCTTCTACATGATCGGCACACGCCTCTCCTGAAATACTTTGTGCTGCTGATGGACCCTTTTCTGATTTGAGTCTGTATTCTCCCACCCATACCATTTCTGTAATGTATTCTGTATAGTACTGGTCCGCTCATATTGGGAAGAGACACCTTATGCCCCCCCATAAGGCTCCTGGGCCTGGGTGCACCCTCTGTACCCCCTCATGTTACACACCTGCATACAGCCCTGTCCTCCATGATATACTCACAAGATCAGCACTGAAATACTCTGCACTGCTGGGAGCCCTGCTGCCTCCTTTTTCCACTCTCTGCTGTTCTCCTCACATTGCAGCCCAATTTATGTTGCTTCATCCTCACTAATATCATTGCAATAGATAAGCACACTCCTCTCCTGAAATACTCTGCACTGCTGGGATCCCTGCTACTTCTGTTCTTAATTTCTGCTCCCCTAAATTTTTTTCCACCTTCTACTCACATTATATTCTATGCGGCCTTGCCTTCGCTAATATCACAAGTCAATGCCTTGCAAAGATCAGCAGACTCCTCTCCTGAAATACTCTGCACTGATGGGAACCCTCCTATGTGCATTATCAGTCTCTGCCCCCCTTTCTGACTTACCTCCACTCTTCTCACATTACATCCCATTCTATGTGGCCCCATTATCCCAGATCACTGCCCCCCACAAAAGCAGCACACTCCTCTCCTGACATACTCTGTGCTGCTGAGAGACCCTGCTGCTTCTTCTGTTATTTAGTCCTCAGGTCTAATGTAACTAGTAAACAAGTCATTGCCTCCCACAACATCAATATGCTTCTCTCCTAAAATCCTCTGTGCTGCAGTACACCCCTTCTCCTTCCACAGTCTGCATGGTATGTAGTAAAGGTTGCGGCGTGCGCCAATAAGTTTGGGGCTCCCAGGTTGAGCTGAGGGGGTTAATCTGTTGCGCTCAACCCAGTTTTATTCTTCTCTCTGCGAGAACCTAGAGGCAAAGAAATGAAAGCGGCTTGTAGAGAAGCATTAAAGGCGAATACGGTGATTGGCAGTGCCCGGCGCCGCACGCTATGGAAATCAGCAGATAATTATCAGGTCCTGAGCCTGTACAGACGGACGCCGGGCTCCGCAGGCCTACCGAGGTGTAATTATCAGAGTTATCAGCTCCAGCCGCCGTCATTGCCTTAATATTTCCACCCCGTGCTCCATCCGGCCAGGAGAGCACAATGTAATTCTGCTTGTATTTACAGGGCGGGTGATGGCGGTTTTTTATATGGGGGCAGATGCTGGAGCAGCTCCATCGGAGCCTGTTAATGCAGCTTCATACAGTGGGTGCCGCGCCGCTTCTATAAGCCTATTGAGGCTGCGGAATAGGAATGAGGAATGCTGACTGCGATAAGGCCCCCGAAGGCCGCCCGCCGAGCCAGGCGCTGAGATAAGCCGGATTCTTGGAGTGTTTGTACCCAATGTGGACTTATTAATCGGTACAAGAAAATTCAGCCACAGATTTATTAAATCTCTTTATCAGGGAGCCCCAGGAGTGCGCAGAAATGGGGACCCATGTACGGTGTCGGCTTTAACTGGCTGCTCTCCCAACAATGAGGGGCTTAACCTTTGCTGAGCTGCACATATAGTGCATAGCCGGGGAGCCTACGACATATACAGCACGGGTATAGCTAGAGCTCATGGACCCTCCTTGTTTTACTGGAGTAGCCTTCCAGACTCCATGACACCTTCCCCCAGTCACCGCCATTTCTGCAAAGTTTGCTGCACCTCACAGACCACCATGTGATACTGAGGCCCTGCAAACATGGCATAGAAGTGTCCTGTATCATATCCTCTACATGTATACCACACGACCTGCAGCCTCTGGGCCCCCTGGCATCTTTAGTGGGGGTCCGTTTCTTAGGCTTGTGCATTTGTGCAGTTTCCCCAACTCTGGTGTTTTTTGGGTTTATATCCATTGTATTGGCTTAAAGGGGTATTCCAGTAACAATAAATTACCCCTTATCCAAAGGATAGGGGGCAACTTGCTGATCGGTAGGAGGACATCCACTGGGACCCCCATTGATTATAAGAACTGGGGTGTTTTGCACCCATGCACCCCAATTTGAAGGGAATGGCAGATCAGAAATGAACGCCTCATTCCAGTTCCTGTGATCAATCGGGTCCTAGTAGTCAGCAGGTTACCCTCTATCCTATCTATCTATGGACATGAGGTAACTTCTTTTTTTTAACTGAAATACCTGTTAAGGCCGGGGCCCCACGTGGAGTAAACGCCGCGATTTGCCCACAGCGGAAACGCCATGGAAAAAATCGTGGCGTTTTACAGTCAGAGCAAAGTGGATGGAATTCTAGCAAATCCCATGCCCACTTTACGGTACAAACTGCACTGTGGACACGTGGCGATTTCAAAACCGGCGCGGTTTTGGCATTCACAGCATGTCAGTTATACCTCCAGAAACGCCAGCGGTTTCCCCATAGGTATAATTGAAACAGAAAATCTGCAGAGGAAACCTCTGCGAACTTTCTGTCTAAAGCGCTGCGGGAAGAACCGTGATGCATTCCCGCAGCGGTTTTTCCCATAGCGCTTTTCTGCTGCGGGATGCTATGCGGGCCTTAACCTAAAAAAGTTTTCCAGGACCTTAGAGAAGCCAAGAGCAGGGAATAGGATACAATAAAACCCCTAAATCCACTTTGTCAGATTCCAACACCCCCACATTGGAGCGCCACCTCATTGAAATATATGGGGGTTATGGAAAGATCCAAGTAAGATATTAAAACTAATAAGAAAAATGGCAGCAAACGGGTCTGGAATTGTTCTCAAGGTCTTACTTCTGAGACCTCGCCCCCTATCAGGTAGCCAGGACTAGGAACCTTCCTGTATTTCTACCCACATTTAATTGAAAACCTGTAATTTAGAATCCGATGTCAATAAAACCCTTGAGCGGCCGCTGCAGTCACTGGAGGCTTGAGCCGCCGCGGAGGGAAATGAGATGTCTCTGACCTTCCTCCTGAGTTTCCTTCCACAATTCATTATTTCAGTCACATCCACTTAACGTGTAATTATCCCCCATTAAACATGACCCGTCCATTCCAGGAGACAACCCTAGACCGGTAGATTAAGGGGTGGGTGTAGCGGGGTCACCTCTGTCACTTCTTCTAAAGTTGAGCAGAATGTTATCAGAGCATGCAAATATATTGGTTCTTTAAGGAGCAATATTTAGTCTTTTCTGTATCTGGGAAAGCTGAGTGAAAACCAATAGGGCCACCACAGGATTTGTTTCCCAGATTTCCTAAAGTCCTGAATGGCAAATGTGTCCAGATATGCAGAGATAGAATATATTACTGCATAGTGAAGTGACTATTCAGGACTCTTAGAAAGCTGGATGATATACCATGTAACGGTGGCCATATTGGTTGTCACGGCATGATAGAGAGGTACAGAGATAGTATCTTGCTCTGGTGGACCCGGCATGTACATACATTACAGTCAGTAGCCACCATGTAATGCTTCATTTTACCTGTGGTGGCGCTGCAGAGGAATCAAACACACAGATTACAGATGATCGCTGGGGTTTCATCTGTGATAAAATCACTTATAGGAACAGGAAGGGATTCTAATTCTATTCCTTTATGTTTGTCTAATACATGGTCACTGCTCCACTGAAACCAGCAACCGTATCAGAACTGGGGTCACTGGGGGTTGCTGACATTTCGTTAACCTTATCGGCTTTTCTAGGAGTACAGTCAGGTGTGACATGCCAGTGAGTGTGGAGTCCCCTTTAATGTTTACCAGACACAGCGCCATACCTTTGGTAGTGGCCTTGCCTGGTATTGCAGCTAGCTGCAGCTCACTAACGTGGGTTGATTCTAGAATGGAGTGATTAAAAGTAGGCTCTCCCTGAAGTGGTGTGGATCCAGTAGGTGGCGCTGCCTTGGATCCAGGCATGTTAGCTGTGCAATCTGAGGGGTCACATCCAATACACCCTCCACTTTGCCATTCATTGTTATAACGTGGTCCAAGTAGTAACTAAATCTGCCAAATGCAATCTGAACCCTAACCTGTCTGAATTGACATGGACACAAGAAGTGGTGTGGGCACTGGAGCCAAGCAGCGCCCCCTACTGCCAGGCCAGGGAAAACCTACTTCTAACCCCTCCATTGTAGCATCTACTGATAGAAATGACTGGGGCTGAGCTGCACTACCCGGCACTTTACAAGAGATGCTTTGGGATTTTAGAGGAGAGTCGCTTTCTCTGGCTGATCCGCATGTAGTCTAATGGCATGCTAGGATTTGTAGTCTATTAACAGTACGACATCTTCATCTGTATGCTCAGTCACCCCCAGCGGCGTCTCTGCAGCATCCATGGAGCGCGGTCTCTGATGTCAGGCTCTGAAGTCTCTCCTCTCATCTATTCCCCTCCACTTCTCCTCTGTGTAATTGTAGATACGTGTATCTCATCTTATAATTAATAGCAGCTTATTATCAGCGGAGACGCAGATTATCCGTATACTGGAGCCACAGCCAGGCCAAATAAATCATTAAAGGTGTTTAAGGGGAAGTCACAAGTTCCTATTTCCTGCCCGATGGTTTTCCCAGTGTGATCCCTGTGACTAGATGAAATAAGGAGCGGTTCTGTTACTGTAGCTCAGCGCTGATCTCATACGACAGCCCCAGTGCGGTGCAGCCCCGTCCCTATCTAGCAAACATGATGGAGGATGTAGTGATGTGGGATTCTAGGAGACCGTATAAGGCTACTTTACATTGGCGCTGCCTCTTTTTTTTAGACTAACAGACAGTATCACACAATAGGATTAGATACAGCAACTGAGCAGATAGTATCACAATTGATAAGATTCAATATATAAGCAGGACAAACAGTATCACACATTATAGGATTAGATACAGTATCACGTGACACCAGAGAACACCAGCTCTCACAATCTGCATTCTGCCTGTATAGTGTGAGTGCACCATCGTGTCAGGACTGTAGATACAGCACATGAAGTGGTCGAGTAGTCGTGCTGGGGATGGCGGTGTTATACATGCTGTGAGGTCCTGGCACCGCCTGTGAATACTGGAACAGGCATTTTCTGTATTCAGGATCCGCTTTCTCCTCAGTTATTTTGCAGCATTTTATTTGGGCTGCCAAGTTGAGGCGAGCTGTGGCCAACCACATGGTGGCGCTGTAATTCCTAGTTTTATCATGTAGTTGTAACATCCTATAGTAGGTGGGTCATTCTGCATCTTTATGTGCAGCTGGGCTGATAATATAATATACAATATAGAACAGGAATAGAACCGAATTGCTGCAGATGTGGCCGAATATTTTCTGCACAGACCACATTGCAGATAGTTATTCCATTGCAATCCTGAAGACTTGTGTTACATGAAGATATTGCTGCAGGTTGTGCTATGGATTCACTGCAGATTTAATCCGTACACAATGAAAGGGTGAAATCTGTGGTGTTACTCATTATAGCATGCTGTGGTTATATAAACCTGCCTGTGATTCAAGCTGTGCAACTTTTCCCCTTCCCAGGGACCCCAATAACACCAGAGAGGACATGAAGCAATGCTGAGGATAGAGAGTATAGCCTTGGTGCTTCTAAGGACTTGCCAGGCTGGGTTCACATCTGTGACGGAGTCTCCACCAAAAATCGTCAGAGGACTTTTTTTTTTCCGTCGCCGTCAGTTTTCAAATGACAGATACCTGAGGGACACCATTATTGTCAATGAGGCCCGCCCGTGTGCGCTTGTAACCGCTGTTTTAGTGGTCCGGCTCTCCGCCATTCAGGTCCCCCTGGTCTGGTGCTAGTGTGAACGTAGCTTAAGCAAGAGACTTTATTACCCAAAGTACAATATTGTATATAAAGATGATACTTAGTATAAAGGGAAGATAAATGTTTGCAAAGATAGAAACAGAAACATTGTTGCACCTGTCCCTTTACTTTCTATGCTGAAGCTGAATTTTGTACAGTCCTGAGTGAGCCCACTGTTACCCTTATGGGGCCCTATGACGTGCTCTATTATAGTGGGTTATTGGAAAAATTATGTGTAGAATTTCCTACCTGGTTGCAATGGTTCACCGTCCAAATGCTAAATGTAACAGGACAGCAGAGGGTCTCCAAAGATACTAGGACCTGGGGGCCAACCCTACCTTTGCACCCCCTATGGCTACATGGTACATGGAGTGGTTAAAAGTAGGTTCTCCCTGACATGGCTTGGATCCAGTAGGTGGCGCTACCTCGGCTCCACAAGACCTCCTGTGACTATTAGTATTGCACTGCCGCCCCAAAATCCCCAAGACCCCCCGTGTCCACGTAAAGCCAGGCAAGCTAGGGTTAGGTTTGCATTTAGGAGAAGCAAATTTAGTTTTGGTGACTACACTGCAATAACAAATGCCGAGATGGAGGGTGTGTTAGCTGTGACCCCCCCAGACCGCACAGCTAACATGCCTGGAGCTGAGGCAGCGCCACCTACTGGATCCACACCATGGAGAACCTACTTTTAGCCTCTCCTTTCTAGCATCATCCATGACTACACCCCTATTATGTAATAGAACTTCTCAATATACTGTGTATTCACAGAGCAGTGCCTAATGTGAACACGGCCATTACAAGCCCCACTGACTATTACTTGACCTGCCCCCCGATTCTTTGCTGTTGTCCTCCGCTGGTCTGTGACTATAAGTTACATCAGATCATTGGACGTTCCCTCTAGTACATGAACATCCTGCGCTGACGCTAACAGTTTAGCACTAGCGGCGGCCGGCGGTGGATCTGTGGGGGCATGTAGAAATGGACCCCGGAGGAGGGGGCACTTAATTTCATCTCCTGATGTCGGAATTCATTATTTCAGTCAAAAGTCTCAAAACTGTTATATCAGCTTTACATTTCCCTTCCCTTGGGATTAAAAACTTAAAGCTTAGCCCCGAGCGCTGTAAACGCAAGTGTTTATCTGGTGCAGTGGAATAGGAATAATTTCAGCTGTGGGTCCGGGAGAGGGGAGCGGAAAATGCTGAAAATGAATCATGATACAGTTAGCGTAAGAAGAGGCCGGATTGTGAAAGAGCATTCTGAAAAAAACCTTTGCCAATGAAAGATGGGCGACGGTCAGTATGGCCTCCATCACAGCTGTCATGGGGCACTATCCAAATCAGGTCTATAAGGTGGAAGAAGTGAGTACTCTGGCCCATCAGAGTACTAGAGGATCCTCCAGTAGACCCAGGCTCTAACAGTAATGGCATGACACGATCATGTGACCCAGGCTCTAACAGTAATGGCATGACACGATCATGTGACCCAAGCTCTAACAATAATGGCATGACACGATCATGTGACCCAGGCTCTAACAATAATGGCATGACACGATCATGTGACCCAGGATCTAACAATAATGGCATGACACGATCATGTGACCCAGGCTCTAACAGTAATGGCATGACACGATCATGTGACCCAGGCTCTAACAATAATGGCATGACACGATCATGTGACCCAGGATCTAACAATAATGGCATGACACGATCATGTGACCCAGGATCTAACAATAATGGCATGACACGATCATGTGACCCAAGCTCTAACAATAATGGCATGACACGATCATGTGACCCAGGCTCTAACAGTAATGGCATGACACGATCATGTGACCCAGGATCTAACAATAATGGCATGACACGATCATGTGACCCAGGCTCTAACAGTAATGGCATGACACGATCATGTGACCCAGGCTCTAACAATAATGGCATGACACGATCATGTGACCCAGGATCTAACAATAATGGCATGACACGATCATGTGACCCAGGATCTAACAATAATGGCATGACACGATCATGTGACCCAAGCTCTAACAATAATGGCATGACACGATCATGTGACCCAGGCTCTAACAATAATGGCATGACACGATCATGTGACCCAGGATCTAACAATAATGGCATGACACGATCATGTGACCCAGGCTCTAACAGTAATGGCATGACACGATCATGTGACCCAGGCTCTAACAGTAATGGCATGACACGATCATGTGACCCAGGCTCTAACAGTAATGGCATGACACGATCATGTGACCCAAGCTCTAACAATAATGGCATGACACGATCATGTGACCCAGGCTCTAACAGTAATGGCATGACACGATCATGTGACCCAGGCTCTAACAGTAATGGCATGACACGATCATGTGACCCAGGCTCTAACAGTAATGGCATGACACGATCATGTGACCCAGGCTCTAACAATAATGGCATGACACGATCATGTGACCCAGGCTCTAACAATAATGGCATGACACGATCATGTGACCCAGGATCTAACAATAATGGCATGACACGATCATGTGACCCAGGCTCTAACAGTAATGGCATGACACGATCATGTGACCCAGGCTCTAACAATAATGGCATGACACGATCATGTGACCCAGGCTCTAACAATAATGGCATGACACGATCATGTGACCCAGGCTCTAACAGTAATGGTGAAGCATGACACGATCATGTGACCCAGGCTCTAACAGTAATGGTGAAGCATGACACGATCATGTGACCCAGGCTCTAACAATAATGGCATGACACGATCATGTGACCCAGGCTCTAACAATAATGGCATGACACGATCATGTGACCCAGGCTCTAACAGTAATGGCATGACACGATCATGTGACCAAGGCTCTAACAGTAATGGTGAAGCATGACACGATCATGTGACCCAGGCTCTAACAGTAATGGTGAAGCATGACACGATCATGTGACCCAGGCTCTAACAATAATGGCATGACACGATCATGTGACCCAGGCTCTAACAATAATGGCATGACACGATCATGTGACCCAGGCTCTAACAATAATGGCATGACACGATCATGTGACCCAGGCTCTAACAGTAATGGCAAGACACGATCATGTGACCCAGGCTCTAACAATAATGGCATGACACGATCATGTGACCCAGGCTCTAACAATAATGGCATGACACGATCATGTGACCCAGGCTCTAACAGTAATGGTGAAGCATGACACGATCATGTGACCCAGGCTCTAACAGTAATGGTGAAGCATGACACGATCATGTGACCCAGGCTCTAACAGTAATGGTGAAGCATGACACGATCATGTGACCCAGGCTCTAACAGTAATGGTGAAGCATGACACGATCATGTGACCCAGGCTCTAACAATAATGGCATGACACGATCATGTGACCCAGGCTCTAACAATAATGGCATGACACGATCATGTGACCCAGGCTCTAACAATAATGGCATGACACGATCATGTGACCCAGGCTCTAACAGTAATGGCATGACACGATCATGTGACCCAGGCTCTAACAGTAATGGCATGACACGATCATGTGACCCAGGCTCTAACAATAATGGCATGACACGATCATGTGACCCAGGATCTAACAATAATGGCATGACACGATCATGTGACCCAGGCTCTAACAGTAATGGTGAAGCATGACACGATCATGTGACCCAGGCTCTAACAGTAATGGTGAAGCATGACACGATCATGTGACCCAGGCTCTAACAATAATGGCATGACACGATCATGTGACCCAGGCTCTAACAATAATGGCATGACACGATCATGTGACCCAGGCTCTAACAATAATGGCATGACACGATCATGTGACCCAGGCTCTAACAGTAATGGCATGACACGATCATGTGACCCAGGCTCTAACAGTAATGGTGAAGCATGACACGATCATGTGACCCAGGCTCTAACAGTAATGGTGAAGCATGACACGATCATGTGACCCAGGCTCTAACAATAATGGCATGACACGATCATGTGACCCAGGCTCTAACAATAATGGCATGACACGATCATGTGACCCAGGCTCTAACAGTAATGGCATGACACGATCATGTGACCCAGGCTCTAACAGTAATGGTGAAGCATGACACGATCATGTGACCCAGGCTCTAACAGTAATGGTGAAGCATGACACGATCATGTGACCCAGGCTCTAACAATAATGGCATGACACGATCATGTGACCCAGGCTCTAACAATAATGGCATGACACGATCATGTGACCCAAGCTCTAACAGTAATGGCATGACACAATCATGTGACCCAGGCTCTAACAATAATGGCATGACACAATCATGTGACCCAGGCTCTAACAATAATGGCATGACACAATCATGTGACCCAGGGTCAGAACCAGATTGGAAATCTGTATTTCGTCTGCAATAGAATCTAGAAGTAAGTATACAAATCCTCCCTGGAGAATCCCTTTAAATCCCATGTAAGAGGAACAGTTAGCTACATCCTGTCTCATGGATATTACCAATAAGCAATGTTCCATTGAATGACATAACTTTCCTCCAGGATGTACAGAGAGTTACATAGTATGGCACCACCTGGTGTTCATAGGGTATAGCAATTTGCACATCCACCTACTGAGCTGAGTCCTGGCGGACACACAGGCTCAGTCACTCTCCCAAAGGCCAGGTCTCTACATAATGATCCTCTTTGCATTGCAGGGCAGCCAATAGGAATAGCTTTCTGTCCTGCTTGTCGGGATGTTGCGGAGACTTTGCAGGACATGACAATGTCGCTGAGGTTTGCCTTGTGATCCAGTTAGTATTATTTCTCATAATCCCTCCAGATTTATTGATACCAGTATTCTGTAACTATCTGCAAGGCAGGTTCACTGAGGACTGTATTTACAGGTGCCAGAGGGGGAAGGAGACTGACTGGTGCTGAAGTAGAGCAAGGGTTAGTGAACGACATATAGAAACAGAGAAATGGGTCATGTGATACTTCCGAGCCGCCCACCTGCAATAGTACAGATTAGCAGTGGGGCAGAGGGGTACCCCAAATACAGATACAAAAATGAATAGGTATATTTTTGGAAAGAAATGGTGCAAAGCAACAGTTAATAGCATTTGGGTCCTTTTTGTATTAAAGACATTTCACCACCTCCCTCTTATCATCCTTGAATAGTCTTGGTATCTTGCTTAGTAGACTCCTTCCCGCCGGTGGTATTTTCTGATTTTCGGTTTTGAATCTCCGCTATCCAAGCCCCATAACTTTTTAATTTTTCTGTTCACAGAGCCATATGAGGGCTTTCTGTTTGCAGGACAAATTGTTCTTTATATTGGTATCATTTATTATTCTGTCCAATGTGCTGGGAAGCAGGAAAAAAAATTCAGACTGGGGTGGAATTGGAGAAAAATTGCATTTATGCGACTTTCATATGGACTTCGTTTCTGTGTCATGTATTCTATGGGTCAGTACGATCCCGCTGATACCAAATGTATATAGTTTTATTCATGTTTTAACCCCTTAAAAAAATCCAAAACATTGCAAAAACTAAAATTTTTCTTGGAGTCGCCATATTCTGACAAAAGGTGCATAGGGCACCTTTTTTGCGGGGCCAGGTGTACTTTTTAGTTATATCATTTTGGGGAATGTCTATTGTCTTGATCACTTTTTATTCAAATTTTTAATAGAGGTGAAACAGCGAATAAACAGCGGATTTTTGGTGACCAGCTGGCAAAAAATGCAGCCCCATGAGCCCTAATATGGCTGACTGTGGTAGGTGTCAGACAGCTACTTCCTGCTCCAGTATCGGAGGGCAGGAGAAGTCTATAGAGCACAAAGCTGAGCACGCCGAGACTGCACACGGTGACATAAGAAGGGCTGCAGATATTCTGTCGATCGCTCGAGTAACCTTTTACCTTCTCTCAGCTTCAGCATTATATACTGTATATGTAATAGTCATAACAAAACAGCAGAAGCCCTCCTCCATCCCCACCAACATTTCTGGATTATGCAGGTTGGGCTGTGAGTTCCTTTGTCCTAGTAGAGAAGATGTGTCTTTTGGAGCGGAGGAAGCGGCGAGACATCAGATAAGTGAGGAAATGGAAGATTATCAGCTTTCGGGGACTTCAAAAGAATTAATCATAAAGCAGAAAGTTTGGCATTTCTGAAAAAGACGTCGTGATTTAGAAGAAAGTTCTCAGCTCCTTAAGAGTCAAGACTGGAAAGTTCCTTTAAAGATAATGCACCCCTTAAAAAACCCTGCAAATATACTGTAAGTAGAGGGGGTGTCCTTATAGTGTGGCTGACTTCTCTGAGTAATCTTAGTTGATCAGATGGGTATCAGAATAAGGGAAGCCAATACAGTTTCCGTAAATGTTGTGTCATTCTGTGTCAGTCTTAACTGTTGGTCTGGAATTCTATTTATGGAAAAAGGGTAGAGTACTAGTCATGCTGCATTCTCTGGGGCCTCCTGGAATACCATACCATTTTTAATGAGGGTCTCTCGTGTAGTATATTGCAGTGTACAGTAAGATTGGCTACCTAATACCCCTTAAAGAGACATAGTACCCCTTCTGACAAGCGTCTATGACCGCTCAGCCAGCCGGCCAACACCCTGCTTTGCACTTATGAGAGGCAATAACCTCAAAACAGCTGTCTGCGGATGGGTCTCTCTTCCTGAGATCATGTGATCATAAACACCCAATGGGCTGGCAGGGCCCTAGACACAGTGAGCGTGCTCCTGCCACTGCACAGGCTGCTCCCTCTTTCATGAATGTTCTTCCCACAGACCTAGGACCACCTGTTGCCCACCAGGGACCATATTGCTTCAGTAATGGCTACAATCATTCTATAATCATATACGGTATTTCACATCAGCACTATTCTCCTCGCCTCTCAGTCCCAAACTCCTGCAGCACTTGCAGTTTCTCGTCTTTTTGCCCGGTCCTCCTGTCAGTTCCGGCTGCTCCAAGCTCAGATATCCGTGTGTTTGAAGTTCCAAAAACCTTCCGCTAATTATCATCTGGAGGATTAATGGTGCACTGAGGGCAAGTGTACAATGTGATGACACACACCGAATGGGCCTATATATCGCCTACATATGTTCTCTGGGGTGGGGACAACGTACTGAGGGTGACTGATAGATAGATAGATAGATAGATAGATAGATAGATAGATAGATAGATATGAGAGAGATAGATAGATAGATAGATAGATATGAGATAGATAGATAGATATGAGATAGATAGGAGATAGATAGATAGATAGATAGATATGAGATAGATAGATAGATAGGAGATAGATAGATATGAGATAGATAGATAGATATGAGATAGATAGATAGATATGAGATAGATAGATAGATAGATAGATAGGGAGATAGATAGATAGATAGATATGAGATAGATAGATAGATATGAGATAGATAGATAGATATGAGATAGATAGATAGATAGATAGATAGATAGATAGATATGAGATAGATCGATAGATATGAGATAGATAGATAGATAGATAGATAGATAGATAGGAGATAGATAGATAGATATGAGATAGATAGATAGAGAGATAGATATGAGATAGATAGATAGATATGAGATAGATAGATATGAGATAGATAGATAGATAGATAGATAGATAGATAGATAGATATGAGATAGATAGATAGATATGAGATAGATAGATAGGAGATAGATAGATAGATAGATAGATAGATAGATAGATAGATAGATAGATAGGAGATAGATAGATATGAGATAGATATGAGATAGATAGATAGATAGATAGATAGATATGAGATAGATAGATAGATAGATATGAGATAGATAGATAGATAGATAGATAGATATGAGATAGATAGATAGATATGAGATAGATAGATAGATAGATAGATATGAGATAGATGATAGATATGAGATAGATAGATAGATATGAGATAGATAGATATGAGATAGATAGATAGATATGAGATAGATAGATATGAGATAGATAGATAGATAGATAGATAGATATGAGATAGATAGATAGATAGATAGATAGATAGATATGAGATAGATAGATCAGAAAGAAGCAGATGATTGATAAGCAGAGACAAAGAAAGAAATTGGAATTAGATAGATTTATAGATAAATAAGGAAATACATTGGATATAGATGAGATAGACAGAAATTAGATAGATAGATATGACACACATATGAAATAGATACGAGAAACTATAGATAGAAATTAGGTTAGCTCGATATCTATGAGATACATAGGTAGAAGATAGATATGAGAGAGATAAGATATGACATCCCTATGAAATAGAGAGGTATTAGATTAGTTGGATAGGTAGGAGATAGATATTGTTTCTGATGTTAGGGTTATATAATATACAGATTATTTTGCTCCGTCCTCTTCACAAGAGCTGACAGTTCAATCAGCTGCTCCGTTGTTTTTCCTCCTGCGCAGAGCCTTCCCATTTTTTCGTCTGTCCCCCCTTTTTTTTTATCTATTTAGCTACGAGGAAGCTGCCAATGAAGTTTATTGCTGTATGAACATTAGCGACGTGATCTATTTGTTCCACATGTCGCCCCGCCATCCCCGCTGACAATAGCTGAGGTTTGACGGCTCCAAACGGGGGCAGCTCATTGCTCAGCCTGCGGAGAGCTAATCACAGGCTGCCTGAGCGCCATCAAACATCCGAAAGAAGGAAAGAAAGAAAGAAGGAAAGAAAGAAAGAAAGAACTGCCCGAACACTTATTACCAGCTCTTATATAGAGAGAGGGGGAGAGGGAGAAATATCCTGTATCTGCCCACATAGCCCTCAGAGACTCCGCACTTCTCTTCTACTGTGCATAAACCTTCTTGGATCAGGTAGCAAAAGCCCACAGAGCAACCTCTCCTCATCCAAGATCTGACAACCAGAAGCAAATCTAACCTATCTCTACATAAGCAGCCCATGAACAGGGTCAACAAGGTCCTGCGGAGCGTCAGGAGACCCTCTCGGAGGAAGAGAAGGGAGAATATCAGAGCAGGAGAGGATGAGGAAGATGAAGGAGATCAGGAAAGCCTGGAGGACACTTGTGAGGAAGGCTTATGTAGCCTAAGCCTATGTGTGAGCGGTGAGTGATGTGACCTGTATACCTCTGGGGTCAAGGCAGCAAGCCTCAGGTGCTTATAGTGCTGGAGGGTTATAAGAGGAGGACTGATATCAGTCATACATGATGTAAATGTCTCTGGAGTCAGAGATCAGTAGATCAGTACAGGAGGGTTATAAGAGGAGGACTGATATCAGTCATACATGATGTAAATGTCTCTGGAGGTTATATCAGTGCTGGAGGGTTATAAGAGGAGGACTGATATCAGTCATACATGATGTAAATGTCTCTGGAGTCAGAGATCAGTAGATCAGTACAGGAGGGTTATAAGAGGAGGACTGATATCAGTCACATATGATGTAAATGTCTCTAGAAGTTCTCAGCACTAGAGATATGTGACATAAAGTTGTGACCATATGGGATGGATGCGGCTGAACTTCCAGTTGCTAAGTTGCTATATATATATATCTGTAAGGGGATGTCCAATTCCAAGAGGTGTCTTCAACATCAATACCAAGTACTCCTGGGGGGTGTCCAACGCTATAATAATTGATTTCATGTGTATATTAGCATATTTCCCGCTTACTTATAGTTACAGATGTTTCTTCCCATGTATTGACTTTATTCTCAGGAGACAGTAATACTTACATATGAGCTTGCAGATTCCTTGCACTTTATTTGATGCACTGGGTCCTAACATGTATTCATTTTATATTTGATTGCACTTATGAATTTTGGTATATAATAGGGAATTTGCATAATTAATTGCACTTTGTTCACCCTGCATAAAGCTGCTTTTGTCACTTGATATATTGCTTGAGAAAGGTTCCGACATGGGCTGAAACGTTGCACTGGAATAAAGTGATTCACTTGTTTTTCTAAACCTGGAGGGCTGCTGTTTGGTTTTCAACTATTGGAGTCTTCTTGGATTTGTAACCACAACCACTGGAAGGTTGTATATTAAGGTGTATGCCTCAGACTTTGTGTTTCTATAGATAGGAGATAGATAGATAGATAGATAGATAGATAGATAGATAGATAGATAGATAGATAGTAGATGTAGTATCAGTAGAAGCGGGCACTGGGCACCATTTAATTGCACTTTCTGTTTCTTCCCACAGTTGCTCTGCTATGTAAATGAGTCCTATGTTCATCCTGGTCTTCCTGGTTCATGAATAATTTTGAACACTCAATGTAGTATGTAAAACCATTATATTATGTATAATATGTTAGAGTAGTGCGCATTACTCACGTATGTATAGTAGATTATGTGACAGAGCAGCTGGATGTAGATTATAGACTCACTGCATAACAATGTAGATTATGTGACACACTCACGTATGTGTAGTAGATTATGTATGTGTATAGTAGATTATATGACACACTCACGTATGTATAGTAGATTATGTGACACACTCACATATGTATAGTAGATTATGTGACGCACTCACGTATGTATGGTATAGTAGATTATGTTGACACACTCACATATGTATAGTAGATTATGTGACACACTCACGTATGTATAGTAGATTATGTGACGCACTCACGTATGTATAGTAGATTATGTGACGCACTCACGTATGTATAGTAGATTATGTGACGCACTCACGTATGTATAGTAGAGTAGATATGTATGTACACACTCACGTATGTATAGTGTAGATTATGTGACGCACTCACGTATGTATAGTAGATTATGTGACGCACTCACGTATGTATAGTAGATTATGTGACGCACTCACGTATGTATAGTAGATTATGTGACACACTCACGTATGTATAGTAGATTATGTGACGCACTCACGTATGTATAGTAGATTATGTGACGCACTCACGTATGTATAGTAGATTATGTGACGCACTCACGTATGTATAGTAGATTATGTGACACACTCACGTATGTATAGTAGATTATGTGACGCACTCACGTATGTATAGTAGATTATGTGACACACCACGTATGTATAGTAGATTATATGACGCACTCACGTATGTATAGTAGATTATGTGACACACTCACGTATGTATAGTAGATTATGTGACACACTCACGTATGTATAGTAGATTATGTGACGCACTCACGTATGTATAGTAGATTATGTGACGCACTCACGTATGTATAGTAGATTATGTGACGCACTCACACGTATGTATAGTAGATTATGTGACGCACTCACGTATGTATAGTAGATTTTGTGTCGCACTCACGTATGTATAGTAGATTATGTGACGCACTCACGTATGTATAGTAGATTATTGTGACGCACTCACGTATGTATAGTAGATTATGTGACGCACTCACGTATGTATAGTAGATTATGTGACGCACTCACGTATGTATAGTAGATTATGTGACGCACTCACGTATGTATAGTAGATTATGTGACGCACTCACGTATGTATAGTAGATTATGTGACGCACTCACGTATGTATAGTAGATTATGTGACGCACTCACGTATGTATAGTAGATTATGTGCCCTCCTTGTTAGTAGATTATGTGACGCACTCACGTATGTATAGTAGATTATGTGACGCACTCACGTATGTATAGTAGATTATGTGACGCACTCACGTATGTATAGTAGATTATGTGACGCACTCACGTATGTATAGTAGATTATGTGACGCACTCACGTATGTATAGTAGATTATGTGACGCACTCACGTATGTATAGTAGATTATGTGACACACTCACGTATGTATAGTAGATTATGTGACGCACTCACGTATGTATAGTAGATTATGTGACGCACTCACGTATGTATAGTAGATTATGTGACGCACTCACGTATGTATAGTAGATTATGTGACGCACTCACGTATGTATAGTAGATTATGTGACGCACTCACGTATGTATAGTAGATTATGTGACGCACTCACGTATGTATAGTAGATTATGTGACACACTCACGTATGTATAGTAGATTATGTGACGCACTCACGTATGTATAGTAGATTATGTGACGCACTCACGTATGTATAGTAGATTATGTGACGCACTCACGTATGTATAGTAGATTATGTGACGCACTCACGTATGTATAGTAGATTATGTTAGTGATTATGTGACGCACTCACGTATGTATAGTAGATTATGTGACGCACTCACGTATGTATAGTATGTGCCCACGTATGTATAGTAGATTATGTGACGCACTCACGTATGTATAGTAGATTATGTGACGCACTCACGTATGTATAGTAGATTATGTGACGCACTCACGTATGTATAGTAGATTTTGTATGTGACGCACTCACGTATGTATAGTAGATTATGTGACGCACTCACGTATGTATAGTAGATTATGTGACGCACTCACGTATGTATAGTAGATTATGTGACGCACTCACGTATGTATAGTAGATTATGTGACGCACTCACGTATGTATAGTAGATTATGTGACGCCCGTATGTATAGTAGATTATGTGACGCACTCACGTATGTATAGTAGATTATGTGACGCACTCACGTATGTATAGTAGATTATGTGACGCACTCACGTATGTATAGTAGATTATGTGACGCACTCACGTATGTATAGTAGATTATGTGACGCACTCACGTATGTATAGTAGTTTGTGGCACTCACGTATGTATAGTAGATTATGTGACGCACTCACGTATGTATAGTAGATTATGTGACGCACTCACGTATGTATAGTAGATTATGTGACGCACTCACGTATGTATAGTAGATTATGTGACGCACTCACGTATGTATAGTAGATTATGTGACGCACTCACGTATGTATAGTAGATTATGTGACGCACTCACGTATGTATAGTAGATTATGTGACGCACTCACGTATGTATAGTAGATTATGTGACGCACTCACGTATGTATAGTAGATTATGTGACGCACTCACGTATGTATAGTAGATTATGTGACGCACACTCACGTATGTATAGTAGATTATGTGACGCACTCACGTATGTATAGTAGATTATGTGACGCACTCACGTATGTATAGTAGATTATGTGACGCACTCACGTATGTATAGTAGATTATGTGACGCACTCACGTATGTATAGTAGATTATGTGACGCACTCACGTATGTATAGTAGATTATGTGACACACCCTATGTTAGTATTATGTGACGCACTCACGTATGTATAGTAGATTATGTGACGCACTCACGTATGTATAGTAGATTATGTGACGCACTCACGTATGTATAGTAGATTATGTGACGCACTCACGTATGTATAGTAGATTATGTGACGCACTCACGTATGTATAGTAGATTATATGACGCACTCACGTATGTATAGTAGATTATGTGACGCACTCACGTATGTATAGTAGATTATGTGACGCACTCACGTATGTATAGTAGATTATGTGACGCACTCACGTATGTATAGTAGATTATGTGACGCACTCACGTATGTATAGTAGATTATGGACCACCCGTATGTGAGTAATTATGTGACTCACGTATGTATAGTAGATTATGTGACGCACTCACGTATGTATAGTAGATTATGTGACGCACTCACGTATGTATAGTAGATTATGTGACGCACTCACGTATGTATAGTAGATTATGTGACGCACTCACGTATGTATAGTAGATTATGTGACGCACTCACGTATGTATAGTAGATTATGTGACGCACTCACGTATGTATAGTAGATTATGTGACGCACTCACGTATGTATAGTAGATTATGTGACGCACTCACGTATGTATAGTAGATTATGTGACGCACTCACGTATGTATAGTAGATTATGTGACGCCACTCACGTATGTATAGTAGATTATGTGACGCACTCACGTATGTATAGTAGATTATGTGACGCACTCACGTATGTATAGTAGATTATGTGACGCACTCACGTATGTATAGTAGATTATGTGACGCACTCACGTATGTAGTAGTAGATTATGTGACGCACTCACGTATGTATAGTAGATTATGTGACGCACTCACGTATGTATAGTAGATTATGTGACGCACTCACGTATGTATAGTAGATTATGTGACGCACTCACGTATGTATAGTAGATTATGTGACGCACTCACGTATGTATAGTAGATTATGTGACGCACTCACGTATGTATAGTAGATTATGTGACGCACTCACGTATGTATAGTAGATTATGTGACGCACTCACGTATGTATAGTAGATTATGTGACGCACTCACGTATGTATAGTAGATTATGTGACGCACTCACGTATGTATAGTAGATTATGTGACGCACTCACGTATGTATAGTAGATTATGTGACGCACTCACGTATGTATAGTAGATTATGTGACGCACTCACGTATGTATAGTAGATTATGTGACGCACTCACGTATGTATAGTAGATTATGTGACGACACTCACGTATGTATAGTAGATTATGTGACGCACTCACGTATGTATAGTAGATTATGTGACGCACTCACGTATGTATAGTAGATTATGTGACGCACTCACGTATGTATAGTAGATTATGTGACGCACTCACGTATGTATAGTAGATTATGGGGCACTCACGTATGTGTAGTAGATTATGTGACGCACTCACGTATGTATAGTAGATTATGTGACGCACTCACGTATGTATAGTAGATTATGTGACGCACTCACGTATGTATAGTAGATTATGTGACGCACTCACGTATGTATAGTAGATTATGTGACGCACTCACGTATGTATAGTAGATTATGTGACGCACTCACGTATGTATAGTAGATTATGTGACGCACTCACGTATGTATAGTAGATTATGTGGCACTCACGTATGTATAGTAGATTATGTGACGCACTCACGTATGTATAGTAGATTATGTGACGCACTCACGTATGTATAGTAGATTATGTGACGCACTCACGTATGTATAGTAATTATGTGGCACTCACGTATGTATAGTAGATTATGTGACGCACTCACGTATGTATAGTAGATTATGTGACGCACTCACGTATGTATAGTAGATTATGTGACGCACTCACGTATGTATAGTAGATTATGTGACGCACTCACGTATGTATAGTAGATTATGTGACGCACTCACGTATGTATAGTAGATTATGTGACGCACTCACGTATGTATAGTAGATTATGTGACGCACTCACGTATGTATAGTAGATTATGTGACGCACTCACGTATGTATAGTAGATTATGTGACGCACTCACGTATGTATAGTAGATTATGTGACGCACTCACGTATGTATAGTAGATTATGTGACGCACTCACGTATGTATAGTAGATTATGTGACGCACTCACGTATGTATAGTAGATTATGTGACGCACTCACGTATGTATAGTAGATTATGTGACGCACTCACGTATGTATAGTAGATTATGTGACGCACTCACGTATGTATAGTAGATTATGTGACGCATCACGTATGTATAGTAGATTATGTGACGCACTCACGTATGTATAGTAGATTATGTGACGCACTCACGTATGTATAGTAGATTATGTGACGCACTCACGTATGTATAGTAGATTATGTGACGCACTCACGTATGTATAGTAGATTATGTGACGCACTCACGTATGTATAGTAGATTATGTGACGCACTCACGTATGTATAGTAGATTATGTGACGCACTCACGTATGTATAGTAGATTATGTGACGCACTCACGTATGTATAGTAGATTATGTGACGCCTCACGTACGTACAGTAGTTTATGTGCGCCTCACGTATGTATAGTAGATTATGTGACGCACTCACGTATGTATAGTAGATTATGTGACGCACTCACGTATGTATAGTAGATTATGTGACGCACTCACGTATGTATAGTAGATTATGTGACGCACTCACGTATGTATAGTAGATTATGTGACGCACTCACGTATGTATAGTAGATTATGTGACGCACTCACGTATGTATAGTAGATTATGTGACGCACTCACGTATGTATAGTAGATTATGGCCCCGTTGTTGTTTATGTGACGCACTCACGTATGTATAGTAGATTATGTGACGCACTCACGTATGTATAGTAGATTATGTGACGCACTCACGTATGTATAGTAGATTATGTGACGCACTCACGTATGTATAGTAGATTATGTGACGCACTCACGTATGTATAGTAGATTATGTGACGCACTCACGTATGTATAGTAGATTATGTGACGCACTCACGTATGTATAGTAGATTATGTGACGCACTCACGTATGTATAGTAGATTATGGGCACGCACTCACGTATGTATAGTAGATTATGTGACGCACTCACGTATGTATAGTAGATTATGTGACGCACTCACGTATGTATAGTAGATTATGTGACGCACTCACGTATGTATAGTAGATTATGTGACGCACTCACGTATGTATAGTAGATTATGTGACGCACTCACGTATGTATAGTAGATTATGTGACGCACTCACGTATGTATAGTAGATTATGTGGCGTTGTGTATGGTAGATTATGTGACGCACTCACGTATGTATAGTAGATTATGTGACGCACTCACGTATGTATAGTAGATTATGTGACGCACTCACGTATGTATAGTAGATTATGTGACGCACTCACGTATGTATAGTAGATTATGTGACGCACTCACGTATGTATAGTAGATTATGTGACGCACTCACGTATGTATAGTAGATTATGTGACGCACTCACGTATGTATAGTAGATTATGTGACGCACTCACGTATGTATAGTAGATTATGTGACGCACTCACGTATGTATAGTAGATTATGTGACGCACTCACGTATGTATAGTAGATTATGTGACGCACTAGTAGTATAATATGACGCACTCACGTATGTATAGTAGATTATGTGACGCACTCACGTATGTATAGTAGATTATGTGACGCACTCACGTATGTATAGTAGATTATGTGACGCACTCACGTATGTATAGTAGATTATGTGACGCACTCACGTATGTATAGTAGATTATGTGACGCACTCACGTATGTATAGTAGATTATGTGACGCACTCACGTATGTATAGTAGATTATGTGACGCACTCACGTATGTATAGTAGATTATGTGACGCACTCACGTATGTATAGTAGATTATGTGACGCACTCACGTATGTATAGTAGATTATGTGACGCACTCACGTATGTATAGTAGATTATGGGCTGTTAGTAGATTATGTGACGCACTCACGTATGTATAGTAGATTATGTGACGCACTCACGTATGTATAGTAGATTATGTGACGCACTCACGTATGTATAGTAGATTATGTAGACGCACTCACGTATGTATAGTAGATTATGTGACGCACTCACGTATGTATAGTAGATTATGTGACGCACTCACGTATGTATAGTAGATTATGTGACGCACTCACGTATGTATAGTAGATTATGTGACGCACTCACGTATGTATAGTAGATTATGTGACGCACTCACGTATGTATAGTAGATTATGTGACGCACTCACGTATGTATAGTAGATTATGTGACGCACTCACGTATGTATAGTAGATTATGTGACGCACTCACGTATGTATAGTAGATTATGTGACGCACTCACGTATGTATAGTAGATTATGTGACGCACTCACGTATGTATAGTAGATTATGTGACGCACTCACGTATGTATAGTAGATTATGTGACGCACTCACGTATGTATAGTAGATTATGTGACGCACTCACGTATGTATAGTAGATTATGTGACGCACTCACGTATGTATAGTAGATTATGTGACGCACTCACGTATGTATAGTAGATTATGTGACGCACTCACGTATGTATAGTAGATTATGTGACGCACTCACGTATGTATAGTAGATTATGTGACGCCGTATGTATAGTAGATTATGTGACGCACTCACGTATGTATAGTAGATTATGTGACGCACTCACGTATGTATAGTAGATTATGTGACGCACTCACGTATGTGTAGTAGATTATGTGACGCACTCACGTATGTATAGTAGATTATGTGACGCACTCACGTATGTATAGTAGATTATGTGACGCACTCACGTATGTATAGTAGATTATGTGCCCTTGTATAGTAGATTATGTGACGCACTCACGTATGTATAGTAGATTATGTGACGCACTCACGTATGTATAGTAGATTATGTGACGCACTCACGTATGTATAGTAGATTATGTGACGCACTCACGTATGTATAGTAGATTATGTGACGCACTCACGTATGTATAGTAGATTATGTGACGCACTCACGTATGTATAGTAGATTATGTGACGCACTCACGTATGTGATGTAGATTATGTGACGCACTCACGTATGTATAGTAGATTATGTTGACGCACTCACGTATGTATAGTAGATTATGTCTACGTTATGTATAGTAGATTATGTGACGCACTCACGTATGTATAGTAGATTATGTGACGCACTCACGTATGTTGTACACACTGTGACGGCACTCACGTATGTATAGTAGATTATGTGACGCACTCACGTATGTATAGTAGATTATGTGACGCACTCACGTATGTATAGTAGATTATGTGACGCACTCACGTATGTATAGTAGATTATGTGCGCCCCGTTGTATAGTAGATTATGTGACGCACTCACGTATGTATAGTAGATTATGTGACGCACTCACGTATGTATAGTAGATTATGTGACGCACTCACGTATGTATAGTAGATTATGTGACGCACTCACGTATGTATAGTAGATTATGTGACGCACTCACGTATGTATAGTAGATTATGTGACGCACTCACGTATGTATAGTAGATTATGTGACGCACTCACGTATGTATAGTAGATTATGTGACGCACTCACGTATGTATAGTAGATTATGTGACGCACTCACGTATGTATAGTAGATTATGTGACGCACTCACGTATGTATAGTAGATTATGTGACGCACTCACGTATGTATAGTAGATTATGTGACGCACTCACGTATGTATAGTAGATTATGTGACGCACTCACGTATGTATAGTAGATTATGTGACGCACTCACGTATGTATAGTAGATTATGTGACGCACTCACGTATGTATAGTAGATTATGTGACGCACTCACGTATGTATAGTAGATTATGTGACGCACTCACGTATGTATAGTAGATTATGTGTGCACTCACGTATGTATAGTAGATTATGTGACGCACTCACGTATGTATAGTAGATTATGTGACGCACTCACGTATGTATAGTAGATTATGTGACGCACTCACGTATGTATAGTAGATTATGTGACGCACTCACGTATGTATAGTAGATTATGTGACGCACTCACGTATGTATAGTAGATTATGTGACGCACTCACGTATGTATAGTAGATTATGTGACGCACTCACGTATGTATAGTAGATTATGTGACGCACTCACGTATGTATAGTAGATTATGTGACGCACTCACGTATGTATAGTAGATTATGTGACGCACTCACGTATGTATAGTAGATTATGTGACGCACTCACGTATGTATAGTAGATTATGTGACGCACTCACGTATGTATAGTAGATTATGTGACGCACTCACGTATGTGTATGTAGATTATGTGACGCACTCACGTATGTATAGTAGATTATGTGACGCACTCACGTATGTATAGTAGATTATGTGACGCACTCACGTATGTATAGTAGATTATGTGACGCACTCACGTATGTATAGTAGATTATGTGACGCACTCACGTATGTATAGTAGATTATGTGACGCACTCACGTATGTATAGTAGATTATGTGACGCACTCACGTATGTATAGTAGATTATGTGACGCACTCACGTATGTATAGTAGATTATGTGACGCACTCACGTATGTATAGTAGATTATGTGACGCACTCACGTATGTATAGTAGATTATGTGACGCACTCACGTATGTATAGTAGATTATGTGACGCACTCACGTATGTATAGTAGATTATGTGACGCACTCACGTATGTATAGTAGATTATGTGACGCACTCACGTATGTATAGTAGATTATGTGACGCACTCACGTATGTATAGTAGATTATGTGACGCACTCACGTATGTATAGTAGATTATGTGACGCACTCACGTATGTATAGTAGATTATGTGACGCACTCACGTATGTATAGTAGATTATGTGACGCACTCACGTATGTATAGTAGATTATGTGACGCACTCACGTATGTATAGTAGATTATGTGACGCACTCACGTATGTATAGTAGATTATGTGACGCACTCACGTATGTATAGTAGATTATGTGACGCACTCACGTATGTATAGTAGATTATGTGACGCACTCACGTATGTATAGTAGATTATGTGACGCACTCACGTATGTATAGTAGATTATGTGACGCACTCACGTATGTATAGTAGATTATGTGACGCACTCACGTATGTATAGTAGATTGTGCGGTTTATGTGACGCACTCACGTATGTATAGTAGATTATGTGACGCACTCACGTATGTATAGTAGATTATGTGACGCACTCACGTATGTGTAGTAGATTATGTGACGCACTCACGTATGTATAGTAGATTATGTGACGCACTCACGTATGTATAGTAGATTATGTGACGCACTCACGTATGTATAGTAGATTATGTGACGCACTCACGTATGTATAGTAGATTATGTGACGCACTCACGTATGTATAGTAGATTATGTGACGCACTCACGTATGTATAGTAGATTATGTGACCCTCACGTATGTATAGTAGATTATGTGACGCACTCACGTATGTATAGTAGATTATGTGACGCACTCACGTATGTATAGTAGATTATGTGACGCACTCACGTATGTATAGTAGATTATGTGACGCACTCACGTATGTATAGTAGATTATGTGACGCACTCACGTATGTATAGTAGATTATGTGACGCACTCACGTATGTATAGTAGATTATGTGACGCACTCACGTATGTATAGTAGATTATGTGACGCACTCACGTATGTATAGTAGATTATGTGACCCTCACGTATGTTGTAGATTATGTGACGCACTCACGTATGTATAGTAGATTATGTGACGCACTCACGTATGTATAGTAGATTATGTGACGCACTCACGTATGTATAGTAGATTATGTGACGCACTCACGTATGTATAGTAGATTATGTGACGCACTCACGTATGTATAGTAGATTATGTGACGCACTCACGTATGTATAGTAGATTATGTGACGCACTCACGTATGTATAGTAGATTATGTCTCACGCATGTATGTATAGTAGATTAGTTATGTGACGCACTCACGTATGTATAGTAGATTATGTGACGCACTCACGTATGTATAGTAGATTATGTGACGCACTCACGTATGTATAGTAGATTATGTGACGCACTCACGTATGTATAGTAGATTATGTGACGCACTCACGTATGTATAGTAGATTATGTGACGCACTCACGTATGTATAGTAGATTATGTGACGCACTCACGTATGTATAGTAGATTATGTGACGCACTCACGTATGTATAGTAGATTATGTGACGCACTCACGTATGTATAGTATTTGTGACGCCTCACGTATGTATAGTAGATTATGTGACGCACTCACGTATGTATAGTAGATTATGTGACGCACTCACGTATGTATAGTAGATTATGTGACGCACTCACGTATGTATAGTAGATTATGTGACGCACTCACGTATGTATAGTAGATTATATGTGACGCACTCACGTATGTATAGTAGATTATGTGACGCACTCACGTATGTATAGTAGATTATGTGACGCCTCACGTATGTATAGTAGATTATGTGACGCACTCACGTATGTATAGTAGATTATGTGCACGCACCCACGTATGTATAGTAGATTATGTGACGCACTCACGTATGTATAGTAGATTATGTGACGCACTCACGTATGTATAGTAGATTATGTGACGCACTCACGTATGTATAGTAGATTATGTGACGCACTGCACGTATGTGTAGTAGATTATGTGACGCACTCACGTATGTATAGTAGATTATGTGACGCACTCACGTATGTATAGTAGATTATGTGACGCACTCACGTATGTATAGTAGATTATGTGACGCACTCACGTATGTGATAGTAGATTATGTGACGCACTCACGTATGTATAGTAGATTATGTGACGCACTCACGTATGTATAGTAGATTATGTGACGCACTCACGTATGTATAGTAGTATTATGGGACGCACTCACGTATGTGTAGTAGATTATGTGACGCACTCACGTATGTATAGTAGATTATGTGACGCACTCACGTATGTATAGTAGATTATGTGACGCACTCACGTATGTATAGTAGATTATGTGACGCACTCACGTATGTATAGTAGATTATGTGACGCACTCACGTATGTATAGTAGATTATGTGACGCACTCACATATGTATAGTAGATTACGGTTAGAATATTGTTATCTGAATCTTCTTTCTTGTTGGGAATTCGCAGGAAGGGTCATGATGTAAGATAATGAGGGATTTCTGTGCCGCCTCAGTGTCCCGTCGCTGCTTCGGTTCATGGAAACTACACGGAATAGTGTGAATTGTGTCACGGCTTCTGTCACGGGGGAAAATCATTATCAATGTGTTTCACAGCCGGGAACATCCCCAGCGACTTCACAGCACAACCCCCATCAGATCCTCGGCTTTCATATCACTGCGCAGCGCACAGTGGGGTATTATAAGGCTCTCTTATATAATAAGGAGTTCCTTTGAAGGCCTGGGCTCCTAAATACACACACTATAGCAGTAGAATGCTGTGTGATATTGTGTCTTATCACTAGTAGTATTATTATAACACTCTTCTATATACGGTACTTCCTCTTCTCAGTTCTGTATGCAGGGACAGTTTTGGGGCTCTGGTTAAAAAATAAAACAGGAACCTCTCCACCTACGATTTTTGGATATATTTTTGTCAGAATTTCAGCCCACATAAGGTGGGGGCTACACGGCGATATTGGTTTTGATTCCTATTGCTCAACCAAAGTTTGCCATGTTACCCTGCGACTCCTCTACTAATGTAAGTGAATGTAGTCGCATTGTGACCCCATGGGTGCTGCGGCTAAAAGTCACAAAATAATTGTGCACTGATATTGCCATCATGATACTACTATATAAAGCCCATATAATAACTCTATATAGTGCAAAAATACTGCCATATAAAGTCCACAAAATACCATTGTCTAGTGCCAAGATAATACTGCCTTGTAAAGTAATAGTAATATCGCCGCAAGGTAGCAATATAAAAGTTGTGCGTACAGCCCATTTAATACTGCTATATAATACCAAGATAATACTGCCATAAAAAGCCCACATTAAACCGCCATATAGTGTAAAGAAAATTACTCACATAGTATTGCCATATAGTGGCAACACAAAATCAACATATACAGTCCCCAAAATGCTTTTCTGTAGTGTCAAGATAATACTACCATATACAGCCCACAGAATACCACTATATATTGCCAGGATATTACTGCCATATAAAGCCACATAACATCGCCATACAGTATATTACCAAAATAATACCATCATGTCGGACCCATAATAATACCAATATATACAGTTCAGAATATAGTGTTATTATAATACTGCCATATACAACCCACATACAGGTCACATACTACTATACTATAAAGTACCAGTAATACCACCATACACCAATAAATAATACTGCTGGTATTTGTTTTATTTTCCTACAGAAGACTCGGGGCCCTGTACAAATGACCAGGTGACCAAACCTTGTGTGAGGAGCAGATAGAACAGGCAGAGGAAGTGGAGTAATACATGGCCGCAGGATCAGACTACACACAGTATTTGTAGTCTGTCACTATACAAACACATAGGTCTGCATAGGAGCTGCAGACACATAACGGTAGGAGATGTTTCATCAAAGCTATTTGCAAAGTTGCTTCATTTAAATGAGCTGGAACAATAAAAATGGTGACAAAAGTTTACACACCCTTATGTCATGGCTGACGTGTAGAGACTGACTAGCCCTTCTTAGGGTATGTTCACACATTAGGTAGTGGTGCAGAAGGGGCTATCCTTAGGGGGTCCATTGGTGGGGTCGGGGGCTTCATGTCTTACATTTTACGCAGTGGAATATCAGACTAATCCCAAACAACATGTTTTAATTTCGCTGTTTGTAGCATAATTGTTAAACCTTTAGGCTCGATGATCCTTTAAAGCCGAGTCATTCTTTTGGGCGCAGAATTTGGGCGTGCGGCCCGTGCAGAATGTCTTTCATCTCTATTATTTTAACCCAGCGTTTTCTTCCTCTCATACATTTTAATGAGGGTCTTTTTCTCTTTCTTGTGTCCCCGGTTATTCCTTTCCTCTATATCTCCCCTCCTGCAGCCTTAAAAGGGAGATGGTAATTACTCCGCAGCGTTCTTGCATCTGAGAGCTGAAAGAGCAAATTGTATGAAAGGAGACTTGGTCGACGGAGACAGAAGGAAAGTATAGACCTGGAGCACCTGTCACGCTGCAGAGTCAGGATTAAAGAGCACGTCCACCCCGGCTTAAGATTCACGCTGCAATGAACTGCGCTGGCGGCAGACATTTTCCATTTTTCCTGTCATTACAAACTGCCTATTCTCCCTCCAGCCTCAAACAGTTGATAACAGGGAGCAATAGAGTGATTTGTACTTGCAGCAAAAGTCTTTGTGGATTATTTTTATATCTTTATAGTTTATGAAGCTCCAATATTCTGTTACAGAGCTCCAAACCCACTGCATAGAGTCAAACAATACAATTCTGGATGCCTTTAGCCACCACTAGGGGGAGCGAACAATTCTGCTGGCTACAGATAAGCAGAATTGTATCATGTAGGAAAGCAGAGGGAGCAGATAGTGGAAAATAAAGCATGGGCATTATAGTAGTTATATTCTTATATACATAGGGGGCAATATTATAGTAGTTATATTCTTATACATAGGGGGCAGTATTATAGTAGTTATTTTCTTATACATAGGGGGCAATATTATAGTAGTTATATTCTTGTACATAGGGGCAGTATTATAGTAGTTATATTCTTGTACATAGGAGTAGTATTATAGCAGTTATTTTCTTATACATAGGGGGCAATATTATAGTAGTTATATTCTTATACATAGGAGCAGTATTATAGTAGTTATATTCTTGTACATAGGAGGCAGTATTATAGTAGTTATATTCTTGTACATAGGAGTAGTATTATAGTAGTTATATTCTTGTACATAGGAGCAGTATTATAGTAGTTATATTCTTGTACATAGGAGGTAGTATTATAGTAGTTATATTCTTGTACATAGGAGCAGTATTATAGTAGTTATATTCTTGTACATAGAGGGCAGTATTATAGTAGTTATATTCTTGTACATAGGAGCAGTATTATAGTAGTTATATTCTTGTACATAGGAGTAGTATTATAGTAGTTATATTCTTGTACATAGGAGTAGTATTATAGTAGTTATATTCTTGTACATAGGAGTAGTATTATAGTAGTTATATTCTTGTACATAGGAGCAGTATTATAGTAGTTATATTCTTATACATAGGAGCAGTATTATAGTAGTTATATTCTTGTACATAGGAGCAGTATTATAGTAGTTATATTCTTGTACATAGGAGTAGTATTATAGTAGTTATATTCTTGTACATAGGGGCAGTATTATAGTAGTTATATTCTTGTACATAGGAGCAGTATTATAGTAGTTATATTCTTGTACATAGGAGCAGTATTATAGTAGTTATATTCTTGTACATAGGAGGCAGTATTATAGTAGTTATATTCTTGTACATAGGGAGCAGTATTATAGTTGTTATCTTGTACATAGGAGGTAGTATTATAGTAGTTATATTCTTGTACATAGGGGCAGTATTATAGTAGTCATATTCTTGTACATAGGAGCAGTATTATAGTAGTTATATTCTTGTACATAGGGGGCAGTATTATAGTAGTCATATTCTTGTACATAGGAGTAGTATTATAGTAGTTATATTCTTGTACATAGGAGGCAGTATTATAGTAGTCATATTCTTGTACATAGGAGTAGTATTATAGTAGTTATATTCTTGTACATAGGAGGGAGTATTATAGTAGTTATATTCTTGTACATAGGGGCAGTATTATAGTAGTTATATTCTTGTACATAGGAGGGAGTATTATAGTAGTTATATTCTTGTACATAGGAGTAGTATTATAGTAGTTATATTCTTGTACATAGGAGCAGTATTATAGTAGTTATATTCTTGTACATAGGGGGCAGTATTATAGTAGTTATATTCTTGTACATAGGAGCAGTATTATAGTAGTTATATTCTTGTACATAGGGGCAGTATTATAGTAGTTATATTCTTGTACATAGGAGGGAGTATTATAGTAGTTATATTCTTGTACATAGGGGCAGTATTATAGTAGTTATATTCTTGTACATACACACATGGATAAAATTGTTGGTCCGTTTAAAGAAAAACCCACAATGATCACAGAAATAACTTGAATCTGACAGACTGGAATTTGCCAAACTACATGTTGACAAGCCACAAAGCTTCTGGGAGAATGTCCTATGGACGGATGACACAAAAATCGAAATTTTTGGCAAGGGACATCAGCTCTATGTTCACAGATGGAAAAATGAAGCCTATCTTGAAAAGAACACTGTCCCTACTGTGAAACATGGAGGAGGCTCTGTTATGTTCTGGGGCTGCTTTGCTGCATCTGGCACAGGGTGTCTTGAATCTGTGCAGGGTACAATGAAATCTCAAGACTATCAAGGGATTCTAGAGAGAAATGTGCTTCCCAGTGTCAGAAAGCTTGGTCTCAGTCGCAGGTCATGGGTCTTGCAACAGGATAATGACCCGAAACACAGCTAAAAACCCCCAAGAATGGCTAAGAGGGAAACATTGGACTATTCTGAAGTGGCCTTCTATGAGCCCTGACCTAAATCCTATTGAGCATCTTTGGAAGGAGCTGAAACATGCCGTCTGGAAAAGGCACCCTTCACACCCGAGACAACTGGAGCTGTTTGCTCATGAGGAGCGGCCAAAATCCCTGCTGAGAGGTGCAGAAGTCTCATTGCCAGTTACAGGAATCGTCTGATTGCAGGGATTGCCTCAAAAGGTTGTGCAACAAAATACTAAGTTACAGGAACCATCATTTCTGTCCAGGCCTGTTTCATGTTGAAGCCTGGTTGGAAAGCAATGTCTGACTTTCATTTGTTCATTTTCATAGAATTTTTATATATTATTACTTTTGTCAGATTCAAGTTATTTCTGTGACCATTGTGGAGTTTTCTTTCATTAAACGAGGGAGGGGACCAACAATTTTGTCCACGTGTATAGGAGCAGGGGTGTATACATGGGTAAGACTATAGTGTGAGCAGGGGTATGGCTTCAAATTACCCCTACAGATGTGGGTAGAATAGAGGGGGCTCTATTGTTATGCGTTCATGCCATCACACCCCGCCCTCTCTTAAACAGAAGCGTGAACATTCCCCATACTTTCTAACCGTCCCAGATTCTGCGGAACAATCCCGAATCGTGGGTCCTGTCCTACTGTCCTGGTCGGCGGGAGGTATGTCCCAGATTGCGGAGAGGACGCATATGGGGGCAGATGTAGGGGGGCAATTAATCTGGGGGCAAATGAAGGAGGACATTAAACTGGAGGCAGATATAGGGGGCAATTAAACTGGGGGCAGTTGTAGGGGGGCATTAAGCTGGTGGCAGATGAAGGGGGGACATTAAATTGGTGTCAGATGGAGGGGGACATTAAACTGGTGGCAGATGAAGGGGGGCATTAAACTGGGGACAACTGCAGGAGGAAATTAAACCGTGGGGGAAGCTGGAGGGGGACATGTCTGCCTCTAGTTGCCCACAGTTTAATGTCCTTCTCCAGTTACCTTTACGGTTTAATGTCCCCCTACAGCTGTCCCAGTTTAATGTCCTCCTCTAGTTTTCCAAGATTTAAACTGGGGCATGAGGAGAGGGACTTCATACTGGTGGGGCAATTGGAGGGGAACATTATAATGTGTGGGCATATAATGTTAGGGTGACTGTAGGTGCCTTTAAATAGGCCATTCTTCTCCTACCTTTCCTTGTTTTCTTCTCCCAGCTGATTCCAAGATAATTAGTTTCATCATGTATGTAAATGAGCACCCGGGGCGTACCTTCTCTTCTGCGAGCACCCATCTCGTCATCACTTCTCACCACCCCTTCGGCCGTTGCGGTGACTCCCCTCTTGGTCTTCTCTGTATTTTCTTTCTTCTAAGTCCTCATATGCAGCGCTGTGCGCATGCGCAAACGGGCCGCCATTTTGCGGTGGACTATCACAAGAGCATGGCAGAGCCAATTGCGCATGCGCAGTCGCGAGAATTCGATGCCAGCGAGAACTGAGAATAAAGAAGACCAAGAGGGGAGTCATCGCAACGGATGAAGGGGCGGTGAGAAGCGATGATGCGATGGGTTCTCGCAGAAGAGAAGGTACGCACCGGGTGCTCCGCGGTGCTCATTTACATACATGAAGAAACTAATCTTGAAATCGGCTGGGAGAACAAAACAAGGAAAGTTAGGAGAAGAATGGCCTATTTAAAGGCCATTCCAACGTTCCATTAGCTTAAAGTGTTTTTGGTAATGATAGACTCCCTTTAAAGCAGAGGTGATGGTGAAATATTGAAGCCCTCTGTTTATTTGGCCCTCACTTACATTAGTTTCTGTGTGGAAAAGGATAGGTCCAGCCTAGACTATATAGTAGATGCAGGTGCTGCCGAGTGTGCACCTCCTCATCTGTGGGGATCTGACAGTACTTGTGTATTATCATCCATTTCTGCCTGAGTCTATGAGACAAAAGAGAACATGTTTCTGAATGGCGGTATTTAGAGAACACCCAGCAGGCCACGTCCATGTGGTTTATTACTCATAGAGAGGAAATAATCACTTCTTATAAATCATACACAACCTCATTTTATAATGGACGGTAATTATTATCACTATTGAATTGCAAAAAGAAATTTGGCACCAAGGGTTTGTATGAGGCCACAGTGCCGCATCATGTGCAGCGTGGAAGCAGCGGGAATACCCGTGTAGACGGAGGCAATGAAGGATTGCAGGCACTTACACAAACCATAACAATAATAAAACCAGACAATTTTTCAGACGGAATGTTCCTCAAGGGACGGCACGGTTTTACTGCAGCATTTATAGGAGGAAAACGCTGGACATGTATCTGAAGGGATTGTGCGTGACTTATTAACACAGAATTAATGCACAGACGCCATGTACAGATGGAAATATAATAGTGACTACCACTGAGCCACCGAGCTGCACATAGGAGCAGTATTATAGTAGTTATATTCTTGTACATATGAGTAGTATTATAGTAGTTATATTCTTGTACATAGGAGCAGTATTATAGTAGTTATATTCTTGTACATAGGAGCAGTATTATAGTAGTTATATTCTTGTACATAGGAGCAGTATTATAGTAGTTATATTCTTGTACATAGGAGCAGTATTATAGTAGTTATATTCTTGTACATAGGAGCAGTATTATAGTAGTTATATTCTTGTACATAGTAGGTAGTATTATAGTAGTTATATTCTTGTACATAGGAGGTAGTATTATAGTAGTTATATTCTTGTACATAGGAGTAGTATTATAGTAGTTATATTCTTGTACATAGGAGGTAGTATTATAGTAGTTATATTCTTGTACAAAGGAGGTAGTATTATAGTAGTTATATTCTTGTACATAGGAGGCAGTATTATAGTAGTTATATTCTTGTACATAGGGGGCAGTATTATAGTAGTTATATTCTTGTACATAGGAGGTAGTATTATAGTAGTTATATTCTTGTACATAGGAGCAGTATTATAGTAGTTATATTCTTGTACATAGGAGCAGTATTATAGTAGTTATATTCTTGTACATAGGAGCAGTATTATAGTAGTTATATTCTTGTACATAGGAGCAGTATTATAGTAGTTATATACTTGTACATAGGGGCAGTATTATAGTAGTTATATTCTTGTACATAGGAGCAGTATTATAGTAGTTATATTCTTGTACATAGTAGTATTATAGTAGCTATATTCTTGTACATAGTAGTATTATAGTAGTTATATTCTTGTACATAGTAGTATTATAGTAGTTATATTCTTGTACATAGGAGCAGTATTATAGTAGTTATATTCTTGTACATAGGAGCAGTATTATAGTAGTTATATTCTTGTACATAGGGGCGGTATTATAGTAGTTATATTCTTGTACATAGGAGGTAGTATTATAGTAGTTATATTCTTGTACATAGGAGCAGTATTATAGTAGTTATATTCTTGTACATAGGAGTAGTATTATAGTAGTTATATTCTTGTACATAGGAGCAGTATTATAGTAGTTATATTCTTGTACATAGGAGCAGTATTATAGTAGTTATATTCTTGTACATAGGAGTAGTATTATAGTAGTTATATTCTTGTACATAGGAGTAGTATTATAGTAGTTATATTCTTGTACATAGGCGTAGTATTATAGTAGTTATATTCTTGTACATAGGAGCAGTATTATAGTAGTTATATTCTTGTACATAGGAGTAGTATTATAGTAGTTATATTCTTGTACATAGGAGTAGTATTATAGTAGTTATATTCTTGTACATATGAGTAGTATTATAGTAGTTATATTCTTGTACATAGGAGCAGTATTATAGTAGTTATATTCTTGTACATAGGGGCAGTATTATAGTAGTTATATTCTTGTACATAGGAGTAGTATTATAGTAGTTATATTCTTGTACATAGGAGCAGTATTATAGTAGTTATATTCTTGTACATAGGGGGCAGTATTATAGTAGTTATATTCTTGTACATAGGGGGCAGTATTATAGTAGTTATATTCTTGTACATAGGAGTAGTATTATAGTAGTTATATTCTTGTACATAGGAGTAGTATTATAGTAGTTATATTCTTGTACATAGGAGCAGTATTATAGTAGTTATATTCTTGTACATAGGAGCAGTATTATAGTAGTTATATTCTTGTACATAGGAGCAGTATTATAGTAGTTATATTCTTGTACATAGGAGCAGTATTATAGTAGTTATATTCTTGTATATAGGGGGCAGTATTATAGTAGTTATATTCTTGTACATAGGAGCAGTATTGTAGTAGTTATATTCTTGTACATAGGAGTAGTATTATAGTAGTTATATTCTTGTACATAGGAGCAGTATTATAGTAGTTATATTCTTGTACATAGGGGGCAGTATTATAGTAGTTATATTCTTGTACATAGGGGGCAGTATTATAGTAGTTATATTCTTGTACATAGGAGTAGTATTATAGTAGTTATATTCTTGTACATAGGAGTAGTATTATAGTAGTTATATTCTTGTACATAGGAGCAGTATTATAGTAGTTATATTCTTGTACATAGGAGCAGTATTATAGTAGTTATATTCTTGTACATAGGAGCAGTATTATAGTAGTTATATTCTTGTACATAGGAGTAGTATTATAGTAGTTATATTCTTGTACATAGGGGCAGTATTATAGTAGTTATATTCTTGTACATAGGAGTAGTATTATAGTAGTTATATTCTTGTACATAGGAGCAGTATTATAGTAGTTATATTCTTGTACATAGGAGCAGTATTATAGTAGTTATATTCTTGTACATAGGAGCAGTATTATAGTAGTTATATTCTTGTATATAGGGGGCAGTATTATAGTAGTTATATTCTTGTACATAGGAGCAGTATTATAGTAGTTACAGTCATATGAAAAAGTTTGGGCACCCCTATTAATCTTAATCATTTTTAGTTCTAAATATTTGGGTGTTTGCAACAGCCATTTCAATTTGATATATCTAATAACTGATGGACACAGTAATATTTCAGGATTGAAATGAGGTTTATTGTACTAACAGAAAATGTGCAATATGCATTAAACCAAAATTTGACCGGTGCAAAAATTTGGGTACCCTTATCATTTTATTGATTTGAATACTCCTAACTACTTTTTACTGACTTACTGAAGCACAAAATTGGTTTTGTAACCTCACTGAGCTTTGAACTTCATAGCCAGGTGTATCCAATCATGAGAAAAGGTATTTAAGGTGGCCAATTGCAAGTTGTTCTCCTATTTGAATCTCCTCTGAAGAGTGGCATCATGGGCTCCTCAAAACAACTCTCAAATGATCTGAAAACAAAGATTGTTCAACATAGTTGTTCAGGGGAAGGATACAAAAAGTTGTCTCAGAGATTTAACCTGTCAGTTTCCACTGTGAGGAACATAGTAAGGAAATGGAAGACCACAGGGACAGTTCTTGTTAAGCCCAGAAGTGGCAGGCCAAGAAAAATATCAGAAAGGCAGAGAAGAAGAATGGTGAGAACAGTCAAGGACAATCCACAGACCACCTCCAAAGAGCTGCAGCATCATCTTGCTGCAGATGGTGTCACTGTGCATCGGTCAACAATACAGCACACTTTGCACAAGGAGAAGCTGTATGGGAGAGTGATGCGAAAAAAAGCCGTTTCTGAAAGCACGCCACAAACAGAGTCGCCTGAGGTATGCAAAAGCACATTTGGACAAGCCAGCTTCATTTTGGAAGAAGGTCCTGTGGACTGATGAAACAAAGATTGAGTTGTTTGGTCATACAAAAAGGCGTTATGCATGGCGTCCAAAAAACACAGCATTCCAAGAAAAACACTTGCTACCCACTGTAAAATTTGGTGGAGGTTCCATCATGCTTTGGGGCTGTGTGGCCAATGCCGGCACCGGGAATCTTGTTAAAGTTGAGGGTCGCATGGATTCAACTCAGTATCAGCAGATTCTTGAGAATAATGTACAAGAATCAGTGACGAATTTGAAGTTACGCTGGGGATGGATATTTCAGCAAGACAATGATCCAAAACACAGCTCCAAATCTACTCAGGCATTCATGCAGAGGAACAATTACAATGTTCTGGAATGGCCATCCCAGTCCCCAGACCTGAATATCATTGAACATCTGTGGGATAATTTGAAGCGGGCTGTCCATGCTCGGCGACCATCAAACTTAACTGAACTGGAATTGTTTTGTAAAGAGGAATGGTCAAAAATACCTTCATCCAGGATCCAGGAACTGATTAAAAGCTACAGGAAGCGACTAGAGGCTGTTATTTTTGCAAAAGGAGGATCTACTAAATATTAATGTCACTTTTCTGTTGAGGTGCCCATACTTTTGCACCGGTCAAATTTTGGTTTAATGCATATTGCACATTTTCTGTTAGTACAATAAACCTCATTTCAATCCTGAAATATTACTGTGTCCATCAGTTATTAGATATATCAAATTGAAATGGCTGTTGCAAACACCCAAATATTTAGAACTAAAAATGATTAAGATTAATAGGGGTGCCCAAACTTTTTCATATGACTGTATATTCTTGTACAAAGGGGGCAGTATTATAGGAATTAGTGTAGTATATTCTTCCTATTTGTCAAGACATAAGCTGAAAAAATTTTAAAAATTTGATAATAACTGCTGTTACTGGATATATAGGTTGTTATCACTTTTCTGTAGTCTGTTTATTGGGGTTTATATGATGTATTACAGCTGCATCTCAATAAATTAGAATATCTTTGAAACATTTCTTTCTTTCAGTAATTCCATTAATAAAGTGACCTCCTATATTTTCTAGATTCTTTACACACAGAGTCTTCTATTCCAAGTGTTTTATTTCTGTAAATGTTGATTATGGATTACAGGTAATGAAAACCCAAATCTAAGAAAATGAGAATATTGTAAGTTCAGTTCAGTCTTGTAAATTCAGTGTCACCTGCCAAGGTTTCCTAAGCCTTTAAATGATCCCTCAGTCTGGTTCAGTAGGACACACAATCATGGAAGACACTGAGTATGGATTGTATTACTGAATTACTGAAATGAATGAACATTTCAAAAATATTCTCATTTATTGAGATGCTGCTTTATGTGTGTACATATAATATACGTGTACAGGAGGATTATTTCTCTTTCTCAGTACTGTATATAAAGTTAGGATTATCTACCATACATTGCTTTCTAGACCAGGGTTTGGGATGGGGAGGGGTTGGAATGACTTGTGGTTGACTTGAAGGTAATAGTAGGTAATAGGTTCTTGTTACTGCGGTTATTGCCACGTCCGCTCGGCTGCCTGGACATATGTCCTCTGGTGATACACGACCGCACATTTCTTCTTTATTCTTCTTTCTTTTCTCATCTCCTTTTATGTTCTCTGGGATCAATGTTGAATTTCATCCCTAACGGATATACAACTTGTGCTTATGTATTTCTAACGCTAAAATCAATGCTGTAAAGAAGCAGCTGCCCAAAAAACGAGGAAAGCAAATCTGTAATCTGCTCTCCGGCTGCATCAATGTCTTCTTACAAATTGCTATTTGTCATTGCAGAGCATTTGGGGACGGGGGATAAAGTAATAGCTTCCAAGACATAAATTCAAAAAACTAGTATCCATTATGGTTTCTTGGAAAGCTGGGTTGCAACCAATATGACTGCCATTACAGTTCCTGGAGATCATCCCTCATTTGTGTCCTGGTTTGCTATGTCAGGTCTCCAGAGCCAAGAGACCTTCTCAGCATGGTTCTGGCTTTATCTTTCCATCTTTTTAATATATCTGCAGCATGTGTTTTATCATCATCACTTTTGTTTTCATTTTACTGTTTGCAGTGAAGGAAATAAAATAGTTGCTTCCTGGAAACCATCATCAAGCTGCTGTTGACAGATCTGTTCTTACTATTATGTTCTGCTATGGCATGTGTATAGGTGTCCTCCAGAGAATGGGCTGACTGAGGGAACATTCCCTCATGACGGTAATTGTGCGGAAGGGATACACCGTTACCGCTGCGCTACTGCAATTACCGCTTTCTGCTGCACCACCGACTCCTTAGTATTCCCCACAGCCCTGGTTATTAACACATAAATTCCCAAGTATGAGACACTTGTATTGGAAGGGGTCGTCTTGAACTACTCCTAAGGGTAGGTGAAAAGTTTCCGATTACTTAGGACTGTCTCGGTTCATGAGAACAGAGGTCTGAAAGAAGTAACTGTTGTGGTGCCCTATGGGGTATTATCCCAGCCTATCTCCACTAGTCCCATAGAGCTTGAACAGGGCGGCAGCGCACATGCACCAATTCGCATGACTGGTCGGATCCCTATCAATCCCTCTTTGTATAGGCGATAAGTTGTCTGTGCAACTGATCAGTCCTGAGGATAGCCCATAAAATACCTAAAATATACGTAATAACCCCTTTAGGCCAGGGCCCCACGTTGCGAAAACGCAGCATCTTATCCACAGTGGAAACGCCGCGGCAAAAAACGCTGCTTTTTACAGTACCTGCAAAGTGGATGGGATTCTGGCTAATCCCATCCACACATTGCAGAAAGAAATCCGCAGTGGAAAAACGTGATTTCAAAAAAGTTTGCATTGTCAATTATACCTACAGAAATGCTGGAATTTTCCGTATAGGTATAATAGGGGTAGAAAGTCCGCAGAGGAAAACTTTGAGGACTTCCTGAAAAAACACCATACATTTCCGCGTCTTTTCCGCAGCGTTTTTTTTGGCGCGGCTCGCTACATGGGGCCTAAGCCTTAAAGTCAGTGAAAAAAGTTTGAAAAAGTCAATTTTTTACGCTGCAGATTTTTTTATGTGCAGATATTGACCTATGGTCCAGATTTTAAAATCTGCATCATGTCATTGTATTTTTTTCTGGCATGGTTTTCAAAAAAATAATTCAGAATCCACATGCCAAAATCTGAACCTGAAAATGTATGAAATTCCTTACCAAAGTCTGCACCAGTGGGTTTGCATTTCTGTGGATTCCGGTGCAGATTATTTGCATGTAAATCCCGACCATGTGTATCTGTTCACATATACTTGTCAGATAGAAAGCCTGGCTGACCAGAGATTAACCTAAACCAAAATAAGATCTGTCGGCAGCTTGCTGATGGTTTCCTCATAGCAAGATTATTCCCCTGCACCGCACAGAGTATAAATGTCACAATTTAAGGAATTGTCTGACTGCAGACATTGATGGCGGATCTCTAAGATATGCCAGTGTGAGTGCAGATACCGCACCCCCCTCCAGTCGCCATAATGAATTAACAGTTACTGTTACTATGGTTGCAGAAGCTTATATGTAATAGGCATTCATCCTGAGCCTCCTGATTCATGAGTATAATGCCCGATCTTACATCCAGGCACCTGCCTTCCTATATCTTACAGTATAATGTGACAATCTCTCTGACACTGGTTCTCAGCAGATATTTTGTGCACGGCAGATACTGATCTGGTTTGCCGGGATTTCTGCAGAATATGAAGATTACCTTTGCTTTGTGCAGAGAGTGGGAGGTTTTTGCGCAGTTCATGTGGGAGATAATTCTGAAACTATCTATTGCGGAGAATCGTACATGAAAGGAAGACAGTCACCTGTCAGCGGATGACGGCTTAATAATGCTGAAGCATGGCATTTTAGGTAAAATTGTGGATACCAGGGCTAAGACGATAAACGCCATAGGTACCCGCCGCTCTGAAAACAGGAAGAGAATTATGCAATATTCACTGAAAATCCCATGTTATATTAACCACTTATGTTCAACCTGAGCGGCATGTTTCATGAATACAGGGACATAGATTAAGGAGTGGGGGTATGACACATATGCATGGTGCCCATGAAATGAATGAGTGACCATATAAAATGGTGGCTGCTGGAATGGAGTGGTTAGTAGTGGATTTTTCTTGGCATGGATGCAGTAGGTGGCGCTGTCTCGGCTCCGGGCATGTTAGGCACCACTCCTTGGGTCCAGGTGGATTAGAGCCAGGGTTACATTTAGGAGAGGCATATTTACTTACTGCAACTTGGAACAAGATGCAACAAGGCGGTGGGTGTGATAGCTGTGATGGGCTGCCTGCTTTTCTAATGCTTGTCAACCCCTTTAAGGAGTGTGACTTTAAAAACCAACGTTTTATTTATTGCTGCAACATATTTAATATAAAAATGAACGAGGCAATTTAGCAAATAGTTCAAAATTCTAAAGATCTCCTGCTATGATTTTGTGTATACAGCTAGAATGCAGGACTATGTGTATCCATGGTTACAGACTGCAGACATGCCCTATGTAGTCTGATCCTACTGGAGAGAGCAGGTGAAGTAATATACAGACAGAGGAAGAGGAAGTAGAGACACTTACAGGTTCCTGTGCACAGGACTGTGAAATCTGCATTGCTCATGAAGCCAATGTGAACAGAGGCTTAAAGGGGTTTTCCATGAGTATACCATCCATTGCCTTAGATTCATTGATCAGGACAATGAAGGGACCATGGTGCCCCTGCAAATGCAGCGCCCTCATCATTGTTTACACAGCATTGAGGCACCCTAATACTTTTTGTGTATACAGCTACCATGCAGAACTATGTGTAGTCTGATCCTGCAGTCATGTGTTACTGCTTCTGCCCTCTCCACTTGCTCACTACAGACATAAAAGAGCAGGCAAGCAAAGAGGAGAGACACTTGTAGGATCCTGTACACAGGTCCGTCATATTTGCATTGCTTCTGAAGCCAGTGTGAACAGAGCCTTAAAGAGATTTTCCATGATAAGGGCAAGTGCAGCGCCCCTTCATTGTTTACATGGTGGTACCCTAATGCTTCTAGGTTGGACCTGATGATCAGACCAGTAATTTTGTTGTACCTTTTCAGCCCTGGCAGTGTGAACCTTCCCTGCAGATAGCTGCCACTGTCTGCATTGACCACATAATTGACTTCCTATACATTGGAGCTGAAGCAGAGCAGAATATTCACTGCCGTAATAGCAACTGCAAAGTGTTCATTGCTGGATTTACAGCGATGCCCCCGTTTGAGACTGCGGAAGATAAATATGTATGCAAAAGCCGGTGTGCAAATCCTCTTAATTTACAGCTGGCATTAGACTCCGGATACTGTAAGCGATGTAATGCACGGTGTGTTTTTGCTCAGAAGCGCTGGGATAATTGAGGTGTCGGGATATTTACGGCCTATTTGGGGCTGATTTTAAAAGGGAAACATTGTCAGCTTTTAAAGGGCTTTAAATTGTATTAAATATTGCTGAGGTGCGTGTTATACTGCAGAAGAGAGAGTGGATGGAGACAAAGCGGTGAAGTGCCTGCAAGGAAGCAGGGTGTGCACACAATATAGTCAGCCTCGGTATATGTCCATCTGTGAGCACAAGTTTATTCTCCTGGTTGTTATTGGAAACAGTCAGCAAGCCTATTTGTTACTTAGCTGAGTGTTTATAATGCAGGGGGGAAGTTTTTTTCCTACATCAGATGACTGTACAGGCCCTAGTGTAAAACAGAATCAGCAGCGAATGATGGGAGATTTCAGCTCTGAAGCCTGTATAGTGAGTGCAGCTCTGGAGTATAATACAGGATGTAACTCAGGATCAGTACAGGATAAGTAATGTAATGTATGTACACAGTGATTGCACCAGCAGAATAGTGAGCGCAGCTCTGGAGTATAATACAGGATGTAACTCAGGGTCAGTACAGGATAAGTAATGTAATGTATGTACACAGTGACTGTACCAGCAGAATAGTGAGTGCAGCTCTGGAGTATAATACAGGATAAGTAATGTAATGTATGTACACAGTGACTGTACCAGCAGAATAGTGAGCGCAGCTCTGGAGTATAATACAGGATAAGTAATGTAATGTATGTACACAGTGACTGTACCAGCAGAATAGTGAGCGCAGCTCTGGAGTATAATACAGGATGTAACTCAGGATCAGTACAGGATAAGTAATGTAATGTATGTACTCAGTGACTGCACCAGCAGAATAGTGAGCGCAGCTCTGGAGTATAATACAGGATAAGTAATGTAATGTATGTACACAGTGGCTGTACCAGCAGAATAGTGAGCGCAGCTCTGGAGTATAATACAGGATGTAACTCAGGATCAGTACAGGATAAGTAATGTAATGTATGTACACAGTGACTGTACCAGCAGAATAGTGAGCGCAGCTCTGGAGTATAATACAGGATGTAACTCAGGATCAGTACAGGATAAGTAATGTAATGTATGTACACAGTGACTGTACCAGCAGAATAGTGAGCACAGCCCTGGAGTATAATACAGGATATAACTCAGGATCAGTACAGGATAAGTAATGTAATGTATGTATACAGTGACTGCACCAGCAGAATAGTGAGCGCAGCTCTGGAGTATAATACAGGATGTAACTCAGGATCAGTACAGGATAAGTAATGTAATGTATGTACACAGTGACTGCACCAGCAGAATAGTGAGTGCAGCTCTGGAGTATAATACAGGATGTAACTCAGGATCAGTACAGGATAAGTAATGTAATGTATGTACACAGTGACTGTACCAGCAGAATAGTGAGCGCAGCTCTGGAGTATAATACAGGATGTAACTCAGGATCAGTACAGGATAAGTAATGTAATGTATGTACACAGTGACTGTACCAGCAGAATAGTGAGCGCAGCTCTGGAGTATAATACAGGATGTAACTCAGGATCAGTACAGGATAAGTAATGTAATGTATGTACACAGTGACTGTACCAGCAGAATAGTGAGCGCAGCTCTGGAGTATAATACAGGATGTAACTCAGGATCAGTACAGGATAAGTAATGTAATGTATGTACACAGTGACTGTACCAGCAGAATAGTGAGCGCAGCTCTGGAGTATAATACAGGATGTAACTCAGGATCAGTACAGGATAAGTAATGTAATGTATGTACACAGTGACTGCACCAGCAGAATAGTGAGCGCAGCTCTGGAATATAATACAGGATGTAACTCAGGATCAGTACAGGATAAGTAATGTAATGTATGTACACAGTGACTGTACCAGCAGAATAGTGAGTGCAGCTCTGGAGTATAATACAGGATGTAACTCAGGATCAGTACAGGATAAGTAATGTAATGTATGTACACAGTAACTACACCAGCAGAATAGTGAGCGCAGCTCTGGAGTATAATACAGGATGTAACTCAGGATCAGTACAGGATAAGTAATGTAATGTATGTACACAGTGACTGCACCAGCAGAATAGTGAGCGCAGCTCTGGGGTATAATACAGGATGTAACTCAGGATCAGTACAGGATAAGTAATGTAATGTATGTACACAGTGACTGCACCAGCAGAATAGTGAGTGCAGCTCTGGAGTATAATACAGGATGTAACTCAGGATCAGTACAGGATAAGTAATGTAATGTATGTACACAGTGACTGCACCAGCAGAATAGTGAGTGCAGCTCTGGAGTAGAATACAGGATGTAACTCAGGATCAGTACAGATAAGTAATGTAATGTATGTACACAGTGACTGCACCAGCAGAATAGTGAGCACAGCTCTGGAGTATAATACAGGATGTAACTCAGGATCAGTACAGGATAAGTAATGTAATGTATGTACACAGTGACTGCACCAGCAGAATAGTGAGCGCAGCTCTGGAGTATAATACAGGATGTAACTCAGGATCAGTACAGGATAAGTAATGTAATGTATGTACACAGTGACTGCACCAGCAGAATAGTGAGCGCAGCTCTGGAGTATAATACAGGATGTAACTCAGGATCAGTACAGGATAAATAATGTAACATATGGACACTGTTTAAAGGCAAAGGTCTGTGTAGACTGATTGTACGTGTATACTCCTTTTCCCCTGTCCCCTATATCTTACTTATGGACAGTCATAAAGTTAGCAAGAACTAAGGAACATATGTGATCCAGTATGACTGTAGCATAAGACAATGAAGGTGTGCTTGTAGTCTGTTACCATGGAGACACATAGAGGAGCTGTATACAGTAAATAGTAGGACTATTTACCAAGCTGCTTCATTTTTCTGTCTTTTGATGAATAATAAATGGTTGCAGAGATGGACACAGCCTTCAAATAATATGTGCAGAGAAGAATATATACACTGTCTCCTATTATATATGTGCTGCAGTAATGGTGTCTGATGCTGGCACTTGTAGTACTACATTAGCCACCATTATTAGCTCCCCTGTCTATGTGCCTGAAAGCATTGTAAATGTGAGGAGGTGATGGAAGAGTTAATGACCTCTTGCTATTATTAGGAAGAATTCCAATAAGGAGGCAAGGAGCAAATAAACATCTTATTAATATTAATGTAGATTTCATTATCCGCCGGACAGAGAAGGAAAGCTCAGGCAGATGCAGAGAGGCGAGGATTCTTCCCAGAGCTGTCTCTCTCCTCATCCCTGTACTCTGTCTCCTTTGACTCTCTCTTTCCCTCTCACTCTTGCTGTCTTTCGTACCCCAATACATGCTCTCTTCTTCGGCTGTCTCTTTTCTCCTCTCACCTGCCTGTATTCTACCTCTCTGTTTGCTTTTCTCTCCCACTCGTCCCCCACCTCTCACTTTCCTCTCTTGTTTCTCCTCAACCTCCCCTTGTGTCTTCCACCTTGTACTCTCCATCCTCTATCCTCTGTTTCTCCTTAAATCTCTCCTTCTCTCCTGTTCTTCACCCTCTCTCTTTTAAAATCCTCCCACTCCCTTGCTCCATTGTCTCTGCCTCCCTTTTCCTGGTCCCTTTCTGTTATTTTCCTACATCTCTTTCTCCGTTTTTCTTCCTCTTTTCTATTTTCTTTTCCCTCTTGTAACTCTCTATCACTCTTTCTCTCTCTGTCTTGCTCCTGTATTTTCCTTTCTCTTCTTTTCTCCTCCTCTCTCTTAGTCTCTCTCTCTCTCTTCTCTTTATCTTTATTCCTCCTCCTTTCTGCTGTCCTCTCTCTCCATCTTTTTCTTTACCACTCTCTTTTTCTCCTCCTGGTCTCTGCCTTCCGCTACCTCTTTCTATTCTTCCTCTTTCTCTCTCCATATTCCTTTCTAGTTTCTTCTCTTTACCCCTTTATTTTCCTCTCTTTCTTCCTCTGTCTTTCTCTCTCCTTCTAGTTTTCCATAACTCCATTCTCTTTCCTTTTACTTTCCTCCTTCTCTGTCTGTATCTTCCTCCTCTCTCTGCTTTCCTCTCACCCTATAATCTCTCTTTTCCTCTTCCTGTTTTCCTATCTTGCGTTTTCTCTCTCTGTCTTTTTCAGCCTTCACTCCTTCTCTCTCTCCTCCTATCTGCTGACTTTCTAGCTCCCCTCTGTCTCTTTCTCTCTCTCTCTCTCTGTTCCTCCCTACACCTCTCTGACTTCCTTTATGACTTCTTCTCTCTTTGTTTTTTTCCTTCTCTCTCCCTCCTCCTCTCTGTCTACCTTCTTCCTCCCTCTCTCTCTCACCACTCTCTGTATCTCTCTCGCTGTCCCTCCCTATTCCTCTCTGACTTCCTTTCTGTCTTCCTGTCTTTCTCCCTCTTTTTCTCTTGCTCTCTCCCTCCTCCTTCTTTCTTTCTACCGTCTATCTCCCCCCCTCTCTTTCTCACTCTCTCTGTCCCTCTCTACTCCTCACTGGTTTCTTTTCTATCGTCCTTTCTTTCCTTCTCTCTCTCTCTCTCACTTCCTTCTTTCGGACTACTTTCTACCTCCCTCTCTCTCTTCTCACTTCTTTCTGTCTATCTCCCTCCTTACCCCTCTCTGTCTTATTTCTCTCTCTCTTCCTTCTCTGTAACTTTCTCCCTCTTTCTTATTCTGTTCACCTTCTTTTCTATCTTCCTCACTCCATTCTGTCCTTTCCCCTTCTCCCTGTCTGTCTCTACCTCTCTTTATCTTCATCCTTCTCTCTCCTTCTTTCTCTCTTCTTGCTCCACTTTGGTCCCCGTTTCTATCGTCCTTCCTTCTTCTTTCTCTCTATCTCTTTCCTCATTTCTCTCTCTCCCTCTGTCTCTTCCTCATTCTGTCTGCCTTCTTTTCTATCTTTCTCTTTCCCCTTCTCTCTGTCCTCACATCTTCCTCCTCTGTCTCATCCGTTAAGGATATTCCATTTTTCTGACTATACTATTTGATCTGTAGGAATTCTCTTGCCATCTCCTCTTTCTTCCTTCTCCCCATTACACTGTGGACCCCACTCCTCCCCATCTACCTTAGTATGAGCCCTGAGTGACTACGCTGCGTACCGTGACTGACAGAGCACACCTGGCCAGGGCGAGGGAGCCGGCAGCACTGGGCACCTATGTTCTCCGTGTCACTAAAGTGTCGACTGGGGATTATAAAGCGACGAGTGAAAGGTACGAAAACCGTGTGACTAGACCTGCAGCGTAGTCATCTGGAACTGCCATGTGCCAGGCAGGAGACATTGACATATTAACTATTCCTGTACCTGACAGACTTGCAATCTGCAATGCAAGCAATTATTCCCTGCTATCAGCCAGACTGGACAGACTGACTGTCGTGTTCATCAATGGGATGCCTGATAGGTAGTGCAGAAACCTCCCCGACCCCGGTTACTACTCTGCAGCCAGTGCTGCTTATCTTATAACACTGCTGCACTATAAGAAGCTGCAGACTTAGGTTTAATGGCCCCTTAAGGCGCTCGAGTGATACTTGGTGCATGTCTTAGAGACTTCAAGTTTCTTATTCAAGTAGGACAAGGTGAGGATTAAGAGTCTGTACTTCTCTGAAGAAACAGGCCGGGTGCTCTTTAACGCCATAGAATAGCAACATACCTGGAATAGTTTATTACGAAGGCGACTCTGCAATGCACCACAGGATGCCGGAGACACAAATAATCTGCTATTTGCTGGATGCACTTAGTAAAAGCTTGTGATGTAGCCAGGTCTACGGCGGCCATGGCTGTGGAGGAATACTGATGTGTGCGCTTTACTGGATTACTGCATTTTATACCATAGACCAGCCATTACCAAATACTTCTAGGTCTGGAGATTAAAGGGAATGTGTCAGCGGGAAATGACCTATATTTTTATACCAAGTTTTTTTATGTTGTGAATTTTTTTTTTTTTTTTTTTCCATATCACTATTTATATTTAAAAAAATGATACTTGCCAGTTCTGTTGGGGTTTTCTTTGCAGCAGTCACCTCATTTACATCCCAGACAGGAATAAAATAAACACCTCGATAGATAACACCATTGCGCCATCATTACATCACTACTGACAATAGATGATGTCACAACTTAGCTCCTCCCCCTCCCTGCACACAGCATGTCTAGAAAACTCTCCCATAGACCTCAATGAGTTGACTCCAAACTATCACTGCCTACAGTCATGACTATGCAGTAAAGCATTTCACTAAATGCTGTTAAGAAAGCAGAGGAGAAGCTCAGGCAAGATGGCCGCCCCATAATCGTGGACAGGAAATAGAATAAAAATCTACAATCAGAAAATAAAAACAGATTAGAAAAAAATGATAGATTTTAATTAAAATTGACGTATACATTCCCTTTAAACCCAGCAATCTCCTATATGTCACCAGTTCTGTGTTCAGTGCTAATCTTTACTTACAGTACATTTTATTCTATATTATATTTTTTCTCCATTCACATCCAGAGCTGCATTCAGAATTTATTTGTAGCTTTAACCCTGCTGGTTCAGTGCCAGGTTTATTATAGGAGAGAGATGTTGTGCATTGTGTGCAAGATGAATAAAAACTCTTCCATAATGCACCAGGGTGATGACCGATTTGGCAGCAAACAAACTTGTGAATGCAGCTCTGGATTTAAGAGAAGTATAAGGATAAGAAAGGGTTTAACCCATACCTGCCAATGTTTGAGGTTGGAGGCCCAGGAGAACGACACGCTCTACATTTTTTAGTGAGGACACACCCCCTTGAGTCTTGACACACCCCCTTTGGGATTCCTGACATGCCCCTTTTTTGTGACGTAGACACTTTATGTACTGGTTACGTCATATAATACATACCTCCCAACTTTCAAAGGACAGAAAGAGGGACAAAATATGGCAAATTTAGCTCCACCCACTTCTATGTTGACTCCGCCCATTCTCATCTATTTTTCCATGTGCCCCCACACAGTATAATGCTCCTACAGTCACCCTAACATTATATGCCCCCACATTATAATGGTCCCCTCCAATTTCCCCCACAGTACTAAGTCCCTCTCCTCGTGCCCCAGTTTAAACTGGCGGAAACTAGAGGGGGACATTAAACTAGGGCAGCTGGAGGGTGACATTAAACTATGGGGCAGCTGGAGGTTGACATTAAACAGTGGGGGTAGTTGGAGGGGGACATTAAACTGGGGGCAACTAGAGGCAGACATGTCCCCCTCCAGCTACCCCCCATGGATTAATGTCCTCCTCCAGTTGCCCCCAGTTTAATGTCCCCCTCCATCTGCCACCAGCTTAATGTCCCCCTTCATCTACCACCAATTTAATGTTCCCCTTCATCTGCCACCAGCTTAATGCCCCCTTCATCTGCCCTCAGTTTAATGTCCCCCTTTATTTGCCACCATCTTAATGTTCTCCTTTATCTGCCACCAATTTAATGTTCCCCCTTCATGTCACCAGCTTAATGCCCCCCTTCATCTGCCCCAGTTTAATTGCCCCCTCCATCTACCACCAATTTAATGTCCCCCTTTATCTGCCACCAGCTTAATGTCCCCTTTATTTGCCACCACTTTAATTGCCCCCTTCATCTGCCTTCAGTTTACCTGCCCCCTACATCTGCCCCCGTTCCCCCCTCTTGCTCACACATGCTCTCTTCTCTCCTCCTTATCTTCCATCACTCTCTGTTCCCAGCTTTCTGTGTAACATCACAGTGTGTCCCGCAGTATCCAGAATAGCTCCGCCCACACAAGAGTCTGATCACATGTTCATGACGTCATCCAAGGTCCTTTAACCATTATGATTTAGCATCTACCATTTAGCCTTTACCCGACCCTAATAAAGTTTGTTAACAGCAAAACACTTCAGGGGAATAGCGGGACAAACTGTAAGCTATGCGGGACCGCGGGACAGCAGTGTAAAATCGGGTCTGTCCCGCCAGATGCGGAACGGTTGGGAGCTATGTATAAAATGACTGCTAGGTCTGAAGACTTGCCCACTCTGTGCCTCTTTTCTGGAACCTCCTGGATATTCTGGGAAATTTAGCAAGTAAGGTTTAAAGGGAACTTGTTACCAGGTTTGGGACTCGTGAACCATGATCACATCCTGATGCTTCTGGGGTCTGGGGCCCAGGACAGTACACTTTGCCGCACTGCCCTTGTGGAAAGAAGTGAGGTTTACTGTCTTTGGCTTCAAAGCTCCACTGCACATGTGCAGAGAGCCGCCGGGGTCCTGGAATCATCTCCAGCAAAGTAAAAGTTTTCAAACTTGGTAAAGGTTTTTTCCAGAACTATGATATTGCTCACCTTGGGATAGGTCATCAATGTCAGCCTGGAGGGGGGAGGTGACACCTGGAGCCCCACCAATCAGCGGATTGAAGGGACTGTGATATCTTCACTGATTGCCAAGCACAGCGCCATACATTATATAGTGACTGTGCTTGGTACTGCAGCTTAGCCCCATTCATGTATGGTGATGTGGCCACTGGACGTGACGTCACTGGCTTCAGAAGAAGATGAAGAACTCACCTAAGCATTGCAAGATCTTGAAATGCTGATCAGCAGAGGTCCCTGTTGTCGAACTTTACCAATCTAAAATTGATGGGCTATTGTGCAGGCCATCAGTAACTTAGTCCCGGAATCCCTTTATGGGAGTGACAGATGAGAGTGAGATTACCAAGTTCTGGTTTATAGGCCCAAAACCTAGTGACAGGTTCTCTTTAAGGCCAGGGCCCCATGTAGCATACGCAACGTTTTACAGTACCTGCAAAGTGGATGGGATTCTGGCTAATCCCATCCACACATTGCAGAAAAATATCCACAGCAGACATGTTACATCGCAGCATGTCAATTATACCTACAGAAACGCCAGTGTTTTCTGTATAGCAGAAAGTCCACAGAGGAAAACTCTGCGACTTTCTGTAAAAATCGCAGTGGAAAAAAGCTTTTGGCTGCGACTTTCTACATGTGGCCTAGTCTAAAGGGGTATTCTCATCTCAGACATTTATGGAATATAATCAGGGTTGCCTCTTTTCTCCAGAATGTGCGTCCCCACCCCTGACCCCATCCCAGCTCAACCTGCTGTGAAGGTTGTGTTTGACTTTTTTAAATCTCTCATAAAAGTGAATGCGGAGAGCAGCGCCTCCTCTTCATCCCCAGCGGTCCCAGAGGTGGATATTTCATAAATGAGGGAGAATACCCCTTTAATTTTAGATAAGTACAAAATAAATCACCCATCATTCTTTGTACAAAGAGACAATGGGGGAGGATTTATTGTGAGCGCTGGTGGCTGATGTGCCAGAATTATTGAAAGGCTCCAGCCTCTTAATAAATCTGGTGCACATGGGAGGTTGCATATGCCAGAATTGAAATCTATGTCAGTATAGTAAAAATGCGCCAGTTATAGTAAATCTGCTGGGCCAAGGAGTCCCGCCCAAGTCTGCCTTGATCCCGCACTGCCCACTTTTTTTTACAAAAGTGGCAAGCACAACAGGAAAAGGACAAAGTGGCACATTTTTGGAGAAAACACTTTTGCCACTTTTGCAATAAGACTCATGTGGGCCCTGCAATGATGTCTCTGATCAAGACAGTGAGCATTCATGCAGACTTTAAAAAAAATGGACTTGACTATAAAGATCCTGCCATTTTGAGTATACAGCTTGTATGCAGACATATATACACTAGTCAGAATCAGCTCCTGCACCATGGTTAAAGACTATAAACAATTCCCGAGTCTGTTCTCATCCTCAACTTAAATAAAATTTCTTTACATCTTCCTATACTTCTCCTAGGGAAGTAGAGGCCTCTGGTCAGTGCAGGTTGGTGTTATTCACTCACATTAGGTTATATATCTGTATGGATATTTCTGAGTTGTATTTTATCCTAGCTAGCTGGGAGGGGAGGGTTAGAGAAGACCCAGGCTAAAGCAATTAGAAAAGATAGGGGGATAGAGAGCAGCTTCACAAGGAACACCCACTGAGCTCTGAACCTGCAGCTCCACAAGCAGAATACACACACTGATCTCTGAACCTGCAGCTTCATGAGCAGAAAACATCCACTGAGCTCTGAATCTTCAGCTCCATGGGCAGAAAACACCCACTGAGCTCTGAATCTGCAGCTTCATGAGCAGAAAACACCCACTGAGCTCTGAATCTGCAGCTCCATGAGCAGAAAACACCCACTGAGCTTTGAGTCTGCAGCTTCAAAATCAGAAACCACTCACTGAGCTATGAATCTTCAGATTCACAAGCAGAAAACACTGACTTAGAACTGAACCTGCAGCTCCACAATAAAAGAAAACACTCATTGAGCTCTGATCCTGTAGATCCTCAAGCAGAAAACATCCACTGAGCTCTGAACCCACAGCTCCATAAGCAGAAAACACCCACTGAGCTCTGAACCCACAGCTCCATAAGCAGAAAACACCCACTAAGCTCTAAACCTGCAGCTCCAAACTTATCAAAGTAAGCAGGAAAAGCTGAACTTTTGGACATACAAACAGTGACAACCAACATAGCGGAACTTCCTTTTGTTCCTTTATCAACAATGTCTGTTATTTCCAAATGAGGACTATGGTCGCCCTGTGTCACGTCCATCCTGCTGTGTACATTTCAGTAGGATCAAGATTTTCTCAGAGGAAAGCAGGGTCTGAGAAATAGAGCATCTCAGCTAGGAAAGGAATCCCCAGACTCCTGAAGAGTCACAGGCGACTAAGTGCTTAGTCTCTGGCTGAAGTCCAAAAAGACAGGTGGGTCGTGTGATCTGGGATTTCTAAATATGAATGCATACGCTAGAAAGTGTGCCGGCTTCTGTGTGTTACATAAACAGACCCAATGATGGCGGTCACCAGGGAATCCCGAGAAAAATAAGGAGACTAAATACAAGAGACTACATTTCAATGAACGCAACTTATTATGGGATGCAAAAACCGAGGGTAATTTTCAGAATTACAAAATTATTAAAAATAAAACAATAATACAAAGTGCTCCTAATTGGAATCTGAAGAGGACAAGATCCTTATAAAACCTATAATTCTATCAGGGATCATTGTCATAGAAGTTATATTTTTGTATATAAGTACAATGTTATAGTAGTGACATTCATGTACATAGGAGGTAGTATTATAGTAGTTATATTCTTGTACATAGGAGCAGTATTATAGTAGTTATATTCTTGTACATAGGAGTAGTATTATAGTAGTTATATTCTTGTACATAGGAGGTAGTATTATAGTAGTTATATTCTTGTACATAGGAGGTAGTATTATAGTAGTTATATTCTTGTACATAGGGGGCAGTATTATAGTAGTTATATTCTTGTACATAGGGGGCAGTATTATAGTAGTTATATTCTTGTACATAGGAGCAGTATTATAGTAGTTATATTCTTGTACATAGGAGCAGTATTATAGAAGTTATATTCTTGTACATAGGAGGTAGTATTATAGTAGTTATATTCTTGTACATAGGAGCAGTATTATAGTAGTTATATTCTTGTACAAAGGAGCAGTATTATAGTAGTTATATTCTTGTACAAAGGAGCAGTATTATAGTAGTTATATTCTTGTACATAGGAGCAGTATTATAGTAGTTATATTCTTGTACATAGGAGTAGTATTATAGTAGTTATATTCTTGTACATAGGAGCAGTATTATAGTAGTTATATTCTTGTACATAGGAGTAGTATTATAGTAGTTATATTCTCGTACATAGGAGGTAGTATTATAGTAGTTATATTCTTGTACATAGGAGCAGTATTATAGTAGTTATATTCTTGTACATAGGAGGCAGTATTATAGTAGTTATATTCTTGTACATAGGAGCAGTATTATAGCAGTTATATTCTTGTACATAGGAACAGTATTATAGTAGTTATATTCTTGTACATAGGAGGAGTATTATAGTAGTTATATTCTTGTACATAGGAGCAGTATTATAGTAGTTATATTCTTGTACATAGGGGGTAGTATTATAGTAGTTATATTCTTGTACATAGGAGCAGTATTATAGTAGTTATATTCTTGTACATAGGAGCAGTATTATAGTAGTTATATTCTTGTACATAGGAGCAGTATTATAGTAGTTATATTCTTGTACGTAGGAGCAGTATTATAGTAGTTATATTCTTGTACATAGGAGGTAGTATTATAGTAGTTATATTCTTGTACATAGGAGCAGTATTATAGTAGTTATATTCTTGTACATAGAAGCAGTATTATAGTAGTTATATTCTTGTACATAGGAGCAGTATTATAGTAGTTATATTCTTGTACATAGGAGCAGTATTATAGTAGTTATATTCTTGTACATAGAAGCAGTATTATAGTAGTTATATTCTTGTACATAGGAGCAGTATTATAGTAGTTATATTCTTGTACATAGGAGCAGTATTATAGTAGTTATATTCTTGTACATAGGAGCAGTATTATAGTAGTTATGTTCTTGTACATAGGAGTAGTATTATAGTAGTTATATTCTTGTACATAGGAGTAGTATTATAGTAGTTATATTCTTGTACATAGGAGCAGTATTATAGTAGTTATATTCTTGTACATAGGGGCAGTATTATAGTAGATATATTCTTGTACATAGGAGGTAGTATTATAGTAGTTATATTCTTGTACATAGTAGCAGTATTATAGTAGTTATATTCTTGTACATAGGAGGAGTATTATAGTAGTTATATTCTTGTACATAGGAGGTAGTATTATAGTAGTTATATTCTTGTACATAGGGGGTAGTATTATAGTAGTTATATTCTTGTACATAGGAGCAGTATTATAGTAGTTATATTCTTGTACATAGGAGCAGTATTATAGTAGTTATATTCTTGTACATAGGAGCAGTATTATAGTAGTTATATTCTTGTACGTAGGAGCAGTATTATAGTAGTTATATTCTTGTACATAGGAGGTAGTATTATAGTAGTTATATTCTTGTACATAGGAGCAGTATTATAGTAGTTATATTCTTGTACATAGGAGCAGTATTATAGTAGTTATATTCTTGTACATAGAAGCAGTATTATAGTAGTTATATTCTTGTACATAGGAGCAGTATTATAGTAGTTATATTCTTGTACATAGGAGCAGTATTATAGTAGTTATATTCTTGTACATAGAAGCAGTATTATAGTAGTTATATTCTTGTACATAGGAGCAGTATTATAGTAGTTATATTCTTGTACATAGGAGCAGTATTATAGTAGTTATATTCTTGTACATAGGAGCAGTATTATAGTAGTTATGTTCTTGTACATAGGAGTAGTATTATAGTAGTTATATTCTTGTACATAGGAGTAGTATTATAGTAGTTATATTCTTGTACATAGGAGCAGTATTATAGTAGTTATATTCTTGTACATAGGAGGAGTATTATAGTAGTTATATTCTTGTACATAGGAGGTAGTATTATAGTAGTTATATTCTTGTACATAGTAGCAGTATTATAGTAGTTATATTCTTGTACATAGGAGCAGTATTATAGTAGTTATATTCTTGTACATAGGAGTAGTATTATAGTAGTTATATTCTTGTACATAGGGGGCAGTATTATAGTAGTTATATTCTTGTACATAGGAGTAGTATTATAGTAGTTATATTCTTGTACATAGGAGGTAGTATTATAGTAGTTATATTCTTGTACATAGTAGTATTATAGTAGTTATATTCTTGAACATAGGGGGCAGTATTATAGCAGTTATATTCTTGTACATAGGGGGCAGTATTATAGTAGTTATATTCTTGAACATAGGGGGCAGTATTATAGCAGTTATATTCTTGTACATAGGGGGCAGTTTACTAGCAGGTAGTTCTGGTGTAGTAATTAATGGGTATAAAGAGTGGCAACAACTTTGGTGTATCTAAAATGTGCTCAGACTAGTTGTCACTTCCGGCCCCCTTCTCTTAGCAGTCTCTCTCTCTCCCGCTATATACAGTATATATACAGTATATAATGCAGGGCTCCTTCCTGGGTACACATAATATAAAATACTTTGCTGTATTTTGGAAGTAATAATAATAAGAGTAATGTGCGCTCGGACGTTTGTAGTGTTTTTCTCTGATACTTTGGAGACTGTTACTGGAGAGGTGTCACTTCCTATAAAGGATGTCCAAAATTTTGCACAACTCCGGAGACGAGCAGCTAAATTAATAAGAGGAATGAATAGAAGACATTAATTCTAAGGATGGGCTGTCAGGCCTGGATTTATCCTTGAGATGAGATCCTGCAGGGAGATGGGATCAGCCTGTATCACACATCATGGCTGTCAGACGTCAAATCTAAGCTGAAATCATCCCTTCTAAGTCAGATCCTCGGTCGCTGCTTCTACCTGTGTGGATACTGTCAGCATTAATACAGCGGTGTATAGTGGAGACGGATTGATCTGCAGATAGTGATGTCATCAATGTCATGTTTCAGGGGGCATTTTCTGACTGGCAGCGCTCTTATGCTTTCTTTGTAGAAGAGGGGGAGAGACCCAGGTGTCCGAAGAGGCACGCTGCCAGCATTTTGCTGCTCTGTGGTGGCCTTGTGGGGGAACTGTGGCTGTCGCTGTTATGAAGACACTGACTGTGTTATGGGGGCACTGAGGCTCACACTGATATGGGGACACTATGAATGACCTTTGTGCAGTGTATATACAGTGCCTTGCGAAAGTATTCGGCCCCCTTGAACTTTTCAACCTTTTGCCACATTTCAGGCTTCAAACATAAGGATATAAAATTTTAATTTTTTGGTGAAGAATTAACAACAAGTGGGACACAATCATGAAGTGGAACGAAATTTATTGGTTATTTTAAACTTTTGTAAAAAATAACTGAAAAGTGGGGCGTGCAATATTATTCGGCCCCTTTACTTTCAGTGCAGCAAACTCACTCCAGAAGTTCAGTGAGGATCTCTGAATGATCCAATGTTGTCCTAAATGACTGATGATGATAAATATAATCCACCTGTGTGTAATCAAGTCTCCGTATAAATGCACCTGCTCTGTGATAGTCTCAGGGTTCTGTTTAAAGCGCAGAGAGCATCATGAAGACCAAGGAACACACCAGGCAGGTCCGTGATACTGTTGTGGAGAAGTTTAAAGCCGGATTTGGATACAAAAAGATTTTCCAAACTTTAAACATCCCAAGGAGCACTGTGTAAGCGATCATATTGAAATGGAAGGAGTATCAGACCACTGCAAATCTACCAAGAACCGGCCGTCCCTCTAAACTTTCATCTCAAACAAGGAGAAGACTGATCAGAGATGCAGCCAAGAGGCCCATGATCACTCTGGATGAACTGCAGAGATCTACAGCGGAGGTGGGAGAGTCTGTCCATAGGACAACAATCAGTCGTACACTGCACAAATCTGGCCTTTATGGAAGAGTGGCAAGAAGAAAGCCATTTCTCAAAGATATCCATAAAAAGTCACCTGGGAGATACCAAACATGTGGAAGAAGGTGCTCTGCTCAGATGAAACCAAAATCCAACTTTTTGGCCACAATGCAAAACGATATGTTTGGCGTAAAAGCAACACAGCTCATCCCCCTGAACACACCATCCCCACTGTCACACATGGTGGTGGCTGCATCATGGTTTGGGCCTGCTTTTCTTCAGCAGGGACAGGGAAGATGGTTAAAATTGATGGGAAGATGGATGGAGCCAAATACAGGAGCATTCTGGAAGAAAACCTGTTGGAGTCTGCAAAAGACCTGAGACTGGGACGGAGATTTATCTTCCAACAAGACAATGATCCCAAACATAAAGCAAAATCTACAATGGAATGGTTCACAAATAAACGTATCCAGGTGTTAGAATGGCCAAGTCAAAGTCCAGACCTGAATCCAATCGAGAATCTGTGGAAAGAGCTGAAAACTGCTGTTCACAAACGCTCTCCATCCAACCTCACTGAGCTCCAGCTGTTTTCCAAGGAAGAATGGGCAAGAACTGATAGAGACATACCCCAAGCGACCTGCAGCTGTAATCGCAGCAAAAGGGGGCGCTACAAAGTATTAACTTAAGGGGGCCGAATAATATTGCACGCCCCATGTGAAAGATCCTCCGTGCGCCAACACCGCTGTGGCCCCACCTGAGTCCTCTTTCATATAAAAAACCACACTCACCGCCAGTGAATGTCAGGTTCACCAGATAAATACAAGACAAGCCTTCTAAATTTTATATATTTATTAACCCCTAAATGGGTCGGTATTAAAATCTAACATATACAGTTCAGAACAGATATGCAGATATATGCAAGCATTAACAGTTACTAGTTACAAGATACAGTACAATTAAAATAAAAGGGATAAAGGTGAAATAATTACTTTACCACACATATCCTGGATGTGGCTCTATAGTCCAACACTCACACATAGCATGTGGAGATCACCAGTGGAGGCTTTTCAGCATGTGGCATTAACTCCTAGCATGTGGCATCAACAACAGTAATCCAGCCTGCATGCTCTTTACACAGTCTCTCAGTATTAGTCTCTCTGTAATATCTCTCAGTCTCTTGTAGGCTCATCATCGTCAGCAGCAGCATTCCAACCTGCCTGCTCATAGTAGCATCTCAGTCAAAGTCTGTAATATCCTGTAGTCTGTGATGGTCTGAGTCAACTCCATAGCATAATCTCCATAGCATCATCTCCTTAGCATGATCTCTTATCTCATCTTTTATACCCTTTATGCCACCTCCCAGAATGAGGTCACCGGCAACAGCATGTCTGATGAGTTAATGCAATCAAGTCCAGATCTTTTGTATGTAGATGAGACCAAATGACCTGATACAATGTTATCAGCCATATCTGGTCAACCAGTGCAGCTGGTTTGTTTGATCAGCCAGGACTGTGTATGAATTCAATGGAGCCCTATTGTTCCAGTGTTGCCTCTACTGCCAATATACACCTAGGCTCATAGCTGCGCACAGTATGAATAAATGGAACTAGAAAGAAATACGCTACCCAGAGACCAAGATACCGCTCTGAATTATAACCATATTCAAGCAGAATCATCACACCCCACTTTTCAGTTTTTTATTTTTTACAAAAGTTTAAAATATCCAATAAATTTCGTTCCACTTCAGGATTATGTCCCACTTGTTGTTGATTCTTCACCAAAAAATTAAAATTTTATATCCTTATGTTTGAAGCCTGAAATGTGGCAAAAGGTTGAAAAGTTCAAGGGGGCCGAATACTTTCGCAAGGCACTGTATACACATATAATTCTAGTAGCCAGTATGACTAGGGTGTATTCCTTATATCCAGGGCTATAATGTGTGTACCTGCCTGGCAGAAAGCTATGCCTCTCCCATCATGTGTCAGCTCACATGTAGCCGTGATGATGATCTGATTGGATGGATTACTGACCTGTAGATATTGCTTACAATAAACCGAACAGACGCGGGCACCAAACTCTCAGCTCCTGCTCCATGTGTCACATTGTGTAAGTGTTACAGCGAATATTACACAACATAGAAGGAACAAAACCAACGAGTACAAATCTACTGTATGCTACTGGATATAGTGTATATAGTGATATAGACCATTCTGGTATAACCTGGGTATCTCCTGTATATAATTCTATATGTACAGCCGGTATAACCTGGGTATCTCCTGTATATAATTCTATATGTACAGCTGGTATAACCTGGGTATATACTGTATATAATTCTATATGTACAGCTGGTATAACCTGGGTATCTCCTGTATATAATTCTATATGTACAGCTGGTATAACCTGGGTATCTCCTGTATATAATTATATAAGTACAGCCGGTATAACCTGGGTATATACTGTATATAATTATATATGTACAGCCGGTATAACCTGGGTATCTCCTGTATATAATATATATGTACAGCTGGTATAACCTGGGGATCTCCTGTATATAATTATATATGTACAGCCGGTATAACCTGGGTATGTCCTGTATATAATATATATGTACAGCTGGTATAACCTGGGGATCTCCTGTATATAATTATATATGTACAGCTGGTATAACCTGGGTATCTCCTGTATATAATATATATGTACAGCTGGTATAACCTGGGTATCTCCTGTATATAATTATATATGTACAGCCGGTATAACCTGGGTATCTCCTGTATATAATTATATATGTACAGCCGGTATAACCTGGGTATGTCCTGTATATAATTATATATGTACAGCCGGTATAACCTGGGTATCTCCTGTATATAATTCTATATGTACAGCCGGTATAACCTGGGTATCTCCTGTATGTAATTCTATATGTACAGCTGGTATAACCTGGGTATCTCCTGTATATAATTCTATATGTACAGCCGGTATAACCTGGGTATCTCCTGTATATAATTATATATGTACAGCTGGTATAACCTGGGTATCTCCTGTATGTAATTCTATATGTACAGCCGGTATAACCTGGGTATCTCCTGTATATAATTCTATATGTACAGCCGGTATAAACTGGGTATCTCCTGTATATAATTCTATATGTACAGCCGGTATAACCTGGGGATCTCCTGTATATAATTATATATATGTGCAGCTGGTATAACCTGGGTATCTCCTGTATATAATTATATATGTACAGCTGGTATAACCTGGTATAAGTTATACATCTTCTTGTATATAGTGATATGGACCATGCTGGTATAACTTGGGCATTTTAATGAATCCAGATCAGTTTATTTCTTCTTGTAGGGGGGTCAGACATCTTGTAGATCTTTGATTTAAAGGGTTAATTATTTTGGTTCCTATATGTGAGTGTGGCGCCTCTCCGGGGACTTAGTGCTGTATAATCTCCTCGGCTCGCTCTGTGCGGTTACTGAAGGCTTCAAAGGAACATCTTAATTAGCAGAGAAATCCGGAGCTTTTTTATGTTGACATTAATAATAAAAAAAAATTAACTTTGCCGCCTGTGTGTGTTTTAATTGCTGCTTACGAGGCCCTCAGTGCATCCGATCAGATCTTGAAAAGAAAATTTGGAGTTTGCTTTTTGCATATAAATGCAGCAGAGCCGGGATGGGTTTTACCTCCAGAGACCCCGGAGCAGGCTGTAGGGTAAAGTTTACATTGATAAACGCCCCCTGCAGCAGAAAGCATCAGCAAGCTGGAAAAATCTGGATCTGAAACTTTTTGTAGCAACTTTTTTGTTTAACCTATATTTATATATTCTGGAATCGCTCAATTGGCAATACCCAGTATATACCTATGGGCTGAATATCTCCCTGTATACTCTGGAGCTCTGTAAGGCTCTGTTCACACTACTGATGTACCCGGGTGAGTGTTGCCTGTAATCCGTGAAAAAGTAGAGCATGCACTTGGAAACAAAACTCCATTGTAACAGACCTGACTTTCCCGGTGAAATTTCATGGGTCCATAAAAAAAAAAAAAGAAAACCGTGACAAAACCTGACCAAGAATCAGCAGGGAACATTAGTGATCCTAATATAGAGGAAAGTGATATTCCCTACAGGGCAATGGTAGGATTGGGAGTCTGCCTACATATTTAGGTCACACCCATACGTAACAGGAATTATTAGGAAACGCTTCTTGCCGATATCCTGTAGGCGGTTTTCCTGGACTATAATAATGATGACCCCCAGCACCCCGCCAGTCAGCGGAAACTTCTATTTATAGGCCAGTAACATTATGTCTATTGGCCACATGGCCTGTACAGCTCAGTCCCACTTAGGTAAATGGGGCTGAGCTGCAGTACCAAGCACAACCACTATACAATGTGTGGCACTGTGCTTGTTATTCAGAGGCCGCAGCTTTTGTCCAAACACTAAGGTCTCTTCAAGCAGATGATTATTATTGGGGGAGGTCATCAATAGCTGAGTATCGGAAAACCCCTTTAGACTAAAGCCCCACGTGGCGTAGACGCCGCTGCTTCGTACAGTCCCTGCAAAGTGGATTCTAGCGAGTCCCATTCACACAGTGCAGAAAAATACCCGCAGTGGAAATTCTGCAATTTCCAAAACCATTGCATGTCAATTATACCTACAGAAATGCCGGCGTTCTCCCTACAGGTATAACTGAAGCAGAAACTCCGCAGACGAAAACTCTGCAGACTTTCTGGGAAAAGCGCTGCAGGGAAAACCACAATGCGTTACTGTCGCGTTTTTTTCCGTCAGCGCTCTTTGGCTGTGGCCCGCTACGTGGGGCTTTAGCCTTAGGCTGAGGCCCCACATTGCGGAAATGCCGAATTTTTTGTTAACAGATTTAAGAGAAGGGAATGTCTAAGAACTTCCTTTATATTTTCCTTTTCAAGCCGCTCCTGCATTGGCTTAAAAAACTGCAGCAAAATTTGCAACAGAAAAAGCAGCTTTTCCACAACGTGGAGCCTCAGCCTTTAGGCCAGGACGACAATCAAAGATCGCCGGGTTGCCCTGTGATTCTTTTATTAATGTTAGTGAATGGAGTTACATTGCAATCCCCAGCGTGCCGTGTCCGCGACTTCTAGCTGCGACTAGAAGTTGGTCCACAATGTGACTCCATTCACTAATATAAGTAAGGAATGGCAGGGTGACCCAGCAGTCTTTGGTCACAGCCAAAATTACCCTGTATCCCTACCCTAAAGGCTGAAGCCACATGTTGCAGAAAAGCTGTGTTTTTTAGTTGCAGATTTTGCTGTGTGTTTTTTGAGCCAAAGCCAGCAGCGGATTTAGCAGAAGGAAGACGTGTAAGAGAAGTAGAAACAATTCCTTTATATTTTCCATTCTTGGCTTTGGCTCAAAGAGAACACTGCAAAATCTGCAACAAAAAGCTGCATGTTTTCTGCAGTGTGTGGCCTCAGCCTAATGGTCACATAGATTCTGGGATTTTCCTGAGAGACAGAGCTGGAAGGGGCAGAGTTTATAGCCAGTATATAGATGTATATACATCAGTGACAGTTCGGGTACTGGAGACCTGTCCCCCATGGTCAAATGTTAACCCTATGAACCCTACAATGCAGAATCATTAGGCCGGGGACACACACAGGGCAAAGTGCTTGATCTGCAGGTTTCGGACACGCAGCATGACGTACGTTGCGTGTTCGGTCGTGGTTTTCAACCTTTGCAATGCAATAGGAGAACAGCCAGACCAGTCACCCGGGAATCGCAGCTGAAAGCCGCAGTATAAACCAGCTGATTTGGGCTGCTTTTTGCTGCAGATATCCTACAGTGTGTCCATAGCCTTACACATTGTCTACAGGTTGTGTGTGGTATTGCAGCTCAGCTCCTTAAAGCTGGGGCTACATGCCAATTTTGGCCACAACTTGGGATCACGTGGGAGAAGATGGCCGTGTCGCCATGTAAATCCTATTGCGACTGAGACTTGGAATCACAAACAGATCAATCATGACTGAAACCTTAGGGGTCACAATGCAACTCCATTCACCTACATTACTGCATGTGACACAGGACAGAAGTGGCAGCCAAATTTGTGTGTCGTCCCAGCCTTAAAGTGAATGTGGCTGAGTTGTAATAACACTCAGAACCTGTGGCAAGGTGGGGCAGTGTTTTATGATCCTGAACAGTTCACATTGTTGGATTACTCAAAATGCTTTCAACTTTCTTTCCTATAGAGAAACATTGAAGTAACTGTAATGCCACAATGTCCGTATAACAGCTGCATCAAAACTGCATGCACTGAACTGCACCATGTGCATGCACCCTGACCTGCTGCTATAGGGACACTGCGGAGATGGACAGGATGCCAGGCCAGATTTTGCATGTGATTTTCCAGGCCTGAGCTCTGGGTTATTAGATCAGGTGCTGAGCGTTGCAGGTGTAGATAGTCAGAGGATCAGTACAGGAGCTCAGTCAATGTGAACTACAACGTGGAGCCCAGAAATGCATTTCTTCACAACATATATGAGATGGAAATCCAGAAAAGGTCAGAGCTCCCCTTTATTATAATGCCATTCCCTCTGTAGATAATGGGACACATGTACATTGCAGTAACACCCGGGTAATCCGAGACTACTGGCATGGTAGTTAAGTGTTGCACAAACAAACCCATGCAGATGAATAGAACTGCGACAAATCTGCCACATGTGAATATAGCCTAAGGGTGCCCCATTGTTTGCAGCGTACCCTGTGGCTTTATATGCTGAATTGTGAGGATTTGAGGGATCCTGCCGTGCAGTGAGCTCCAACCTGTGGCTCTACGGCTGTTGTGAAATCAAAATTCCCAACCTTTAGTTGTCAGGGCATGCTGGGGGTTGTAGTTTCACAACAGCTGGAGTGCTTCTGGTTGCTGAGCCCTGCCCTAAAGTCATGTTATCATGTATGTCTCATAATCTGATAGTCGCCATGTTTAGTAATGAAAATGTGCCAGATCTGGTCTGATGCGTGTGAACATACCATTACAATGCCCAGTGGCTTTGTATACAGCATTGTGTGAACATGGGTGTAACAACAAGACCAGTGTGATCCTGCGTCTGTCATGGCATGCTGGGAGTTGTAGTTTCAGGACAGCCGGTTTTTCAGCTGTCACCCACTACGATATTTCTTTACCTTCTGTTCAAGCCTATAAACTCCCTTATCTTTGTGTTACTGATCATGTTGTCCTCGTCTCCTTGATGGAACTTGACGTTCTTGTAGAAACTTTCCTGCGCTCGATGTTTAGTTTCTGTCATTTGTGATTGTCGGAAATGGAAAAAGCAAACACATAATTTACAGCAGATTTTTTCTGCCTTTCTGCCAAACTTCATTACCCAGAGAGTGGAGCAGTGCCCGGGCCTGACAGAGCGCCCGCCGCTAATTCATGCAGATTTTCTGCCGTTCAAAATCAGTTAAGACATCCGCCCGACAGATACTTGGGATGTGGGCTAAACCCGAGATGACAGATGAGATGGGGGCGCCAAATTAAAGTATCTTGGGCACTGACTACAGGCAGAAGCAAAAGTATGTGCCCCCCAGACATCACCTCCTTATATACTTGTTGAGCAGATCAATATAAATGCTGCCCCCACTTTGGTTTTCTTGGTTATTCTATGAAAATTTGGGGATATTGGGTCTCCTCTACCGAGCCCTGAGATCATGGGGAGATATTTCTTGTCTTGTGCACCAGTTTTCAGGCATATAAGGTATGAAAAAGTCAAAAAATTTTGAGCAGTCAGGGTTTTGCACAAAAATGGGCAACTTTTTTCGTCTTTTACACTGCCCTCGCCACTTTCCTGAAAAGGGTTGTGGTGCGGGGTGTGGATGGGTGCATTCACAGCTCCCGCTAGATTTAAGATCATTTTTACTCTAGTTTACTAGATTGCAAGAAATCGACACCAGTATGAGCTGGCATTAGGTTTCAGTGTAGGCTTCTGGCCCATCTGAGGGGCGCAGCTTATGGCTGGGGCTCCACGGTGCGGAAATGCAGCTTTTTTGTTGCAGATTTTGCTGCATTTTTTGAGCCAAAGCCAAAAGTGAATTGAGCAGAAGATTAAAGTATAAGAAGCTTCCTATATATTTCCCATTTCTTTTGTAGCCGTTCTTGGCTTTGACTCAAAAAACCTCAGCAAAATCTGCAGCAAACAAAAGGCTGCATTTCTGCATCATGGAGCCTTAGTCTGAATGAGGCCCGAAGGCAGAGGGGATGGGAAGACATGTCTGATGTGTCATAGAAGAAGCAGAGTTTGTTCATCCACTTTGTAGGTAGGAGGCAGCCTTTTCAAAGTGACTTTTGGAATGGTGGCATCCTATCCCGGTGAGCTCGTATGACCCAATCTGCAGCTATTAATATTTGGAGATGTCTCCCATAGGCGTGGTTCATGCACTTGGATGTGGCTGCAGCATCTGACCCTAATACCTGGGAGGGGGCAGGATGTGGAGGAAACTCTGTACTACTAACCAGAATAATCAGGATGATGCCCATGTAACCGCGCCTGGCTTGGCTACGCGTCTGTCGTGCCAGCGATGGGTTTCCCTCCTGATGCAGCTTCGTATTCTGAACCCAGTGAAACAGATAACGCAGCGATGACTCCCCGGGGTCCCATCTCTATCATGGAGATGTTAAGGCGTTGAGCTTAATTTCCTGGAAGTCACGTCCTGCGATATATTAGTAGATATAAATTGCATCGGGCAGTTCTACGTCTGCATCCTATGTAGCTCAACTAAGGAAAATAATTAAGAAGAGGTCACCGAGATCAACGCTGCAAAGCCACAGCGGATGTCACTGTAGGATTATACTGCCCTCTGGTGGTGGGGACGGGTATAGCACCAATAACATAACGTTCTCATGTCGGACTTCTCTGCTTGTCTGTCAAGTGCCAATAACTAAACAGAAACACTAGTTGCTATGGATACAGCAGTAATCTTTTGTATGTAGTTATCAGATTTTATGTCCCTAACAACCAGTCTGTTTTTTTTTCTCTCATGTCAAGCCTAAATTGGAGTAAAATGGGGGCAAAGAAGCTCGGCGGGATCTTTTCTTCATTATTTACGGTCCTCTTAATAACATTTTTGTAAAAGCAAATTTGGGTGGAAAATCCCTTTAAATTATTGCCCAAGTCAGACGTTTTATACTCGTATTAAAGGGGTCCTCTAGTATTTGTTAAGCTTTCACTTAAAAGTGGCTGATTCCTTTAGGCTGAGGCCCCATGTTGCTTTTTTTTGTTGCAGATTTTGCTGCGGTTTTTTGAACCAAAGCCAAGAGTTGATGAGCAGAAGGGAGAAGTCTAAGAACTTCTTATATATTTCCCAGTCCTTCTGTAGCCATTGTTGGCTTTGGCTCAAAAAACCGCAACAAAAACGTGGGGCCTTAGCCTTAAAGGGGTTTTCTGGGCCTCGCATTGATGAGCAGTCCAGGATAGGTCAACAATATGTGATCGGACACCCAGGACCTGACAGATCAGCAGGTTCAGACACTTCACTGAATACCCAGCACAGCGCCTCACATCGTATAGTGGCTGTTCTTGGTATTTCAGTTACGTTCCATCCACTTGAATGGGACTGATCTGCTGGTGTACCTTGTGACCAATGCTGCCATCAGCACACAGAAGACATTGCAGCTTTCAAACAGCTGGTCAGCGGGGATCCCGGACGTCACTCCCGCGGATCACATATTGCTGACCTATTAGTCATCCACAAAATCCCTTTACCGAATGTCTGTGCAGCCCCTCTTCCTTAGCCACCCTACTGGCTGCCAGGGAGAATCACAAGTCCCAGCATACTGCTATAAGATGACAAGCCCCAGTATTTTGCCACTTAGATCTCAGTTCGCACAAGCATTGCCCCATTTTCCACCTTGTGCAGCATGGCGGGGGAGTGAGCCATCATAGCGTTTGCTGTTCTTACCTCTATTAACCCTTAGTAGCCAGGCTGGTTTTGCAGTGATCGGCTCTGAATGGGTTAAGTCGCGCTTGTCTTATTGTTCTCGGCGGTTATGCCTCCGCAGCTCGTGACGGGAACATGTCAGCCTTGTGCATGTGTAATTAAGAAATCCGTTCTGATTAACGTGACAGGCCTGTTATTAAACTGTCTTACGTTTTTTTTTTCCAAATTGTGAGATGTATTAAGTGAGCAGCGTCTAAAAATGATGATGTGCCCCTTCCCCTCCCCCCAAAACACTTCCGATTAGCGCTCGTGATTTATTAATATTAATACATATTTACAACCTGTCCCCCCCCCCCCCTTCCAAATAATGGACTGTACCTACAGAAGTCGGGTACACTGTGCGGTAATGAAGGGGTCGCGGCCCACCGACCAGGCTTATATTTTATTAGAGAACATTTCCCCACCTCCGCTAACTCGAGCTCTTTCTATCCTCCCATTGATTCTGGCGCAGTTGGAATTTTTTCTGTAGCTCCCACCATTCCTGAGCAATCCTTTCCAATAAGTTAGCAACTTCCTTGGTCACCATTGAACTATATGACCCAGCATTCCTTGTTTGTTAAAGGGAGTCTCTCACCAGAACCCAGCATGTCGCCCAGCCTCAAAGATAGATAGGTTAGGGTCACCCAAGTCCGATGATGTATTCCCCTTGAGAATCAGTGACTCCCTTCCCGAGATATCCACCGCTGCTGGAGCTACAAGGCGGCTGCCATTGCCAAATAGCTAATTTGCATATTTACAAGAATTAGGATATCTTGGCAACGGAGGAGCCAATTCTCAAGTCGAAAACGCCATTTGATTTAGGTGACCCTAACCTATCTTTCTGCAGGACTGGGTGATATACTGGATTCTGGTGAGAGACTCCCTTTAAAGCGTTGTACCAAGTTTATCTAAAGGCCCCCCCACTGATCAACGGATGATATCACATGCTTGACTGCCACTCCAAACATAAAGGGGGACATTGAACCCCCATCTTTATGGTTTCTTATTATCTGCCTTGTGGAAAGTCACCAGGTGACGGAAAAATCGCCAATATGGCCGACAATAGTAATTATCAGATAGCAACAAGAGAAAAAAAGGTGAAGCTTTCAATCTTAAAGGGGTCATCCCGCCATATTCATTGTATGGGTCAAAAAAGATTATTAACATGCTGTTAAAATTGTCCAATGACAAATTCTGATATTTACTTGTATGGCGCCACCTGGTGTTCATAATGTATAGCAATGTACATGTCCACATGAGTTGATTGCTGGTGGACGCACATGCTCAGTCTCTCTCCCCACAGTCAGGTCTCTGCATAGCGATCCTCTGATCACTGAGGGCAGCCAATAGGAATAACTTCCTGCCCTGCTTGTCAGGAAGGGGTGGAGACTGTGCTGTATAGTGCGAACCCCTGTCACTCTGTAATCTCTTTCCTTCAGTTCCTCACCATTTTTAAGATCTCTGCTTCATGTCAGTGAGCAGGAGCCTTCTAGTTTGTACCCTTACTTAGTTCTGTCCATCTGAGGGCTTGTCACAATGTATCAGTGTAGTCATTATCTATAGTGCTACTTCTCAGCTGTACTGATACATTGTAACAATCCCTCAGCTGTATGAGCGGCGTGCAGTCCTGTGCATATAATCCATGTCCCATTGATTGCAGGAATGTATGGCTATACAATATGTGATTCAGTGTTGTGTATACGATTAACCCCGTGTTTCCCCTCTGTATTGCGCCATTCCTCAGACTCCTCTCAGCTGCTCCCCATACAGACAGGTTTCGAGGTGCTGAGCGTTCTCTTGTCGCTCCGAGTCTATTTTTCTGGTTTATAACGATGTCTGGTAATTTTCTCTCACAAAAGAATCTGTGTCTCCTGAGGTCGGAGTCGCTCCTCTCAGTGGGAATCTTTCCTTTCCTCTGGGGGAGAATAAATGGAATATATTTTATTGTTTTCTACTCTGTGCAGAGACTCGATGATGTGGAAGTTGTTTCCAGAGACAGGAAGCTTCCAGTAGGCTCCCAGTGTATAGCATTGGACTACAAGTCCCAGCAAAAGGGTTTTTCCTACCAAAAGAAAGGCTGGTGTATTACTAACATATGCCATGGGTATTAAGAATATACACCCCCTGCTTGCCATGCTTCATCTGGTTTTTCTGGAGACTTTGTAAAATTCCTGGTGATCTAGGGTAGTGAAAGAGTTAATGATACCAGATGGGACCCCGGACAGTCGGCCCCTCCTTCCTGACTGGTTTGGCAGGCGGGACCCTCAGATTTACAGAATAAAGGTCTGTCACACCATTGGGAATACCTCGTCGTCTTCTTCTTCTTCTGTTCTCTGGGTCGGGGTCCTCAAGGACCGACCAGACATATCTGATAAGCCGTCACTTCTTTCGCTAGGCACTTGTATACATAAGACAGGGCCCCATAGCAAAAACAGACTTCAGCACTGCTATAGATCTGAGACCACCAGAGCAGCGATATAATTATTGTACAGTTATATAACTCTCCATACTTACACTACCTGTTTACTACCATCTGTGTGTGCTGTGCACAGAGTCTCCAGTGTATCTATCCTTTGATGTGCAGCTTCACAATGCTCTCCCCTCACTTATACTGGCTGCCTATACTATCTATGCTGTGTGCAGAATCTCCAGTGTATTCTATGAGATGCAGCTTACGATGCTTTCCCTTCACTCCCAATACCAGTCTGTACTGTGTGTGCCATGTGCAGAATCTCCACTGTATCCTTTGACATGCAGCTCTCCTGTCACTCACACCGCCTATCTGTTATGTGTGCTGCATTCAGACTCCCCTATGTATCCTTTGGCTGTCTGTATGATCTGTTTGTGCTGTGTGCAGAATCTCCAGTGTATCCTATGAGATACAGCTTTACCCTGCTCTCCTCTCACACCCTGCCTGTCTATACAATATGTGTGCAGAATCTCCAGTGTATCCTATGACATGCAGCTTTGTACTGCACTTCCCTGCCTCCTGTGTATAAGAGTTGATGGGGGACGCCTACCACGTGGGGGGGAGACAGGCTAAAACTGGGGCTCTGCAGTGTGGTTTAGGCACCAGTAGTTCCCTGTCACTGATCTGTCACTGCTGCCCTTAGTGCCAGTGTGAGGAAACTCAAGTCAGAGGTATTATCTATAAGAGCCTGCATATTATTCTAGAATAGCCTTTGCTGCAATATATAGGCAAAAAAAAAAAAATAGCTTGAACGCTTCTTTCTGGATTTTAATGGTGGAGGATGCGGGCACAGAAATCAGCCACTCATTATATATCTGACCATGTTGTAAGCAACAGGGGGCCTTTCTAGGGATCAGTATATTTGGTGTGTGTATATAAATATTAGTAAGACTTCTCCAGAAGACCAGCCATAACCTGAATGTAAGAGGTCGGTGACATTTTCAGTTCTGTATGTCCTAGTTATAGATCTGCCCTCTTCTACAGGGTAGTCCTCTCAAGGAAGTCCAATTCTGTGCGGTCCTCTCAGTACCCTCACTGTATGTAATGTTATTATAATGTATATTTTGCTCAGTCCTGTCTGTGTCAGGCTCAGTGTATATACAGTGTATGGTTCTATGGCATGGAGCACCACCTGGTGGTGGCAGACAGTACTGTGAGAGTCTACTTGGAATAGTTCTGCTGCCTAGTTTTGTACTAATACAGTATATCTTCTGCATTTCTATAAATATTGGGTGATGAAAACCACTGTGATTGCTGGAACGACAGTGACAGCACCTTGGGTTGTCATCGTTTTGTTTTTTTTTTTCATTCATCCATATAATCATGGATGTAACAGCCAGGGTGTAGAGGCTGCTGAGGTCACTATGTAAGGGGGCTGTTTCCACTCGATGCAGCTTGTGATTTTTTTTTTTTTTTTTTTACTTCTATGTTATGATATTAATGTGACATCATTGAGTTATATCACTTAACTGTCAAGTCACTAGTAGAGTGTCCCTATACTGTGACATCACTGTGTGTATTATCTCTGTACTGTGACATCACTGTGTGTATTATCCCTGTACTGTGACATCACTGTGTGTATTATCCCTGTACTGTGACATCACTGTGTGTATTATCTCTGTACTGTGACATCACTGTGTGTATTATCTCTGTACTGTGACATCACTGTGTGTATTATCCCTGTACTGTGACATCACTGTGTGTATTATTCCTGTACTGTGACATCACTGTGTATTATCTCTGTACTGTGACATCACTGTGTGTATTATCCTGTACTGTGACATCACTGTGTGTATTATCCCTGTACTGTGACATCACTGTGTGTATTATCACTGTACTGTGACATCACTGTGTGTATTATCCTGTACTGTGACATCACTGTGTGTATTATCCTGAACTGTGACATCACTTCGTGTATTATCCCTGTACTGTGACATCACTGTGTGTATTATCCCTGTACTGTGACATCACTGTGTGTATTATCCCTGTACTGTGACATCACTGTGTGTATTATCCTGTACTGTGACATCACTGTGTATCTTATCCCTGTACAGTGACATCACTGTGTGTATTATCCCTGTACTGTGACATCACTGTGTGTATTATCTCTGTACTGTGACATCACTGCGTGTATTATCTCTGTACTGTGACATCACTGTGTGTATTATACTGTACTGTGACATCACTGTGTGTATTATCTCTGTACTGTGACATCACTGTGTGTATTATCTCTGTGATTTAGTTCAACCAAATAATTGTCAGCTGTTTCTAAACCTTTAGCTGATCCTGGTCATGTCGGGACGTATATATATTATATAGGTGCCGTTATGTTATGAGGCCTCACGGTTATTTGTTACCTCTATATTTGTTTCTGGGAATACTGGAGGACTTTACTTTTCCCTTTTACTCAACTTTTTCAGACTTGGAATTTGCAGACCTGTCTAGTTAGTGATGAATCAATTTGCTCTTGTTGCATAAAGCTTTCCCTGCAGACCTGCGCTGTTGTCAGTCTCCTGTAGGGGGTGTAATGGCCGGTCAGTCAGATTTCCAAGACTACCAGACTGTGACTTTTCAGGCATTGATTTCATGTCCAGGCCTCTGAGTCCTCTGAACATTTGGCACAGACAGGACCTGCGCTCCCCCCATGACGCCCCTGGTCACTGTCTCTCCCATCACCTGGGGCTCCATCTCCACTTACAGTAATAATAAGTGACTTATTTTAGTAAACTTTTAGCACTCTCATTTATCTTTTATTCACCTAAAATTCAATAAGTGGCAAATTAATGAGTTTCTGTAAGCAGCGGAGGACGGTGGGCGGCGCGGACGGGCGGTCGATGCTCTACTGATTAATTGACTCTCTTAATGCAATAGTAGGTAACTTGATGTTTGGAGTACTTCCACCCCAGGCGAACAGTTGTCACTCAAGGTAGGTGACAGCCACTTCCCCGGGACGTAGTCCCAGCTCTAAACTTGTCATGTACTGTGGGGCTTCAGTGGAGACACAAAACTGGTTCACGGACATACAAAAAATAGCGCCACCTAGATGATACTGTGTGTCAAATCCAATGTTGGTGTTTAAAGTGGTATTTCTATCATACAAAGTGATGGCATGTCACTAGGATAGTATTTTAAGATTGTTCTTTCTTTCATGTACAGAAAGCAGCAAGCTGTAAAGTGAGATGCTATTAGGAATGTAAGTCTCATCTGCTGACCTCTAGTGGCCAAAATGAAAACTGCAACAATATTTATTTTGAAAACTAATAAAGGAAACCTAGGGAACCTGCGGCTGGGCCTGGTTTACATATGCAGTAGGCAGTCGGTGGACTACAGCTCCCATCATGTGGCTATCTTAGCCTTTGAGGGTTGTCCAGGATTTAGAGACTCGCATGACCGCTGAGATCAATCACTGGCCTCCGAAGCGATGTCACCAGTCCCTCACTAGTGATTGGTCTCTGCGGTCATGTGAGCTCCTCCACTTCAAATCCTGGCACGGGAGAGAAAGGAGATCAGGATTGGACATCTTAGCATTGGGAATTGGTGTCTTTTGTCTCTTTCTTGTACACCCGCCCTGGCTGACCGGGAGTTTGTCCTAAATTTTGGGAAAAAAAAGGACAATTTAGGGGTTGTACAGCTTTGTTCAGGAAACAGCACCTGTCTATGGGTTATATCTGCCGAAGTGAAGGGAGCTGCACTGCAATACCACAAACAACCTGTGCACAGGGGTGGCGCTGTTTTGGAAGAAAGCCATGTTTGAGTCATTATAATATAGGGCTTCATTCACAATCCTACCGGTTGCCCTTGGAAACAGTCATGGGGCCTACAAGCTGCACTCCCACAATGCACTTCTGTCCGCTAATGTAACATCAGAAGAATTCTTGATGCATCTTTGGCTTTGACTGGAGTTAAAGACGTTCTTCAATGCAAGATTTGTAAAGTCTTAAGACCATTGTTAAGTGTCTTTTCTGTAAGAATCAGAATAGGATCCTTTATGGGGGGGTCTGTATGGAAAATGTAAGTTGTTAACCCCGCGTGGACCGGACCTGCCCACATATCCTGCATTTTCCCTCCACACTGTTGGCCAAGTCACATTCTCCGCGCCTAAGATCTCCATTACATCAAATAACTGTTTATATCTATGGGCCACGACAGCTGCGGCCATGTGACTGACACCAGCAGACGCCGCCAGCCACATTAACGGTTATGTCATAATTATTATTATTAGATAATTACTCCGGTATTTTAAGAGCTTATTCACACGTGGCAGAAATTGCTGCAACTGAAAATCTGCGAGATTTTAATAGGGTTGTGTTGGCGGCAAATGCATAGACCTCCGCGAGTTCTGGTTACATGAAAAGGGCAAGTGCAGGATTTACTGCAACAAAATCTGCCAGGTGTGAATCCATCCCAACAATCCAGAGCAAACATTTCCAACTACTACCCCCAGCATGCCCTGGCCGCTGCTTGATTGTCCCTTCTTTAGTAACTTAGTTGGTTCACGTGGGCAAAAGGGTCAGAGGGTTAACCTGGTAACCCTGACCTCTGGATACAAACAAAAAAAGGGCCCATTTTACCCATAGATTTATGGGGGAAGAGAAAAATGGAGAAAAATACAAACGTTTCCGCTACATGTCTGCTTTTTTTTTTTTTTTTTTTTTTTTTCTAGTATCGTGATGATTGAGATATATATATATATATATATATATATATATATATATATATATATATATATATATATATATAATGTATGTATTTTTTTTTCTGCATTTTGCTATGTGTGGATTTATAGGATTGCAAAAACATATCTGCCATCCTACAGAAACAGCGCCACACCTGTCTACAGGTTGGATTTGGTATTGTAGTTCAGGTTTATTCATTTCAGTACAGCTGAATTGTAATACCACACACAACCTGTGGACAGGGGTGGCGCTGTTTATACAAAGAGCTGCTGTTTTGTTTTGTTTTTTCGAAACCTGCTTAACCCCTTCATCTCGTATGTTTGAGGTATACACTACATACAGACATCTCATTGGTAAAAATCTGGGCATTTAAGTCCAGGAGACTCCGCTTCATTTAGCCTAACCCAACCCAAAGACGGGCGGGTTTGTCTAATCTCTTAGGACTAGGATAGGCCAAGTTTGCTGTACTTGCTCCTGAAAATTTGGGCCAATCCCAGCAAATCGGGGATTATTGGCAACCATGACACTATGGAGTATGTCCATAGGCTACGATGGGTGACCTATGGTATATTCGTGTGCTTTTGGCATAAGTTACCTGGTTTGTGTCCATGAAACGTGGTTAATTCTGCCCTTCATTAGAGATGCTACAAAATTCCTAATAGCGTGCAGTATACAGATTATGACAATAGAGGAGTATGCCGCAGCTTGGCGGTCAGTCATATACATTGGCCTATGCTTCACATAGTAACATAGCAGATGAGGCCAGAAGAAGACGCAGGTCCAGCCGATAACCCAACATATCAACAAACCCTGTGTGAACAGCGCCTGAGGCCTCGGCTTTGTATCTGAATGAGCGACCAGGTGATACATTGTAGATACATTCATACAATGTGACAGACCCCGGTAGCACTGACGGACTCTGTCGCCTACAATGGACGCGGCTTCTGTCATTTCACCAGCATGCTGCACTATGTCCAGCAATGGAGACCAATGCCGGTGTGAATGAAGCCCTAATGTATCTGCAGTGTTATAACCTCCGCCCTGACACTGTGTATGGCACATCCCTGTACGGATTGTGGAGACTGAGCCCAGGTTGGCATCGAAACCCCTGACCCCAGTGCTGTAAAAGCTGAGATGTAAGGATTTTGTATAGTACTGGGAAAAGTTCATGTGCCCTGTGCCATCCAATCGTTGTGTAGTGCTGGCTCGGCTCTGCTATGTGGGATGTGCCAGTGACAGCAGAGCTGCAGGCAGAGCAGGCGGACCAGGCTGTGTGCTGTGTACAGCTCTCCAGCAGACATGCTCTGTGGGCTCAGGAAGGACGTGCACTCTGATTTCGGTGAGTGAATCCCTCTTTTCTCCTCTCTGCACTCGGGGTATACAAGGACTGACCCAGTTTATGGGAATGAACGCGTCTGTACCCTGTGCCAGCTTGTACATTACTGCCAAGTTAGTGTCTCCATTGCCGCCAACTTTGCAAACACTTTTATGTCTTATATGCACTTGTGGACTGTCTGCTGGGACTTGTAGTTGTAGTCTTTTTTTTTCTCTCTGTAAATATATAATGTAGCAGAGCTCAGTTTACTGATAGTAATGTATTCAGAGTTTACAGGACTGCAGGTAAATCTATTGTATTATAGTACCTGGCAGGGCAAGTACCGAGGGTCATAGGGGGCACCAGCAAGACATTCTGCCTTGGTCAGGGTAGATAGAGGAATAGGGCAGTAAACTCAATCTCTGCTCCAGGTGAAGGAAAACTGAGAGTTACAACTGCAAAAATGAATGGTCCATTGATTCACTCAGCTCTGCTTCATCTGCATAGATGCGTCTGTCTGCTAGGTGCTGTTGTCTGGATCAGGTCATTTGCAGCCTGGTAGTACAGTAATGTCTGCAGCTGGCAGGGAGTAGTTGTGGCCCCTGCGCGGTGTAGCTGAGCTCTGCTACATCTGTGCTGGGTTTGTTTGGACAGTCAGTATACATTGTACAGCTGGTATTTTGGAATGTGAGACTTCGCTTGTGCAGGAATTCTCTCCCCGGGAGAAATAATATGTATAATAGGAATATCTCAGGGGTCGTCTGAAAATGCCCCATGTGTCTTAAAGGGCCATTACACCTAAAATCAACAGCTTATAATTGAGAAGAGCAGCTGATATCGCTCACATCTGGTGTAAATCTCACCAATTATTTCCAGAAATGGCTGATAACAGAGAACTATAGACTGTATTCCCTTGTCCTACAGTCAGCGCCTCCCCCTCCTGACGTGGCTGATAACAGATAGTAATAGATTGTATTCCCCTGTCCTACAGTCGGCCTCTCCCCTCCTGACGTGGCTGATAACAGATAGTAATAGATTGTATTCCCCTGTCCTACAGTCGGCCTCTCCTCTCCTGACATGGCTGATAACAGATAGTAATAGATTGTATTCCCCTGTCCTACAGTCGGCCTCTCCTCTCCTGACGTGGCTGATAACAGATAGTAATAGATTGTATTCCCCTGTCCTACAGTCGGCCTCTCCCCTCCTGACATGGCTGATAACAGATAGTAATAGATTGTATTCCCCTGTCCTACAGTCGGCCTCTCCTCTCCTGACATGGCTGATAACAGATAGTAATAGATTGTATTCCCCTGTCCTACAGTCGGCCTCTCCCCTCCTGACGTGGCTGATAACAGATAGTAATAGATTGTATTCCCCTGTCCTACAGTCGGCCTCTCCCCTCCTGACGTGGCTGATAACAGATAGTAATAGATTGTATTCCCCTGTCCTACAGTCGGCCTCTCCCCTCCTGACGTGGCTGATAACAGATAGTAATAGATTGTATTCCCCTGTCCTACAGTCGGCCTCTCCTCTCCTGACATAGCTGATAACAGATAGTAATAGATTGTATTCCCCTGTCCTACAGTCTGGCTGGTCAGTGTGGTCTCTTACACATGTATGTCAGTGAGCGCTCAGTACTACTTCCCTTTCTGCAGCTATAGGTCAGTGCTCAGTACTACTTCCTATTCTGCAGCTATAGGTCAGTGCTCAGTACTACTTCCTATTCTGCAGCTATAGGTCAGTGCTCAGTACTACTTCCCTTTCTGCAGCTATAGGTCAGTGCTCAGTACTACTTCCTATTCTGCAGCTATAGGTCAGTGCTCAGTACTACTTCCTATTCTGCAGCTATAGGTCAGTGCTCAGTACTACTTCCATTTCTGCAGCTATAGGTCAGTGCTCAGTACTACTTCCCTTTCTGCAGCTATAGGTCAGTGCTCAGTACTACTTCCTATTCTGCAGCTATAGGTCAGTGCTCAGTACTACTTCCCATTCTGCAGCTATAGGTCAGTGCTCAGTACTACTTCCTATTCTGCAGCTATAGGTCAGTGCTCAGTACTACTTCCTATTCTGCAGCTATAGGTCAGTGCTCAGTACTACTTCCCTTTCTGCAGCTATAGGTCAGTGCTCAGTACTACTTCCCTTTCTGCAGCTATAGGTCAGTGCTCAGTACTACTTCCCTTTCTGCAGCTATAGGTCAGTGCTCAGTACTACTTCCCTTTCTGCAGCTATAGGTCAGTGCTCAGTACTACTTCCCTTTCTGCAGCTATAGGTCAGTGCTCAGTACTACTTCCCTTTCTGCAGCTATAGGTCAGTGCTCAGTACTACTTCCCATTCTGCAGCTATAGGTCAGTGCTCAGTACTACTTCCCTTTCTGCAGCTATAGGTCAGTGCTCAGTACTACTTCCCATTCTGCAGCTATAGGTCAGTGCTCAGTACTACTTCCTATTCTGCAGCTATAGGTCAGTGCTCAGTACTACTTCCCATTCTGCAGCTATAGGTCAGTGCTCAGTACTACTTCCCATTCTGCAGCTATAGGTCAGTGCTCAGTACTACTTCCCATTCTGCAGCTATAGGTCAGTGCTCAGTACTACTTCCCATTCTGCAGCTATAGGTCAGTGCTCAGTACTACTTCCCATTCTGCAGCTATAGGTCAGTGCTCAGTACTACTTCCCATTCTGCAGCTATAGGTCAGTGCTCAGTACTACTTCCCTTTCTGCAGCTATAGGTCAGTGCTCAGTACTACTTCCTATTCTGCAGCTATAGGTCAGTGCTCAGTACTACTTCCTATTCTGCAGCTATAGGTCAGCGCTCAGTACTACTTCCTATTCTGCAGCTATAGGTCAGTGCTCAGTACTACTTCCCATTCTGCAGCTATAGGTCAGTGCTCAGTACTACTTCCCTTTCTGCAGCTATAGGTCAGTGCTCAGTACTACTTCCCATTCTGCAGCTATAGGTCAGTGCTCAGTACTACTTCCTATTCTGCAGCTATAGGTCAGTGCTCAGTACTACTTCCCTTTCTGCAGCTATAGGTCAGTGCTCAGTACTACTTCCCATTCTGCAGCTATAGGTCAGTGCTCAGTACTACTTCCCATTCTGCAGCTATAGGTCAGCGCTCAGTACTACTTCCTATTCTGCAGCTATAGGTCAGCGCTCAGTACTACTTCCTATTCTGCAGCTATAGGTCAGCGCTCAGTACTACTTCCCTTTCTGCAGCTATAGGTCAGTGCTCAGTACTACTTCCCTTTCTGCAGCTATAGGTCAGTGCTCAGTACTACTTCCTATTCTGCAGCTATAGGTCAGCGCTCAGTACTACTTCCTATTCTGCAGCTATAGGTCAGTGCTCAGTACTACTTCCCATTCTGCAGCTATAGGTCAGTGCTCAGTACTACTTCCCTTTCTGCAGCTATAGGTCAGTGCTCAGTACTACTTCCTATTCTGCAGCTATAGGTCAGTGCTCAGTACTACTTCCTATTCTGCAGCTATAGGTCAGTGCTCAGTACTACTTCCCTTTCTGCAGCTATAGGTCAGTGCTCAGTACTACTTCCCATTCTGCAGCTATAGGTCAGTGCTCAGTACTACTTCCCTTTCTGCAGCTATAGGTCAGTGCTCAGTACTACTTCCCATTCTGCAGCTATAGGTCAGTGCTCAGTACTACTTCCCTTTCTGCAGCTATAGGTCAGCGCTCAGTACTACTTCCTATTCTGCAGCTATAGGTCAGCGCTCAGTACTACTTCCTATTCTGCAGCTATAGGTCAGCGCTCAGTACTACTTCCTATTCTGCAGCTATAGGTCAGTGCTCAGTACTACTTCCCATTCTGCAGCTATAGGTCAGTGCTCAGTACTACTTCCCTTTCTGCAGCTATAGGTCAGTGCTCAGTACTACTTCCCATTCTGCAGCTATAGGTCAGTGCTCAGTACTACTTCCTATTCTGCAGCTATAGGTCAGTGCACAGTACTACTTCCCTTTCTGCAGCTATAGGTCAGTGCTCAGTACTACTTCCCTATTCTGCAGCTATAGGTCAGTGCTCAGTACTACTTCCCATTCTGCAGCTATAGGTCAGCGCTCAGTACTACTTCCCATTCTGCAGCTATAGGTCAGCGCTCAGTACTACTTCCTATTCTGCAGCTATAGGTCAGCGCTCAGTACTACTTCCCATTCTGCAGCTATAGGTCAGCGCTCAGTACTACTTCCCATTCTGCAGCTATAGGTCAGCGCTCAGTACTACTTCCCTATTCTGCAGCTATAGGTCAGCGCTCAGTACTACTTCCTATTCTGCAGCTATAGGTCAGTGCTCAGTACTACTTCCCTATTCTGCAGCTATAGGTCAGTGCTCAGTACTACTTCCCTTTCTGCAGCTATAGGTCAGTGCTCAGTACTACTTCCTATTCTGCAGCTATAGGTCAGTGCACAGTACTACTTCCTATTCTGCAGCTATAGGTCAGCGCTCAGTACTACTTCCTATTCTGCAGCTATAGGTCAGTGCTCAGTACTACTTCCTATTCTGCAGCTATAGGTCAGTGCTCAGTACTACTTCCCTTTCTGCAGCTATAGGTCAGTGCTCAGTACTACTTCCCATTCTGCAGCTATAGGTCAGTGCTCAGTACTACTTCCCATTCTGCAGCTATAGGTCAGTGCACAGTACTACTTCCCTTTCTGCAGCTATAGGTCAGTGCTCAGTACTACTTCCTATTCTGCAGCTATAGGTCAGTGCTCAGTACTACTTCCCATTCTGCAGCTATAGGTCAGTGCTCAGTACTACTTCCCATTCTGCAGCTATAGGTCAGTGCTCAGTACTACTTCCCATTCTGCAGCTATAGGTCAGTGCTCAGTACTACTTCCTATTCTGCAGCTATAGGTCAGTGCTCAGTACTACTTCCTATTCTGCAGCTATAGGTCAGTGCTCAGTACTACTTCCTATTCTGCAGCTATAGGTCAGTGCTCAGTACTACTTCCCTTTCTGCAGCTATAGGTCAGTGCTCAGTACTACTTCCTATTCTGCAGCTATAGGTCAGCGCTCAGTACTACTTCCTATTCTGCAGCTATAGGTCAGTGCTCAGTACTACTTCCTATTCTGCAGCTATAGGTCAGTGCTCAGTACTACTTCCTATTCTGCAGCTATAGGTCAGTGCTCAGTACTACTTCCCTTTCTGCAGCTATAGGTCAGTGCTCAGTACTACTTCCTATTCTGCAGCTATAGGTCAGTGCTCAGTACTACTTCCTATTCTGCAGCTATAGGTCAGTGCTCAGTACTACTTCCCATTCTGCAGCTATAGGTCAGTGCTCAGTACTACTTCCCTTTCTGCAGCTATAGGTCAGCGCTCAGTACTACTTCCTATTCTGCAGCTATAGGTCAGTGCTCAGTACTACTTCCTATTCTGCAGCTATAGGTCAGTGCTCAGTACTACTTCCTATTCTGCAGCTATAGGTCAGTGCTCAGTACTACTTCCCTTTCTGCAGCTATAGGTCAGTGCTCAGTACTACTTCCCTTTCTGCAGCTATAGGTCAGTGCTCAGTACTACTTCCTATTCTGCAGCTATAGGTCAGTGCTCAGTACTACTTCCTATTCTGCAGCTATAGGTCAGTGCTCAGTACTACTTCCTATTCTGCAGCTATAGGTCAGTGCTCAGTACTACTTCCTATTCTGCAGCTATAGGTCAGTGCTCAGTACTACTTCCTATTCTGCAGCTATAGGTCAGTGCTCAGTACTACTTCCCATTCTGCAGCTATAGGTCAGTGCTCAGTACTATTTCCTATTCTGCAGCTATAGGTCAGTGCTCAGTACGACTTCCCTCAGTCCCTTCATGTTCTGTATATATGGGATCTTCTGATCTTTGTGTGTTGCTCAGTATTACTTCTCAGACTGAGATGATATAGGTCACCCAATCTGTTTCTTGGAAAGCTGGATAACTTGCAATCTGGCCTCTATGGCTTCTTATACACCTTAATGGCCCATTTGCCCAGACATACACTTTTATACTCTCACTCCCATGGACGTTCAGGGATCTATAGAAAGCTGAGTGATCCCATCCAGCAGCAAAATATCCTCTGAGATATCAGACCTGCAAGATATTCTGATGTAATAATAGAAAACTGAAGGCAAGAACCCCGGCCGTAAGAGCTTACAATCTACAGGAGATGGCCGGGGTCCTGCTTTACATGGAGGTGATGCTCGTGGCCACGCAGTGCGGCTCAGTCTCTCCTGTCTGTCAGGGCTGCTCCTATAGCTCCAGTTCATGCTGAGCTTCCTGGTTCATGAATAACATTCCAGAAAGACAGTCAAGACTGACACAGAGGCAAGTCTGCAAGAGCACAGGAGCTGTGGAGCTGTGTCTGTATGTAACAGGTGTGTTTCTGTGCCATTCAGGATCTGAGGAAAGCTTGGTGATCACTGCCATAACATCTGTTAGGTAGGAGAGCTCCAGAGTATGTGTGCAACATGGGAGAAGTCTTGGAGATGGGAGTAAGAACTTGGTAAGGTCAAGAGTTAATGTATAGGACATGAGGGGCCCTAGCCAAAACCAAATGTGGCCCTATGTCAAGAGAGGGAGGGGGTGGCTCTGATTCTGTCTCTTGGGGCCCGGTGATATGGGGGGTCAGTGCTTAGTGTCACCCTGATGGGTCCGGAGGGGATGAGGTAAAACCTCAGCTGGAGATGTCGATGAAGGAAGAGATGATGCAAGGTACAGCATGGTGGATAACAATGTATATGACCCCAGTGAATAATGTGTAATGCACCAATGTTATTAACCCTTAATAGGACATACAGAACGGGCTCCAGTTTATTCTGTGATCTCTCTTCCCCCATTGATCAGTGTAATGATGCCCCTATACATCCATATACTGTCTCCTCTATATGTTTACGTTCTCCATACTATATGCCCCTCGCCCGCTCCCCTCCCCCACATTCCGCTTGCTCTGTCCTCTGCTCACAGCCACATGGAAAGTTATTGAATAGATTTGTTCTGGCCGCCTGGGCCGCCATTTATCTCCCGCTTACAGATTAGATCTATATTAATTATAAGCAGAACATCATGGCCGCCACTTCAGGACTGGTAATGTCCGCTCCTGGATCGTAAGGGAAATCATGCGACCGCAAAGTAATCCGACAGTAAAAGTCACTATTCAGCACACTGACTGACTGGTGCAAATAATTCTTTTTTTTTAAGATGCAAAATATCTTTATAAAACTATGAAACTTAATCTAATCTAAGGATGTCGCGCACTTGGGTTTCAGTTGTGGTTGTTGCCCCCATGCTTTTACACTGCAGCTCTACCACAGACCCTATTCTGCTTGGAGCTCTAGTTTTACAGCAGGTAGAGAGTCCCGGTCTGGAATAGTGTAGACCACACTTACTAAGAGTCTCCCAGAAGAGACGTCTGGTCTCCATATACTCGCCTCTCTACTTTCCTGCAGCTCCCGCCATTCCTGAGCCGCCACATACAGTGTCCTGAGTGCCATTAGGATGGTGACTCTGGCAGCTCACAGAAGAGGAGGGGAGTGCAGGACGGGAGAGGTAAGGCGCTCAATATTAGGCCTGAACTGTAAAGGGCTAGTTTGGGGTTTGGTCCAAAAATGAAAAAAAAGTCTAGACCAGGGTCTGTAAAGATTGGAAGTCTGGGGTCTTTATACAGAGATCTGTAGACAGGAAGGGGGGGGGGGTCTGTTTTTGGATCTGAAGACAAGGAGGTCTGGTTTGGGGTCTGTAGGCAGGGGGTCTGGTCTTGGGTCTATTAAAATGGGTCTAGGGGTGTTTATTTAGGGAGTCTGGGGCCTGTAAATGAATGGGTTCTGGTCTGGGGTGTTTATTTAGGGAGTCTGGGGCCTGTATTTTGTAGGGGGGTTGTAGCCTCCTATTTTTAGGATGACTATATGTATTTAGAAAGCCTTTTCTAAGGCTAGGTTCACATCTGCGTAGGAGACTCTGCCGCAGATTCCGCCGAAAAATCGCAGTATAAAAACGGCGGAAACCCGACAGACACCCTGCGGACCCCATTATAGTCTATGGGGTCCATGGGTGACTGCTATTTTAGCAGACGGGATCTCCGTCATTTGGGTTGCTGAGACCCGAGCGACTGAGAGCCCAGCACAAGTGTGAACCTAGCCTCACGGTGTTTGGGTCTTTATTATTGGGGTTTGATCGGGGTCTGTGTTCTTAGGAGGTCTGGTCTGGCATCTTTATCTTTAGGGGTCTGTTCTGAGTTCTCTACTAGTGTAGGAGATCTTGGAGAACTATAGATATATAGATATGGGTTTGTTTGGGGGTCTGTGTTCATTTTGGGGTGTTCTAAGGGGGTGATGCATTATTTGTAATTGTAATGCTATATGTTGGGGAGTGTCCTATATAAATGGCCGGGGTGTAATGCACAAAACTTTTCTGCTCCCTTTATTATCTCCCTGATGTCCCTTCTCATAAGCTGCCTATTATCTCAGACCGAGCCTTATCTGTAGGATTGTTCCACAATAATGGCGCCCTGATCCTGACCGTCCAGCGCAATAATCTGTGGTTGTCGACATTAAAATCATAGTGAGCCATTACATTGGGCAAGGATCGTAGGGTTAATGGGCAATGAGATCACATGTGATATACGCTTATTATAGGATTCTCCATAACACTGGGGACAGTTCAGACCCGGCCTTGTGTCCTCGCCTCATCTACAGCCATGAGATGTCTCCTCTGCAGCGAAAGTGACAGCAATGAGGCAAAGAGGGAATATTGTAGATGTGTAAGATGGGAAACTCGTAGTGATGAGCTGATCTGGGGCAAATATAACCGTAAAGGGGCCTTATGTAAGGTTTTTGGCAGCCAAGTATTCGCATCTTCCTAAATGGCGTTTATATGTTCACGCCTTGTATCATGAAAGACATTTATTTCAGCCTTCCAATATGGCGGCCATGTACTCTCCTCTTGCAATATGGCGGCCATATTATGATGTGCTTTTAATATGGTGACAAAGTATTAACGTCCTTCAATATGGTGGTCGTGTATTTACACCCTATGTAATGACGGTGCAGTCAGATGTTATGGTGGACGTGATTTCTAATCACAGCACATCCTGAAATTGCGGCAGCGCTCGCTGTGCAGGTCTCTTGACAGACCGCTCTGAAATATCGCTGCCTTTTTTTCGCTAATATCACATTAATTCCTATTGTATGTTTAATTACATATATTCTAACATTATGACGCCCTTCCCCGTTTTCTCGCATCAGATGCCGCAGACCATTGCAACCACATACAATGGCCGGTTGCTCTGGGTTACCGCTCTTATGGGTTTCGCAGCCTGACTCGTATTCGTTTGCGCCTCAGTACAGAGCAGGTATAAAGATAATCCGGGTCTAGGAGCAGAATTTTAAGATTTGCATAATTCAAGCAAAAATATATAATGTCCTAGATTTAGTGAACTGAATTATGTTAACTCTTCCCAAACCAGGTTATAACATTCAGTGAATTATGTGGGAAATGTGTCGAGCGTCCCGAAAGCGGAAAAACCTTTTTCATGCTTCTGTTCTTGTTATAACAACCTCGGCTGAACCAGATAATTGACGCTCAAGGTGAATTTATACATCTGCTGCTTTATATAATCCTGGAGAAGGCTGGTATTACATATAGCAGGAGATACCCAGGTTATACCAGCCTGGTCCATATCACTATATACAAGATGATGTATAACTTATACCAGCTGTACATATAGAATTATATACAGGAGATACCCAGGTTATACCGGCTGTACATATAGAATTTATATACAGGAGATACCCAGGTTATACCATCTGTACATATATATTATATACAGGAGATACCCAGGTTATACCGGCTGTACATATATATTATATACAGGAGATACCCAGGTTATACCGGCTGTACATATATAATTATATACAGGAGATACCCAGGTTATACCGGCTGTACATATAGAATTTATATACAGGAGATACCCAGGTTATACCAGCTGTACATATAGAATTATATACAGGAGATACACAGGTTATACCAGCTGTACATATAGAATTATATACAGGAGATACCCAGGTTATACCGGCTGTACATATAAGAATGTTATACCGCGTACAGGAGATACCCAGGTTATACCGGCTGTACATATATAATATATACAGGAGATACCCAGGTTATACCAGCTGTACATATTATATACAGGAGATACCCAGGTTATACCAGCTGTACATATATAATTATATACAGGAGATACCCAGGTTATACCGGCTGTACATATATAATATATACAGGAGATACCCAGGTTATACCAGCTGTACATATTATATACAGGAGATACCCAGGTTATACCAGCTGTACATATATAATTATATACAGGAGATACCCAGGTTATACCGGCTGTACATATATAATATATACAGGAGATACCCAGGCTATACCAGCTGTACATATTATATACAGGAGATGCCCAGGTTATACCAGCTGTACATATATAATTATATACAGGAGATACCCAGGTTATACCAGTTGTACAGTCATGGCCAAAAGTTTTGAGAATGATACAAATATTAATTTTTACAAAGTCTACTGCTTCAGTTTTTCTAATGGCAATTTGCATATACTCCAGAATGTTATAAAGAGTGATCAGCTTAACAGCAATTACTTGCAAAGTCAATATTTGCCTAGAAAATGAACTTTATCCCCCAAAACACATTTCAACATCATTGCAGCCCTGCCTTAAAAGGACCACCTAACATCGTTTCAGTGATTGCTCCATTAACACAGGTGTGGGTGTTGATGAGGACAGGGCTGGAGATCAATCTGTCATGATTAAGTAAGAATGACACCACTGGACACTTTAAAAGGAGGCTGGTGCTTGCCATCATTGTTTCTCTTCTGTTAACCATGGTTATCTCTAAAGAAACACGTGCAGTCATCATTGCACTGCACAAAAATGGCCTAACTGGGAAGAGTATTGCAGCTAGAAAGATTGCACCTCAGTCAACAATCTATCGCATCATCAAGAACTTCAAGGAGAGAGGTTCCATTGGTGCCAAAAAGGCTCCAGGGCGCCCAAGAAAGACCAGCAAGCGGCAGGACCGTCTCTTAAAAGTGTTTCAGCTGCGGGATCGGGCTACCAGCAGTGCAGAGCTTGCTGAGGAATGGCAGCAGGCAGGTGTGAGTGCATCTGCACGCACTGTGAGGCGGAGACTCTTGGAGCAAGGCCTGGTCTCAAGGAGGGCAGCAAAGAAGCCACTTCTCTCCAGAAAAAACATCAGGGACAGACTGATATTCTGCAAAAGGTACAGGGAGTGGACTGCTGAGGACTGGGGGAAAGTCATTTTCTCTGATGAATCCCCTTTTCGATTGTTTGGAACATCTGGAAAACAGCTTATTTGGAGAAGAAGAGGTGAGCGCTACCACCAGTCTTGTCTCATGCCAACTGTAAAGCATCCTGAAACCATTCATGTGTGGGGTTGCTTCTCAGCCAAGGGAATCGGCTCTCTCACAGTCTTGCCTAAAAACACAGCCATGAATAAAGAATGGTACCAGAATGTCCTCCAAGAGCAACTTCTCCCAACCATCCAAGAGCAGTTTGGCGCTCAACAATGCCTTTTCCAGCATGATGGAGCACCTTGCCATAAAGCAAAGGTGATAACTAAATGGCTCAGGGAACAAAACATAGAGATTTTGGGTCCATGGCCTGGAAACTCCCCAGATCTTAATCCCATTGAGAACTTGTGGTCAATCATCAAGAGACGGGTGGACAAACAAAAACCAACAAATTCAGACAAAATTAAAGCATTGATTCTGCAAGAATGGACTGCTATCAGTCAGGATTTGGTCCAGAAGTTGATTGAGAGTATGCCAGGGAGAATTGCAGAGGTCCTGAAGAAGAAGGGTCAACACTGCAAATATTGACTTGCTGCATTAACTCATTCTAAGTGTCAATATAAGCTTCTGTTACTCATAATATGAATGCAATTCTATTTCTGTATGTGATAAAAACATCTGACAAACACACATAAAAACCAGAGGGCAGCAGATCATGTGAAAATAGAATATTTGTGTCATTCTCAAAACTTTTGGCCATGACTGTACATATATAATTATATACAGGAGATACCCAGGTTATACCGGCTGTACATATAGAATTATATACAGGAGATACCCAGGTTATACCAGCTGTACATATATAATTATATACAGGAGATACCCAGGTTATACCGGCTGTACATATAGAATTATATACAGGAGATACCCAGGTTATACCAGCTGTACATATATAATGATATACAGGAGATACCCAGGTTATACCGGCTGTACATATATATTATATACAGGAGATTCCCAGGTTATACCGGCTGTACATATATAATTATATACAGGAGATTCCCAGGTTATACCAGCTGTACATATATATTATATACAGGAGTTACCCAGGTTATACCGGCTATACATATATATTATATACAGGAGTTACCCAGGTTATACCGGCTATACATATATATTATATACAGGAGTTACCCAGGTTATACCAGGCTGGTCCATATCACTACATATGTTATACCATTTTCCTTGCCCTTCTTATTATTTCTGTATGAATATAAATATCTTCTCTCGCTTGTTAGCTTTCTGTCGCATTCTGTGTAATATTTGCTTAGCCAAGAACATTTTTAGTAAATTAAAATTTCTCCGTAGGGGGCTCTGCTACTTCCTATAAACCAATTATATTGCACACATGATTGGCACTGCGGCTGTATAGTGGCGGTATGACCGGGATCTAAGACGTGAGCAGATAAGACGCTGCGTCCTTAATTTCTGGTATTTAAAGAACTTCCCTCCATTATCGGCTTTAGTTATTGGATTGGACGTGATTGGAATTCAGGAATATTTCCTGGGTGTACATGGAGAAGGAGCCCAATGACCAAATCAAAGCAAAATGATGCCCCCAGTCACTAGTTTATGCCTTCATAGGGGACTGAAAGCAGGAACCTGGGCCCTATGTCTATTATCAAACCGTACATCTCATTCCTCCCCCCCCCCAGTTGTTTCGCCCCTGCAGACGCGTCCTAGTAACTGGTGGGCAGAGGCGCGGTGCTAGTACATCTAGTTCTCTTTGCACCTGGTAAGATGCTGTAAGTGATTGTACTGTGGCATGGGTCAGCAAAGGGTTAAATTTCTCTTGCAGTGCAAAACGTGATTTGCTCTGTGATCATGTGAGGATAGATTTAGACCAGGGAGAAGCTGGGGGTGTAGGGTTCTCGGTATGGCAGCAATGCCAGCCCTGTCATAGTTCAGCTGCAGTTCTCCGCTCCACCAAGTTATTTAAAGCTGAGCCCGGTGCCGGTGACTGCTTGGTGTAAGTTCCCTGTACATGGTTTACATTACACTGAGCCACTGATATTTCCTGTACTGAGTGACTACTGTTCAGACACATCCCTGCCGATGTCCCTTATCACATCTGGAAATCTTCTCCCTGTCATGTAGTCATGGCTGCCATCTCGTAACTAGACAAGTATTTATACCGCACTAGTACTGTGCAGTGTGGAAGTATTCACAGCAGTGGTCAAAACTGCCCCATGGCGGTGCCCTACATAGGAACCCTATTGGCGGTGCCCTTCATAGGATCCCCCATTGGCGGTGCCCTTCATAGGATCCCCCATTGGCGGTGCCCTTCATAGGATCCCCCATTGGCGGTGCCCTTCATAGGATCCCCCATTGGCGGTGCCCTTCATAGATTCTCCCTAGTCGTGCCATCTTAAGGTGGTCATATACATTTGTTTGAGGTTAAACCGAATGGACAACTTTAAATTGATCATTTTGTGCGTGAACTTTACTTACCAATGATTTGCCACAAGTACGATTCTTTATTCTATGGTTCTTCATTTATCATCCTACTCCTTTGTAATGTCACCTTTAATGTCATTTAAGAAGTTCCATGTATAGTGTGCCTAATGGTGGCGCCCATAGTGTCCTGGCGATGGTGCTGCCCATGGTGTCCCCCCACAGTAGCACCACCTATAGAGTTCCCCTAATGGTGCTATTTATAGTGTCCTCACTGTGGTGCCTTCCATAGGGTACGCCCTGGTGTTCCCATCCACATGGTTGCCCGAAAAGTTGCAGAAAGCTTTGGTAAGGCAGGAGTTGGGGCATATATTGAGTTTATACTTTACCAGACTTCTAGGACCTTGGACCTCTATGACCTGCACATCCTCCGACCACCGTGGTTAGATGGTTGACCTCTACTCTCCCTGCAGCAGCAGCTGCCTCCTCCCCCCACTATATATACTAACATGGCGCAGTGCTGATTCCTCACCTCGCACATCTTCCATACAAGATGTTCCCGGCTAATCCTCCTCTTATCGAATACGTTTCCTTGTACTATTTACCATCGTGTCGCTCTTGTGATTTCAATCTCCCGGAGCTGCTGATGTAAAATTTATTTAGTGGAACTTGTCATTTTTTTTTTTTTTTTTACAGCTGCCTTGGACTCGTGCAGTCCTTGAAATCTTTCTTATCTGGGGCCTGATAAAAATAAAGAAAAGTAAAAAAAAAATAATCATAAGATATTAAGACTGGAAGTTACCGGCCGTGTAAAATATGTCAGATCTTTACGGTTCGCAGACTACAAACAGATTGCGGCACCTAGCCTTGAAGTGTCTCCGGGATGACGTGTAAGAGCTGCCGAAGAAACATATTTATACTTCTCTATTGAGTCTTTTTCAGTCTTTTTTTCATAGTCGTCATTGAAAAACTTTGTATTTGTGAGGCTTCTTATCGAGCAAGTGAATCCTAAATCTATTTATACAGAGGGAGCGGGAAAAGAAGCCTTACGTATAAAGAAATGCTAGATAGGGCTATTGATACTAAACTAGTCCGGCATTGGCGGCTTACACAGTCCTCTGGTGGACAGTCATGTGATCGGCCACTTCAGGGACCAAGAAGTTTGGATAGGAACAACCTAATGGGCAAATCTATTGTCCTTCTTTAATTTTTGGAGTTTTTGTTGGCCCTTAGTGTTGGCTTGACCCAAGCGTGTAATGAATTTGGCAACGTAAAGGTGACCGCCAGCTTGGTAGCCTCTTGGCTCAGTAGTCTAAAAAAAGAAAATGGTTTCCAACTTTTGGTCCTCAAGCTGTTGCAAAATTGCAACTTTCTGGAAAACCATGGGTTGGAAACCACTTTTCAAGAAAATTCTAGAGATCCCAAGCGATTCCCATGGGTCCTGAACAAATACTACTATGTTCATGTGAATTTCTGGCCAGTAGTAGTCAGGGAGTCAGACCAGCGGATTTTTACCATAAAGCTCATTAATGCTTATATTTACTCCTTAAAGGGTACCTGTGGCTCTCTGGCTGAAGTGGAACTACAACTCCCAGTATGTGGTGACAGATGAAAGTTATCAGAGCATGCTGGGAATTGTAGTTTCACAATGGCTGGAGACAGCTGCCCAGGTCATCATCATTGTGACCTTTCCTAATGTAGGTTGTCTCTTCTAACAGCTCTAGGCACTTTTCCAGCGCTGAAGATGTTTTGGTTATTTTTTTTTATTTTTTTTTTCACATTTTGTAAGAATTTCTTGATACTCATAGATTATATGATTTACGCCTTGGACTTCAGCCCTATTTTATATTTTAAGGCCCCGTCTTTGCTCTTTTAGATGATGGACCGTACTCCAAAGGAAGCAAAGACTTGTCAGGGAACGATGTCGCGTTGGTCTCCAGGCGTCAGAGCATTCCAGGTAAATACCCAATGAGGTCATTTATTACACCGCAAAATTGTCAAGTTCACCCACCGCACCTACTTAGTGAGCCATTTAGGCACCAGTATATGAACCTATCATTTAGGTACCAACCTCTGTCCTGAACCCAGAATAACAAGTTAGTCACTTCCTTGGGGGTGGAACTGTCCTAAGCTGGGTGGACAGCCCCGCCCATGAGGAGCTGGAATTTGGTGCCCTACCTCAAAAGATCTTTGTTCTTAATTTTATATCCTTAAAAATGACCTATAAGGATAATTTTTCTTCTAAAATCACCCCTAATGTGCTACATATAACTGGATACTGGTTGGGTCGTGGTTAATGGAGGTCATCGCTAGCCCCTTTTACCTTGCGGGTCTGAATTTGCACAGGAGACTGGGAACTGTCTGAAGAGATGGAAAGTGCTCACCCCTCTGTATATGGATGTGTGGGTATGAAACCAGGGGACTCCGATTCATTTTTATAGCTATGGGGCACGGTCTTAAAGGGGATCTCCACCTGCAGGTGCGGATTTCTATTGTTTGTATTCTTCCAGGCTCGCTGTCATGTAGCTGAGCTCTAGGAATTGCAGTTTTTCATTATGTATTCAGCTGTAGAGATTTTGGCGACTTTTTGACGTGTGTTTTCTTAACTCCCTGGGATACTCCTGACTCCACACGAGTCGCCTCGGAGCAGCAGGGCCCCCGAAACTACAATTTAAATTTTTGTCAGGACAGAAATTAAACCACAGCGAGGAAGCATTAATATCCCCGCAAGGTGCCATCTGCAGTCATATTAAGACGTGTGTGCGGGGCGTGCGAGGAGCCGGCCTGGGCAGCTGATAATTCGAGCAGCAGCAGGTGAGATTGATAGGACAAGGACTCCAGCAGAGCAGCCAGTCGTCCAGAAGCCATCAGATCAGCGCCATGTGCCAGCTTAACCCTTCCTCTGCCCTTTCTCTGCCGCTCCTAAATAAGTGCTAATTCAACTCCTAGGAGCACTGGACCAACTTGTGCCCAGCTGGTCCCCGGTGCGTTTCATTGCTTTTTTTTCTATTTCCTTGCTTTTTTGGGTCAATGAATATTTATATAATTTTAAATAAACTGCTCTTGGTAAAAGTCTCCAATCTATGCTTAGAAACACAAACCACATGTGGGGTGCAAATATTGAACATTATTCATTATATCTGATTTTTGAAAAGCTGTATGATGCATTTGGCCACCACTATGGCTTCCCCAGAGGTTGTCGGCTCACACAGCTTTCCCAGGGTCCAGCATAGAGCAAGATGGGACCTGAAAATGTATGCATGCACAACTAGGCAGATGAGCTATTCAGGAGTCTTGGAACACAACGTGCCAACCCCTGTAGGGAGCTGCAATGGTGATCATGTTGGTTGTCGCCCATCTTTCGAAGACTTCCAAATTGTTAAATGTGCCTAATATAACTTTTCTGTTCCCAACTTGCTGTATAACTAGTGCTGTTCAGAAAGTTGGGTTTCGAGCATTTCCAAAACCAGAAAGGAGTAACTAGAATCTGTAACAAGGATGGCCCTGTTGGCTACAGACCTATCGGGTTGTATGGCTCTGACTGACTGCTTGGCTTGCAGCTGGACGGACTATATAACCCATCATTGTCCTTGCAATCTACAACTCCCTGTGATCGTGGCAGCTGCAATACACCAGATAATATGATACAATTGCTGAGGCCACTACGGTACCTACCTATATTACATATGGTGCACTTAGCACTCCAGGTCCAGACTGGCATACACAAGGGCAGCTACACCAGGGTTAGTAATCCTACCCCCACATGTGTAACCTTGGAGGGAGGGGAAGACTCATGGCGGTTGTCACTTTGCTCCTCAGAAGAGTTCCGGGGAGTGACGATTGTGGAGCTTATCAAGAAAGAAGGCAGCACATTGGGACTGACCATCTCGGGGGGCACAGACAAGGATGGCAAACCCAGGGTGTCCAACCTGAGGCCGGGCGGCTTGGCAGCCAGGTGAGCTCTCTGTCCCAGGTCACTATGACTGATGCTTCAGAGTGGTGGTCAGTTTGATAACTTTTATTCTATATCTCTACAGAAGTGACCAGCTGAATATCGGGGATTATATAAAGTCTGTGAACGGCATTAATCTGACAAAACTGCGGCATGAAGAGATTATCAGCCTGCTCAAGAACGTGGGGGAGAGGGTGGTGCTGGAGGTGGAGTACGAGCTGCCCCCGGTCTGTAAGTAATATAATATGTGGGGGCACTTCTAAGAAAATTAGTGGATACCTAGGAGGTATATAAAAGATGGAGGATGCAGGACGATCACACAGGGCAAGGAACTTCTAATATCCTTACATGGGTTGTACCATTAGTTATAGGTAGCGAGCCCTTCATAAGGTCATACTCTAGTAGAGTGGGAATGGTTAACTATATTCAGATCCTCTATATTAACCGCAGACCCCAGATCAGAGCCCCTGAGTATAGTCAGACCCCCTTGTTAACATCTTACCCCAGACCAAAATCCCTAAGTATATTCCTACGTTATATTAAAATCAGACCCCTGACCAAACGCAAACTTAATTCCAGACCATAGAAGACAACTGTATTCGTGTTAGACCAAAAGACCAAACCCCTAAATTTAACATCACCCCCAGACCAAAGCCCTTAAATAGATTCACATTAATATCTGACCCCAAACCAAACTCCTAAATTTCAGACTACAGGAGACCCATGCGTTAGGATCCAGATCAATACCCCAGATTAATATCAGACTCTGGACCAGTCCCCGTATTAATACCAGACCCCAGAACAAAGCCCCTAAATATATTCACACCTTATATTAATATCTAAAACCAGACAAGACCCCTAAATTAATCTCAGACCCTCTAAATATTATCAGATCCACTATATTAACCGATAACATAATTCACATCAGACACAGAAAATCTATTCAGACCCCAGACCATAATATATCCAGTGCACATGCAGTGACGTCCAGAGGGAGCTGCGGACATCACTGCACCACATCCTGCCGCTGTCATGGATCAATGTTCACACACACAGATTAGGTGATTGCATCACATTAGGGAGGCTATAGATTTTGATTTAGTAATTGGGATAAATCTTACATTTCTTCTTCCTATACGGTTCTCCCGGTTCATTTAGTTGTATTATTTCCTAGCTCCAGATAACGCTGCCATCATCCCAAAGACGCTGGAGATCACCTTGTGCAAAGAAGGCAACAGCTTTGGGTTTGTTATGAGAGGTGAGTACAGCCGCGTTCATCTTAAAAACCCTTTTCCTTGTAAAATTTGTACAAATATATGTATTTGAGCTCTTTCTGCTCCTGGGTAGCAACCAAAAATGGATGCAATTAGTTTCCAAAAGGTTTGTTACTGAGGTTTCCTAGACTACTGAATGACAATCCCACTGGTGCTGCCTTCTCTGCGCCCATATAATGGGATGAGAAGGCAAATTTTGCATTCAGGAGTCTTGGAAAGTTGGGTGGCTATCCTCATGGGAGCTGTATTATCAACCAGCTTTCCCAGACTTGCAGTGCCAGCTCAATACCTCCTATTGTGCATTTTGAGACTGACCCTTATAATAAGTTCTAGCTAGATAATATCTGCCTGCAAAATAACTGGAAAAATCTGCATCTTGTTGATGAGACCGCATGAACACAGGCAACCACTTGGGGCAGCACAGGACGATCCCCTGGCAAAGTATAGATGCTGCTTGCGGTATTTTTCCATTTATGCTCCAGTGCGCTTTCACCCCACGTTATCCTCAGTGGTGAACTGCCCTTGTAATTCCCAGAGGGAGCAGAGATCCATATCTAACACTGTACTGTAGCTCTGCAGCTTGTGGAGCATGGAGAGAGGGGGCACTACAGTGTGCGGAGTGTCCCTGCCCCTTTAAGAATAGGATCTGGTTATGAAATAATTGCACTTTACTTTACAGGAGGTGCGCAAGACGACTGGCACAAATCGAGGCCACTGGTGGTAACCTACGTGAGACCAGGCGGACCCGCAGATAGGTAGGGATGAGAACATGTATCCAAAGAAGTGCGAGTGCCCGGCACACAACAGGTTAAATGCAGCATTTGTGAGGATGACAGCAGGATCCGCAGCCTGGCACTTTCATAAATCCATCCCCCGTATTACTTACAACAGGCAGGGAGCGGGAGGCATATTGCAAATGACTGCTAATGTCGCTTTAATTCCACAGTTTAGGACGGCGGATGAGTGAGCGCCTCTTCTAATTCCACCGTTAAATACAAGTCCTGTCTTTTAGGAAAGAATTATTCTCTGCCACATACGGAAGACTCATCGAGCTGGATATGTGCAGTTTTTTTCTGGATGCCTAAAAATACAACCTAAATTTACATAATCCTGTAATCTCAATACTCGATGATTCCAATAATCCAGAAAAGTTTGTTAATCTGTTTTCTGGCGTGGAAGAATGAGAAATCGGTGATGGCAATCAAAGTGTTAACAGAAAGAGATGGCGGCATATATTATATTAGTTATACTGCACAAGCGGTAGATGTGGACACCCGTACATGATCTCGGAGGCATTAGGCCAGCAGGAAATGTTGGGGGATTTCAGCTCTACAAAATAGTGAGTGCAGCTCTGGAGTATAATACAGGATGTAACTCAGGATAAATAATGTAATGTATGTACACAGTGACTGCACCAGCAGAATAGTGAGCGCAGCTCTGGAGTATAATACAGGCTGTAACTCAGGATCAGTACAGGATAAGTAATGTAATGTATGTACACAGTGACTGCACCAGCAGAATAGTGAGTGCAGCTCTGGAGTATAATACAGGATAAGTAATGTAATGTATGTACACAGTGACTGCACCAGCAGAATAGTGAGCGCAGCTCTGGAGTATAATACAGGATGTAACTCAGGATCAGTACAGGATAAGTAATGTAATGTATGTACACAGTGACTGTACCAGCAGAATAGTGAGTACAGCTCTGGAGTATAATACAGGATGTAACTCAGGATCAGTACAGGATAAGTAATGTAATGTATGTACACAGTGACTGTACCAGCAGAATAGTGAGTGCAGCTCTGGAGTATAATACAGGATGTAACTCAGGATCAGTACAGGATAAGTAATGTAATGTATGTACACAGTGACTGTACCAGCAGAATAGTGAGCGCAGCTCTGGAGTATAATACAGGATGTAACTCAGGATCAGTACAGGATAAGTAATGTAATGTATGTACACAGTGACTGTACCAGCAGAATAGTGAGCGCAGCTCTGGAGTATAATACAGGATGTAACTCAGGATCAGTACAGGATAAGTAATGTAATGTATGTACACAGTGACTGTACCAGCAGAATAGTGAGTGCAGCTCTGGAGTATAATACAGGATGTAACTCAGGATCAGTACAGGATAAGTAATGTAATGTATGTACACAGTGACTGCACCAGCAGAATAGTGAGTGCAGCTCTGGAGTATAATACAGGATAAGTAATGTAATGTATGTACACAGTGACTGTACCAGCAGAATAGTGAGTGCAGCTCTGGAGTATAATACAGGATAAGTAATGTAATGTATGTACACAGTGACTGCACCAGTAGAATAGTGAGTGCAGCTCTGGAGTATAATACAGGATGTAACTCAGGATCAGTACAGGATAAGTAATGTATGTACACAGTGACTGTACCAGCAGAATAGTGAGCGCAGCTCTGGGGTATAGTACAGGATATAACTCAGGATCAGTACAGGATAAGTAATGTAATGTATGTACACAGTGACTGCACCAGCAGAATAGTGAGCGCAGCTCTGGAGTATAATACAGGATGTAACTCAGGATCAGTACAGGATAAGTAATGTAATGTATGTACACAGTGACTGTACCGGCAGAATAGTGAGCGCAGCTCTGGAGTATAATACAGGATGTAACTCAGGATCAGTACAGGATAAGTAATGTAATGTATGTACACAGTGACTGCACCAGCAGAATAGTGAGTGCAGCTCTGGAGTATAATACAGGATGTAACTCAGGATCAGTACAGGATAAGTAATGTAATGTATGTACACAGTGACTGCACCAGCAGAATAGTGAGCGCAGCTCTTGGGTATAAAATTATAATACCGCCCCCACAAGCCTTGCACTAGATTGTACAGTTTCACAGTATCATTTACATGTTCCCACTTTGTGAATATCTATTATATATGTAACTAGGACAGGATTAGAGATCTGCAGTGAAATCTAAATGTTGCTTTTGAAGCTCTTTTAATCCAGAATCAACTGAACCGAGGAGATAACGGATTCTGGAATATTCTAGGTGATTGGATCAGACCACCATTCAATGCAAACCAACATGTTTCCAAAAACGGAACAATCCTTGCACAGAATTTTTGACCCTTCCCTTATTACACAGTCAATGTCCCACCCATAAATGTGAATGTACAGCTCCCAGTGTAGTTGTAGTATGATAGGAGTTGTAGTTTTGACAGAAAAACCACCATTAAAAACTCATTATTCCTGTATCTTCCACGTTGTAGTGACATCACCTTTCTATATGACCTTGACCGACCGATCATTCAAGCCGTCACCCACCATCAACCCGCCCCATCAACCACCCCTTCCCCACCATCACAATGGTTTTGACACAATAACCTTGTACATTAGGTTGCCCGAATCCCCGCTGAATCCTTCCGCCTTAGTCTCTGGATTCTTAACATTAAATCAATGAGCAAAATTTCCATTAAGATATGCAGGTGCCCCGGCGGTGACAGACAGACCTAAGCAGATTGTACTGATCAAAGTGAGACGCTGTCGGATATCGGGGATGATTTAGAGCATTTGTCATTTTAATTTGCTCAGTTAAGCGCATGGAAAATTCATCCAGAACGATAACAGAAAGTAATGCACGACTTTCAATGGACACATGCAGTGGATGCAAGGGTTAATCTTTAATCTGATGTGTGGATTCAATTTTTATACTGCAGGTGTCCTTGTCCGAAGAATAGTGAGAAATAAATGGGTTAAATGCTAATCTGGATCCTGCAGCTATATCCGCAGCAACAGTATAAACAATACTACACATAATATGTAACTACTATAATACTTCTCCTATGTACAAGAATATAACTACTATAATACTGCTCCTATGTACAAGAATATAACTACTATAATACTACCTCCTATGTACAAGAATATAACTACTATAATACTGTCCCCTATGTACAAGAATATAACTACTATAATACTGCTCCTATGTACAAGAATATAATACTATAATACTGCCACCTATGTACAAGAATATAACTACTATAATACTGCCTCCTATGTACAAGAATATAACTACTATAATACTGCTCCTATGTACAAGAATATAACTACTATAATACTGCCCCCTATGTACAAGAATATAACTACTATAATACTGCCCCTGTGTACAAGAATATATCTACTATAATACTGCTCCTATGTACAAGAATATAACTACTATAATACTGCTCCTATGTACAAGAATATAACTACTATAATACTGCTCCTATGTACAAGAATATAACTACTATAATACTACCTCCTATGTACAAGAATATAACTACTATAATACTGCTCCTATATACAAGAATATAACTACTATAATACTACTCCTATGTACAAGAATATAACTACTATAATACTGCTCCTATGTACAAGAATATAACTACTATAATACTGCTCCTATGTACAAGAATATAACTACTATAATACTGCTCCTATATACAAGAATATAACTACTATAATACTGCCCCTATGTACAAGAATATAACTACTATAATACTGCCCCCTATGTACAAGAATATAACTACTATAATACTGCCCCCTGTGTACAAGAATATAACTACTATAATACTACTCCTATATACAGATATAGAACTGCAGTCTTATTGCTCTTGTCCTGTTTTCTCTTTCAGGGAAGGCACTTTGAAGGTCGGGGACAGGATTCTGTGTGTGGACGGTATTGCTTTACACAATGTTCCTCTCTGTGACGCTCTGAACATTCTCCGGCAGTGCAGCCAGGAGGCAGTCTTCCAGATTGAATATGAGGTTGCACTTATGGGTGAGAACTTTTCATAGAATTGCAGAATCCTGGAAGAAGAGATGACCTAGCTGGAAGAATTTAGATGATTAGAGTAAAGGGAATGACCCTATATACAATTCATTAAATTGCTGCAAGCAAACATAGAATTCGAGATGCCTGCAGCCACCACTAGGGGGAGCTTAGGAGTTTACTGAAGAGTTTAATTCAGTGGGAGGTGTGTATAATTTTGTATGCATTCGGCTCCCCCTAGTGGTGGTTACAGACAGAAATAATTTTATCATCTAACTCCGTCTTATCCTACAGAAGATATTAATGGTAATATTAAGAAATTAATAAACACAGAAATTTTGGCCGTCTCCTAAAGCACAAGCCATAACCATAGCTCTATAAAGGGAACCTCTCACATGAAGAATGCCGACCATTCTGTAGGTTATAGAGCAGGAGGAGCTGAGCGGATAAATATATAATGTTGTTGTAAAAGGTCCAATATAACCAGTCGTTTATCCATTGACATTGCTGGTCTTTCTATGCTGAAAGTCAAGTGGGTGGTCCTACCAGTGATTGATAGCCTCCCCTCCATGACTGTCTATACAGAGATGGTTGTCAATCACTTATAGCTCCGCCTCCTTTACTGGACTCAACATAGAAAGAGCAGAGAATTGATGACTGGTTACACTGGATCCTATTGGACCGGGGCCACGTGACCGTCGTGCATCTCCCGCAGTAGCAGAGCTCTGTCAGTCACTATGGAAGATTTTTTTTTTTTTTTTTTTTTTTTTTCCCCCTCCTGTAAGTCTAATGGTTGTCCTCATTACAGTGGAAAAATGCAAAAATGTAAAATGTGCCTGTCCCCCAGGGGTCTTTTATGACCTCGAGGGGGATATATTATGTGCCAAAAATAGCACATGCATATGCATACTTAATATAAATAAAAAAACAACAAATTCATCAGAGATTTTACATATAATATATCAAAGTGTCCTTAATGCAATAGAGAACCCTTTTATTTATTTATTTATTTATTTATTTTTTATACACTATTTTAGTTTCAACTTGGAAATGTAACAACATTGGAGCCATTTAACCTAAATATGTCTGGTCGTCAAGGCCTTGTCACTCAGGGGTTAATCTGCTCGGTAACATGCGGACTGTACAACCTCCTCCTTGTGACGGGTTCCCGTTATGGTTCTCTATGGTAGTCATGGTCTGGGTCCTCGGTGATCTCAGCCGTGTGAGCTGGAGGAAGGGGCTCGTCTGTGTGTGGTGTCTGCGCCAGTCCTGGCAAGTTGTTCTCCTCACCCCAGTAGGGACTGAAAAGCAGATTACTGATGTGTCTCGCTAGGAGTCATTTAACAAGTTGGAACCCTCCGAGGCGCAGTCACCCCACTTATCATCTGATGCAGGAAATTAATTGATTGGAGCGGATCCAACTTCCTCTCTGTGGACTTCAGTAAAGAACAAGTAACCCATGGAGGACTGAACCGATGTATATAAATTATACCATGGCCTAGAATATAAAGTAGAAGGCAGAATAAACATATATTTGTCTGTCTGTCTGTCCATCCAGATACTGTGACAAACGCATCAGGACCTCTGCTAGTGGAAATAGCCAAGACTCCAGGATCCACGCTGGGCATATCTCTGAGCACCGGCACTCACCGGAACAAGCAAGTCATAATCATCGACAAAGTCAAACCTGCAAGTGTAGTTGACCGGTGAGTATTTCAGGTGGAAAGTCACTGTGTACATACATTACTTATCCAGCACTTTATTCATATACATTACTTATCCTGTACTGATCCTGAATTACATCCTGTATTATACTCCAGAGCTGCGCTCACTATTCTGGTGGTGCAGTCACTGTGTACATACATTACATTACTTATCCTGTACTGATCCTGAATTACATCCTGTATTATACTCCAGAGCTGCGCTCACTATTCTGCTGGTGCAGTCACTGTGTACATACATTACATTACTTATCCTGTATTATACTCCAGAGCTGCGCTCACTATTCTGCTGGTGCAGTCACTGTGTACATACATTACATTACTTATCCTGTATTATACTCCAGAGCTGCGCTCACTATTCTGCTGGTGCAGTCACTGTGTACATACATTACATTACTTATCCTGTACTGACCCTGAGTTATATCCTGTATTATACTCCAGAGCTGCGCTCACTATTCTGCCGGTGCAGTCACTGTGTACATACATTACATTACTTATCCTGTACTGATCCTGAGTTACATCCTGTATTATACTCCAGAGCTGCGCTCACTATTCTGCTGGTGCAGTCACTGTGTACATACATTACATTACTTATCCTGTACTGATCCTGAGTTATATCCTGTATTATACTCCAGAGCTGCGCTCACTATTCTGCTGGTGCAGTCACTGTGTACATACATTACATTACTTATCCTGTACTGATCCCGAGTTATATCCTGTATTATACTCCAGAGCTGCGCTCACTATTCTGCTGGTACAGTCACTGTGTACATACATTACATTACTTATCCTGTACTGATCCTGAGTTACATCCTGTATTATACTCCAGAGCTGCGCTCACTATTCTGCTGGTACAGTCACTGTGTACATACATTACATTACTTATCCTGTATTATACTCCAGAGCTGCACTCACTATTCTGCTGGTACAGTCACTGTGTACATACATTACATTACTTATCCTGTACTTATCCTGAGTTACATCCTGTATTATACTCCAGAACTGCGCTCACTATTCCGCTGGTACAGTCACTGTGTACATACATTACATTACTTATCCTGTACTGATCCTGAGTTACATCCTGTATTATACTCCAGAGCTGCGCTCACTATTCCGCTGGTACAGTCACTGTGTACATACATTACATTACTTATCCTGTACTGATCCTGAGTTACATCCTGTATTATACTCCAGAGCTGCGCTCACTATTCTGCTGGTAGTCACTGTGTACATACATTACATTACTTATCCTGTACTGATCCTGAGTTACATCCTGTATTATACTCCAGAGCTGCACTCACTATTCTCCTGGTGCAGTCACTGTGTACATACATTACATTACTTATCCTGTATTATACTCCAGAGCTGCGCTCACTATTCTGCTGGTGCAGTCACTGTGTACATACATTACATTACTTATCCTGTACTGATCCTGAGTTACATCCTGTATTATACTCCAGAGCTGCGCTCACTATTCCGCTGGTACAGTCACTGTGTACATACATTACATTACTTATCCTGTACTGATCCTGAGTTACATCCTGTATTATACCCCAGAGCTGCGCTCACTATTCTGCTGGTACAGTCACTGTGTACATACATTACATTACTTATCCTGTACTGATCCTGAGTTACATCCTGTATTATACTCCAGAGCTGCACTCACTATTCTGCTGGTACAGTCACTGTGTACATACATTACATTACTTATCCTGTACTGATCCTGAATTACATCCTGATTATACTCCAGGCGCGCTCACACGCTGGGCAGTCACTGTGTACATACATTACATTACTTATCCTGTACTGATCCGGAGTTACATCCTGTATTATACTCCAGAGCTGCACTCACTATTCTGCTGGTGCAGTCACTGTGTACATACATTACATTACTTATCCTGTACTGATCCTGAGTTACATCCTGTATTATACTCCAGAGCTGCGCTCACTATTCTGCTGGGGCAGTTACTATGTACATACATTACTTTATCCTGAGTTATATTCTGTATTATAGTCTTAAACTACATTGTATATTTTGCTAGTTGTTTGTGGAAACAGTCAGTAAGTTTATAGACTGATACGCCTCTTACAGTTTAGCTAATCTCCTATAAAGTAGGGGGTCACTCTTTTAAACCCTAAATCAAAGCCGACATCTCAGACCTGAAATAATTGCTGCTCAGACTACACTTTCCATCCTTCTACAGATTAAGGATTTGATGGACTCCATGTGATATGAGCCTGTACACACAGACTATGTAATTGTACCCCATCTTTTGTAGGTGCGGAGCCCTTCACCCTGGCGACCACATCCTGTCCATAGACGGTACCAGCACGGAGCATTGCACTGTAATGGAGGCGACGCAGCTGCTTGCGAGCACCACCGAGAATGTGAAACTGGAGATCCTCCCAGCCCATCACAGCAGGCTCTCTCTGAGGCCGCCGGAGACTGGTCAGTCCATGCTGCATGTAGGGTCCCCCCTGGGTGGCTTGTGATGGGATCTGGGGCTGGCGTGGTGAAGGTCGGAGCCAGCTGCCTGCAGTCAGTCTGCAGAGGAAAGCGCTCTTGTCATCCATGAAGGGCTGTTATCTAACAGGGCAAGGTTGGAGCAATGTACAGCGGCCATCTATAGGCCGGGATGTATCCCAGGGTGTCATAGCTGGCAGCGCCGGAGTATAGCTCCAGCATGTACAGGGTAGAATCACCGCCATATACGATATCATGTATACAATGTGAAGTCTCCGGCCTGATGTCTCTGCTGGTCAGTGGTCAGATAATGGACATCAAACAGTTAAACTGGAAATTGATGCAAGATGGCTGCACAGGCGTAAGGGAGATAAGCGACTGCTAGGCAGTTATTACCGCTTATCCAGCTGGAAAAATAGGATCAGATTCTGAGGTGTCAGCCTGGGTGATACTATAGTAGTGAGCAGCAGGGAAGAATCGGAGTGGTCTTTCAAAGGGGCATGGCTTATACAAGAGGGTGTGGCTTAATATAGTGAGACCCTCTTATATTAATATCTATATCCTAAATATATTCTCACCCCCTATAATCTGGGGTCTGATTATAGGGGGTGATGTTAACCTAGGGGTATGGTATTAATACAGGGGTCTGTCAATATTATAGCGGTTTGGTGTGGGGTCTGATAATAATATAGTGGCCTGTCGCCTAATATCAACATGGGGGCTGAAAATAACAAATTAACTTAGGAGTCTGGTCTGGGATCTAAGTTAATTTCAGCCCCCATGTTAATATTCGACCTCAGGCCCCTATATTAATATTATACCCCTATAATAGGAGACCTCAGACCAGACCCCTATAATATTGACAGAACCCTGTGTTCATTTCAGACCCATAATATTAACCCAGACCAAACCCCTATAATAACATCAACCCTCAGACCCCTATATTAATATCAGACCCCTAACTTAACCCTAAAGGGTTACTTAACCCAAATACAAAAATAACACTGCAAATCCTGAGCACCAGGACGGGACCTGAGGAAACAGGTGAGCGGCGCTGCGGCGCTTTTACTTCTGTACCTCAATTGACATTAGTGTGAGCTGCAGGAGCGGTATAGCATTTAGCCACGTTATTTCGGTAGAGCTACATAAGCCGCGTGGATCAGCTGCGCTGTCTCTGTTGCCCCCATTTACCTCTATGGGAGTGACAGAATCGGCACACAGCCGCACTCTTGATGGTAGGGACTTGCGGCCAGTTATTCCTATTAATCATGATTTGTCAAGATTAGAATGACAAAAGTCTTAGACAGGTGTGAAAAAAATGCCGTGCAGTAAGAAATAGAAGGGTTAATAGTTTAGTTTATTTTTGCGGATGAAGAAAAGAGAAATGTAAATCCCTTCAGTATTTGGTGTGACCTTTGCCCTTTGCCTTCCATCAGTTCTTCTTGGTACTTGCAGACAGTTTTTTGCAGGACTCGGCAGGGAGGTTGTTCCCGCCGCCATCTTGAAGACCTAAGCACAGATCTTCTGTGGATGTTGGCTTTGCTCTAATTGACAAAAATAAACTATTAACCCTTCTCAGCACCAGAATTTTTTTTTTTTACGTGCCCGCCTAAACCATTTGCACAGTTTTTTATACTCCCCATTCAGGTTCCTGGCTCATGTTCAGCGTCCGGCGCTGCTGCTGCCCTGGGCTCTGACACTGTCCAGCTCGTGGCATCCTAATACTAGACAATGTCAGGACCCAGGGCAGCGGTGCTGGGAACAAGATGGCTGCCTACCCTGCTGCTGCCTATTGGATGAATGGTCGGTTTCTGCTGCAGTCAAGTGAAAGCGATAAATGTCTGAGTGACAATTGGGGGGGGGCTGCGTACCGTATGAAATCCAACATATCCAACCCCTGAAGGGTAATGGTCTGGCTGTGCCCATAGTCAGGAGGTTGTAGTGGGATGGGAGCACTGATGGCCATCACCACAGAAAATGTAGGGTCTAGATAGAGACCCTCAACACCTTCCCTCCATACAGGATCACTATGGTTGGAGCCAGACCAAGCCATCTGGAAATAAAGGGTTAAGTGTACATAAGATGATGCGTAATGATTTTTTTCATTACTCCAGTCACATCCAGAGCTGTGATCATAGTTCTTTTATCTAGGATGCGGGATAGTTATACTGCAGGGTAATAGAAACGCTCTATCTCCCATAATGCACCACAGCAAAGCATTTTCTGACCATACAGTGAATCAGCAGCAGGGAGACTAGCAGCATTATGAATGCAGCTCTGGCTGTGAGTAGAGTAATATCAGATTGTGCTAGAGGCATTTGCAATTGTGACATTAACTCTTTCCTAGTTCTTTGTATATTATGATAGTCATCATTACTATATTCTTAGTTAAAGTACAAAAAAGTGAGCACCACCACTGCTGGGACCCCTGCATCAACTACTGTCACACCCACCACCCCGGGCACTGCAAGACGCCGACCTGGAACCCCAGCTCAAATCAAGACTACTGTAAATGTAGGTATAGTGTACACTGCCCAGCTCTAGGCACCACATGATGATGGTAAAGTCTGCTGGTTGTTACTGGAAACCATCAGCAAGCTGGTCAATACACAGACCCCTGAACAGCTTTGCAGAGTTCCTAATGCAGGGGGCAGGTAGTATTTATTTCATCAGAAAATGCAATGCAAAGCATAGGAGCAAACTGGTTGTAGATCTGGAACAAGCGGAGGATGCTGGGAGATTTTAGCTCTGAATTGTGGCTGCAGCTTATTTAAAAATTTCAAGAAATTTGGGTTTTAATAAATGTGTTTTTCACTTAAACTTTATTCCTTACTTTTTCTTTGCAGCTTTGGTTGCCACAAACTTTTCTTCCTCTTCCTCAGCCGGAACGCCAGGGTTTAGTAGCAGCCAGAATTCCAACACCCTTCCTCGCTCTGCACATCAGATGAGCCCGAGGACGACCATGACCCGCCGGCGGCAGCGCAGGAAGGACCATAAAAGCTCATGTAAGCAGTGATCCTCCCCAGAATAACCCAGGTGCTGCTTGGTATGTGAACGCTGTAGAATATAGAGGAGGTTCCCCTAGTCATGTGTGCTCACTTCTCTTCTCCTTCCTTCTCAGTATCCCTGGCTTCCAGCACTGTAGGCCCCGGGGGGCAGATCATCCATACCGAAACCACAGAGATCATCCTACGTGGGGACCCTCTAAATGGCTTTGGCATTCAGCTGCAGGGAGGAATATTTGCCACGGAGACCCTGTCCTCTCCTCCACTTATCAGATTCATTGAGCCGGACAGTCCTGCTGAGAGGTGAGAGCAATGTATGTGGGGGAAGGGGAAGTGACAACCACACTGAGCACAGGTCTGCATCATGAAGGTGGTTGTCACTTTCTGTCGCCATCTCTGTAGACTTGTATGGCTGGTTTAAATCCATGATGGATGGAGCAGAGGATATCGGCACATATTAGAAGGGCTGGAATGAAAGCCATGACACAGAGCGGTAATAGTGTTAGTTATACAGACCCCAGACCAGACCGCTCCATCTATACAGACCCCAGACCAGACCCCTCCATCTATACAGACACCAGACCAGACCCCTCCATCTATACAGACCCCAGACCAGACCGCTCCATCTATACAGACCCCAGACCAGACCCCTCCATCTATACAGACACCAGACCAGACCCCTCCATCTATACAGACCCCAGACCAGACCCCTCCATCTATACAGACCCCAGACCAGACCCCTCCATCTATACAGACACCAGACCAGACCGCTCCATCTATACAGACCCCAGACCAGACCGCTCCATCTATACAGACCCCAGACCAGACCCCTCCATCTATACAGACCCCAGACCAGACCCCTCCATCTATACAGACCCCAGACCAGACCCCTCCATCTATACAGACACCAGACCAGACCGCTCCATCTATACAGACCCCAGACCAGACCGCTCCATCTATACAGACCCCAGACCAGACCCCTCCATCTATACAGACCCCAGACCAGACCCCTCCATCTATACAGACACCAGACCAGACCGCTCCATCTATACAGACCCCAGACCAGACCGCTCCATCTATACAGACCCCAGACCAGACCGCTCCATCTATACAGACCCCAGACCAGACCCCTCCATCTATACAGACCCCAGACCAGACCCCTCCATCTATACAGACCCCAGACCAGACCCCTCCATCTATACAGACCCCAGACCAGACCCCTCCATCTATACAGACCCCAGACCAGACCGCTCCATCTATACAGACCCCAGACCAGACCGCTCCATCTATACAGACCCCAGACCAGACCCCTCCATCTATACAGACCCCAGACCAGACCCCTCCATCTATACAGACCCCAGACCAGACCCCTCCATCTATACAGACACCAGACCAGACCGCTCCATCTATACAGACCCCAGACCAGACCGCTCCATCTATACAGACCCCAGACCAGACCCCTCCATCTATACAGACCCCAGACCAGACCCCTCCATCTATACAGACCACAGACCAGACCCCTCCATCTATACAGACCCCAGACCAGACCGCTCCATCTATACAGACCCCAGACCAGACCGCTCCATCTATACAGACCCCAGACCAGACCGCTCCATCTATACAGACCCCAGACCAGACCCCTCCATCTATACAGACCCCAGACCAGACCCCTCCATCTATACAGACCACAGACCAGACCCCTCCATCTATACAGACCCCAGACCAGACCGCTCCATCTATACAGACCCCAGACCAGACCGCTCCATCTATACAGACCCCAGACCAGACCCCTCCATCTATACAGACCCCAGACCAGACCGCTCCATCTATACAGACCCCAGGCCAGACCCCTCCATCTATACAGACCCCAGGCCAGACCCCTCCATCTATACAGACCCCAGACCAGACCGCTCCATCTATACAGACCCCAGACCAGACCCCTCCATCTATACAGACCACAGACCAGACCCCTCCATCTATACAGACCCCAGACCAGACCCCTCCATCTATACAGACCCCAGACCAGACCCCTCCATCTATACAGACCCCAGACCAGACCCCTCCATCTATACAGACCCCAGGCCAGACCCCTCCATCTATACAGACCCCAGACCAGACCCCTCCATCTATACAGACCCCAGACCAGACCGCTCCATCTATACAGACCCCAGACCAGACCGCTCCATCTATACAGACCCCAGACCAGACCGCTCCATCTATACAGACCCCAGACCAGACCCCTCCATCTATACAGACCCCAGACCAGACCCCTCCATCTATACAGACCCCAGACCAGACCGCTCCATCTATACAGACCCCAGACCAGACCGCTCCATCTATACAGACCCCAGACCAGACCGCTCCATCTATACAGACCCCAGACCAGACCCCTCCATCTATACAGACCCCAGACCAGACCCCTCCATCTATACAGACCCCAGACCAGACCCCTCCATCTATACAGACCCCAGACCAGACCGCTCCATCTATACAGACCCCAGACCAGACCCCTCCATCTATACAGACCCCAGACCAGACCCCTCCATCTATACAGACCCCAGACCAGACCCCTCCATCTATACAGACCCCAGACCAGACCGCTCCATCTATACAGACCCCAGACCAGACCCCTCCATCTATACAGACCCCAGACCAGACCCCTCCATCTATACAGACCCCAGACCAGACCGCTCCATCTATACAGACCCCAGACCAGACCCCTCCATCTATACAGACCCCAGACCAGACCCCTCCATCTATACAGACCCCAGACCAGACCCCTCCATCTATACAGACCCCAGACCAGACCCCTCCATCTATACAGACCACTGTTTATACAGAGCCAAGTACAGAACCTCCATCTATACAGAACCCAAACATTCTGTATATATAGACCCCAGAATGCCCCACACGAAACTTCAACCTGTACACACCCCAGATCAAGCCCAAGATCCTTGCAGACCCCAGACCCCCTAACCTCCTATATATACAGACCCCTCATTTGCTCAGATCTCAGACCTCACACTCGAACCCCTGAGATCAGACTAAGCTATGTGTGATACCCCAATTGTCACCATAGACTATGTTCTTTCTGCCACAGCTAGAATATATACAGTCATATGAAAAAGTTTGAGCACCCCTATTAATCTTAATCATTTTTAGTTCTAAATATTTGGGTGTTTGCAACAGCCATTTCAATTTGATATATCTAATAACTGATGGACACAGTAATATTTCAGGATTGAAATGAGGTTTATTGTACTAACAGAAAATGTGCAATATGCATTAAACCAAAATTTGACCGGTGCAAAAATTTGGGTACCCTTATCATTTTATTGATTTGAATAAACCTAACTACTTTTTACTGACTTACTGAAGCACAAAATTGGTTTTGTAACCTCACTGAGCTTTGAACTTCATAGCCAGGTGTATCCAATCATGAGAAAAGGTATTTAAGGTGGCCAATTGCAAGATGTTCTCCTATTTGAATCTCCTCTGAAGAGTGGCATCATGGGCTCCTCAAAACAACTCTCAAATGATCTGAAAACAAAGACTGTTCAACATAGTTGTTCAGGGGAAGGATACAAAAAGTTGTCTCAGAGATTTAACCTGTCAGTTTCCACTGTGAGGAACATAGTAAGGAAATGGAAGACCACAGGGACAGTTCTTGTTAAGCCCAGAAGTGGCAGGCCAAGAAAAATATCAGAAAGGCAGAGAAGAAGAATGGTGAGAACAGTCAAGGACAATCCACAGACCACCTCCAAAGAGCTGCAGCATCATCTTGCTGCAGATGGTGTCACAACAATGGTCAACAGATGGTCAACAATACAGCACACTTTGCACAAGGAGAAGCTGTATGGGAGAGTGATGCGAAAGAAGCCGTTTCTGAAAGCACGCCACAAACAGAGTCGCCTGAGGTATGCAAAAGCACATTTGGACAAGCCAGCTTCATTTTGGAAGAAGGTCCTGTGGACTGATGAAACAAAGATTGAGTTGTTTGGTCATACAAAAAGGCGTTATGCATGGCGTCCAAAAAACACAGCATTCCAAGAAAAACACTTGCTACCCACTGTAAAATTTGGTGGAGGTTCCATCATGCTTTGGGGCTGTGTGGCCAATGCCGGCACCGGGAATCTTGTTAAAGTTGAGGGTCGCATGGATTCAACTCAGTATCAGCAGATTCTTGAGAATAATGTACAAGAATCAGTGACGAATTTGAAGTTACGCCGGGGATGGATATTTCAGCAAGACAATGATCCAAAACACAGCTCCAAATCTACTCAGGCATTCATGCAGAGGAACAATTACAATGTTCTGGAATGGCCATCTCAGTCCCCAGACCTGAATATCATTGAACATCTGTGGGATAATTTGAAGCGGGCTGTCCATGCTCGGCGACCATCAAACTTAACTGAACTGGAATTGTTTTGTAAAGAGGAATGGTCAAAAATACCTTCATCCAGGATCCAGGAACTGATTAAAAGCTACAGGAAGCGACTAGAGGCTGTTAGTTTTGCAAAAGGAGGATCTACTAAATATTAATGTCACTTTTCTGTTGAGGTGCCCATACTTTTGCACCGGTCAAATTTTGGTTTAATGCATATTGCACATTTTCTGTTAGTACAATAAACCTCATTTCAATCCTGAAATATTACTGTGTCCATCAGTTATTAGATATATCAAATTGAAATGGCTGTTGCAAACACCCAAATATTTAGAACTAAAAATGATTAAGATTAATAGGGGTGCCCAAACTTTTTCATATGACTGTATCTTAGTGCGGAGCCACCAACCATATGTGAGTCCTGACACACGAGCGGAGTCTGATGATACAGTATCTGGCACCAGGACAGTTTTCTGCATCACTATATTTCACATTATGGTGTCACCCATATGGAGGTCTCCTCTTTTTCAGGATTTTAAGTGACTTTCCCTTTAAGACTATTCAGTAGCGCGAGCAATGGCGGCAGACTGCTGACAACCTTGTGGATGACGACTGAATTTGTCACTTAATAATACATGAAATCATTTAACTAATAATGGATAACTGGAGAAGTCACAAGGACATGATGGATGGAGTTCCCCTTTAATTCCACCGCTCCTATCCAGGTTCAGGCTTCTCCGGGGCTTCAGCAGGTTCAGACTCGAGGACTTTGTCAGAATGACATATTTTGTGCAGCACGCGTGAAATGGAAAGCAGCCATGTTTGCTGGGCGCTCTCCCACAAGGACGGGAGATCTATAGCTCCGCTCTCCCCGGCTTCTGCTCCGAGAGCTAATTGACTGCAAATTTTAATTAGCTTCTTTATCGACACCCAGGAACGATTCCATTTTCCTCGCCGTCCTCCTCCCCCCGTCGTCTGTTCCTGTGTCTGGTTGCATTGCTTCCAGATAACTAAATTACAAAGATTGTTGCTGCTCCGTCCTCAGTAACAGGGTCAGGCCGTGGCCGCAGGGGCAGACGCCATACTGTATCCCTGCGGAGAGTGACCCTTGTTATAATGAACTCCTCTGCCCACAGTCATCGCTCATACCTGCCGGGCTCCAATATGTCCTCTCCAGCCCAGCACTCACCTTGAAAATGGAAAAAATTCATGAAAACTTTGTATCATAATCTGTGCGTCTTCTCTGGGCACATCTATAATTGTCAATGGAGCCAAAACCTCTTGTTCTGTGGCCCCTGAAGACTTAACGGGGCCACATCCCAAATCTGAGGGGAGGTCAAGTTAGCGAGAAGTCTGGAAGAAAGTGGGGTAATGAATGCAGATCTGTGGGCGACTCAAAGGGGGCAGAAGAGAGACCAAAATAATGGTAAACCTTTCATATCCAAATGGAGTGGGGACCCCAGGTTTGCTTTGGAACCCCAAGGTTACTTGTCAGACCCCTGCTAAGAACTGGGGAATAATGACAGTCACTGGTGTACAGCCCTGTGGAATATGATGGCGCTATATAAGCAACAAGGAATAAATATGAAACTTGAGTCTTTCAGTTTACAAAAATTAAACATACTGCAGAGACACCTGGTGGCCATCTAGTATACTGCCTATAGTGTGGCAGTACAGCAGAGACACCTGGTGGTCATCTAGTATACTGCCTATAGTGTGGCAGTACAGCAGAGACACCTGGTGGCCATCTAGTATACTGCCTATAGTGTGGCAGTACTGCAGAGACACCTGGTGGCCATCTAGTATACTGCCTATATTGTGGCAGTACTGCAGAGACACCTGGTGGTCATCTAGTATACTGCCTATAGTGTGGCAGTACAGCAGAGACACCTGGTGGTCATCTAGTATACTGCCTATATTGTGGCAGTACAGCAGAGACACCTGGTGGCCATCTAGTATACTGCCTATAGTGTGGCAGTACTGCAGAGACACCTGGTGGCCATCTAGTATAGTGCCTATATTGTGGCAGTACTGCAGAGACACCTGGTGGCCATCTAGTATACTGCCTATAGTGTGGCAGTACAGCAGAGACACCTGGTGGTCATCTAGTATACTGCCTATAGTGTGGCAGTACAGCAGAGACACCTGGTGGTCATCTAGTATACTGCCTATATTGTGGCAGTACAGCAGAGACACCTGGTGGCCATCTAGTATACTGCCTATAGTGTGGCAGTACTGCAGAGACACCTGGTGGCCATCTAGTATAGTGCCTATATTGTGGCAGTACTGCAGAGACACCTGGTGGTCATCTAGTATAGTGCCTATATTGTGGCAGTACCGCAGAGACACCTGGTGGCCATCTAGTATACTGCCTATAGTGTGGCAGTACTGCAGAGACACCTGGTGGCCATCTAGTATACTGCCTATAGTGTGGCAGTACAGCAGAGACACCTGGTGGTCATCTAGTATACTGCCTATAGTGTGGCAGTACAGCAGAGACACCTGGTGGCCATCTAGTATACTGCCTATAGTGTGGCAGTACTGCAGAGACACCTGGTGGCCATCTAGTATACTGCCTATATTGTGGCAGTACTGCAGAGACACCTGGTGGTCATCTAGTATACTGCCTATAGTGTGGCAGTACAGCAGAGACACCTGGTGGTCATCTAGTATACGGCCTATAGTGTGGCAGTCCTGCCTATGTTGTGGCAGTAATGCGGAGACACCTGGTGGTCATCTAGTATAGTGCCTATAGTGTGGCAGTACTGCAGAGACACCTGGTGGCCATCTAGTATACTGCCTATAGTGTGGCAGTACAGCAGAGACACCTGGTGGCCATCTAGTATACTGCCTATAGTGTGGCAGTACCGCAGAGACACCTGGTGGCCATCTAGTATACTGCCTATAGTGTGGCAGTACAGCAGAGACACCTGGTGGCCATCTAGTATACTGCCTATAGTGTGGCAGTACAGCAGAGACACCTGGTGGTCATCTAGTATACTGCCTATAGTGTGGCAGTACTGCAGAGACACCTGGTGGCCATCTAGTATACTGCCTATAGTGTGGCAGTACTGCAGAGACACCTGGTGGCCATCTAGTATACTGCCTATAGTGTGGCAGTACTGCAGAGACACCTGGTGGTCATCTAGTATACTGCCTATAGTGTGGCAGTACAGCAGAGACACCTGGTGGCCATCTAGTATACTGCCTATAGTGTGGCAGTACTGCAGAGACACCTGGTGGCCATCTAGTATACGGCCTATAGTGTGGCAGTCCTGCCTATATTGTGGCAGTACAGCAGAGACACCTGGTGGTCATCTAGTATACTGCCTATAGTGTGGCAGTACAGTAGAGACACCTGGTGGTCATCTAGTATACTGCCTATAGTGTGGCAGTACTGCAGAGACACCTGGTGGTCATCTAGTATACTGCCTATAGTGTGGCAGTACAGCAGAGACACCTGGTGGTCATCTAGTATACTGCCTATATTGTGGCAGTACAGCAGAGACACCTGGTGGTCATCTAGTATACTGCCTATAGTGTGGCAGTACAGCAGAGACACCTGGTGGTCATCTAGTATACTGCCTATATTGTGGCAGTACAGCAGAGACACCTGGTGGTCATCTAGTATACTGCCTATATTGTGGCAGTACAGCAGAGACACCTGGTGGTCATCTAGTATACTGCCTATATTGTGGCAGTACTGCAGAGACACCTGGTGGCCAAACTAGTAGTGCAGTGCAAAGGTCAGCTTCCAGCATGCTCTATTCATTTCTATAGGAGTTCAAAGAAGAGCCGAGCAAGTAGGCGTGCTGAGAGTTGTAGTGTCACAACAGCTGGAGACTGGAATGCCAAAGGCTGCTGACCCCCGCTTTAATAATTATAGGCAGCTAATAGGGATACGGATGGCCTATCTGATTCTAAATCCCATGGATAATGGTGGCTATAGTACAGCACAAATAACGTGAATGAATCCTTATTGTTGCAGGTACTCAGCAATCCCGTGACCTTTTCTATTGCATTGATTCCCATATCCGCAGGTGCGGCCTCCTGCAGGTGGGGGACAGACTGCTCTCCATCAATGGTATTTTAACGGAGGATGGGACTCTGGAGGAAGCCAATCAGCTCCTGCGGGACGCCGCGCTATCCAATAAAGTCGTCCTGGATATCGAGTATGACGTGGCTGGTGAGTTACGAGGAATTTAAGACTATTCTGGCTTCAGTCTCTACTCCCCCACAGTCTACAAACAGCCAGAAAATCTGAGCTTCCACCGCAGGAGTAACAGACGGAGTGTGGGTTTGTGTGCACACATTGACTGGTGCCGTCTGCCTCTCTTATCACCCCCTATTTCACACAGAAAACACAAGAGCAGCAACAAATGTAGCTCAGGATGACGTCCTATATTATCACAAGGCTGTATACATGTGTGCCGAGCCCGGCGCAACCGAGCATCTTATGGAGGGAGAACCTTCCACTGCTGCTCTATGCACTGACGCCATTAATATTTCCATTATTGATTCACCCTTTTTCTGGTTTCTCCAAGAGTCTGTGGTTCCGAGCAGTGGCACGTTCCATGTTAAGCTGCCAAAAAAGCGAGGTGTGGAGCTGGGCATTACCATCAGCTGTAAGTAGCAGGGTGACGTGTGACCATGGCTGCTCCTATCTATACTGGGGGACGACACCTACTCATATATACATATGTTTCCCCCACTCGTATATGCACTAGGCCTAGGGTGGCAAATTAAAGACGACTCTGTTGTTACTTTTATTTTTTTTATTTTTTTTCTTTAATTCACTGCAAGCAGACTGCAGGAAGCTGAGATACACTGCAGGGAGCTGAGATACATGTAACCGTTTACAAGAAAAAAAAAATCTCATTCACTTAGTATTTTTGATGCGGTTTTTAAGTGCACAGAGAATAATAGCGCCTATACAGTCATCCTATAGGATATAGACCAGACGCTGAGGCCCTACATGGAATATTCCAGACTAATGGACCAGCTGAAGTCCTCCTGCAGATAACTTTTATAGATCTCCCCAGGACTTAATGAGCGGACACAGAAGCGGTTACTAAATCCCATTGCTTGCTGCGATATTCCTGCCTTGTGTATCATGCGAGTGCTGTCATTTCCCTCTGCGGCCATGGGTTTGAATATTAAAGCCATGCACCATCCTATAATCCAGAGGTTTATATCCCTAGCGCTGCGGTCGTGTGTCACAGGGAGCGTCCACCACCGCCGCCGCCCCTCACGTCTTCCCCTCGTTAATCATCTCTAAAACGGAGGCCCCAGCAGAGATGCCGCTGAATTAATGAGATGTTTATTATCCGTACAGAATCGATCTTCTCATGTATTTTTCTTGCCGCTCTTCCTGTCCCTGTGGAAGGAGAAGCCCCGTGATTTATTATCTTTACATCCCATCACTTCCATCCCAGGGCATCCTGGACCAGTGTCTGCATAACAATGTGCCAGCTAGCGCTGCCCTATATGTGGGGTACTGGGGGGGAGCAGGTATCTTAGAGGCAAGGTACCAGGCCTGTATGTGGGGTACTGGGGGGGGAGCAGGTATCTTAGAGGCAAGGTACCAGGCCTGTATGTGGGGTACTGGGGGGGAGCAGGTATCTTAGAGGTAAGGTACCAGGCCTGTATGTGGGGTACTGGGGGGGGGGGGCAGGTATCTTAGAGGCAAGGTACCAGGCCTGTATGTGGGGTACTGGGGGGGGGGAGCAGGTATCTTAGAGGCAAGGTACCAGGCCTGTATGTGGGGTACTGGGGGGGGGGGAGCAGGTATCTTAGAGGTAAGGTACCAGGCCTGTATGTGGGGTACTGGGGGGGGGAGCAGGTATCTTAGAGGTAAGGTACCAGGCCTGTATGTGGGGTACTGGGGGGGGGAGCAGGTATCTTAGAGGTAAGGTACCAGGCCTGTATGTGGGGTACTGGGGGGAGCAGGTATCTTAGAGGCAAGGTACCAGGCCTGTATGTGGGGTACTGGGGGGGGGAGCAGGTATCTTAGAGGTAAGGTACCAGGTCTGTATGTGGGGTACTGGGGGGGGAGCAGGTATCTTAGAGGTAAGGTACCAGGCCTGTATGTGGGGTACTGGGGGGGGGAGCAGGTATCTTAGAGGCAAGGTACCAGGCCTGTATGTGGGGTACTGGGGGGGGGGAGCAGGTATCTTAGAGGTAAGGTACCAGGCCTGTATGTGGGGTACTGGGGGGGAGCAGGTATCTTAGAGGTAAGGTACCAGGCCTGTATGTGGGGTACTGGGGGGGGGAGCAGGTATCTTAGAGGCAAGGTACCAGGCCTGTATGTGGGGTACTGGGGGGGGGCAGGTATCTTAGAGGCAAGGTACCAGGCCTGTATGTGGGGTACTGGGGGGGGGAGCAGGTATCTTGGAGGCAAGGTACCAGGCCTGTATGTGGGGTACTGGGGGGGAGCAGGTATCTTAGAGGCAAGGTACCAGGCCTGTATGTGGGGTACTGGGGGGGAGCAGGTATCTTGGAGGCAAGGTACCAGGCCTGTATGTGGGGTACTGGGGGGGAGCAGGTATCTTAGAGGCAAGGTACCAGGCCTGTATGTGGGGTACTGGGGGGGGAGCAGGTATCTTAGAGGCAAGGTACCAGGCCTGTATGTGGGGTACTGGGGGGGAGCAGGTATCTTAGAGGCAAGGTACCAGGCCTGTATGTGGGGTACTGGGGGGGAGCAGGTATCTTAGAGGCAAGGTACCAGGCCTGTATGTGGGGTACTGGGGGGGAGCAGGTATCTTGGAGGCAAGGTACCAGGCCTGTATGTGGGGTACTGGGGGGGAGCAGGTATCTTAGAGGCAAGGTACCAGGCCTGTATGTGGGGTACTGGGGGGGGGGAGCAGGTATCTTAGAGGCAAGGTACCAGGCCTGTATGTGGGGTACTGGGGGGGAGCAGGTATCTTAGAGGCAAGGTACCAGGCCTGTATGTGGGGTACTGGGGGGGGGGAGCAGGTATCTTAGAGGCAAGGTACCAGGCCTGTATGTGGGGTACTGGGGGGGGAGCAGGTATCTTAGAGGCAAGGTACCAGGCCTGTATGTGGGGTACTGGGGGGGAGCAGGTATCTTGGAGGCAAGGTACCAGGCCTGTATGTGGGGTACTGGGGGGGGAGCAGGTATCTTGGAGGCAAGGTACCAGGCCTGTATGTGGGGTACTGGGGGGGGAGCAGGTATCTTAGAGGTAAGGTACCAGGCCTGTATGTGGGGTACTGGGGGGGGAGCAGGTATCTTAGAGGTAAGGTACCAGGCCTGTATGTGGGGTACTGGGGGGGGGGGGGAGCAGGTATCTTAGAGGCAAGGTACCAGGCCTGTATGTGGGGTACTGGGGGGGAGCAGGTATCTTAGAGGCAAGGTACCAGGCCTGTATGTGGGGTACAAGGGAGAAGGCATCTGGCCATATGTGGGGACAGGAGGCGAGAAGTTGGTTCCCTGGGCCTATGTGATCTGTATTACGTGTTCTGACATGAGGTGTTGGGATCCCAGCACACGGGGTCAGTTTGAGTGATACAAAGCGAGGTGCTGGGCACAAAGTGTGGTCACATGATGTCAGAGGTAACGGCAGGACCAGCGGCCATAACTCCCACCCCAGCAGACACGGTGGCGGAGGCTTTACCCTATAACTCCCCACTATGTATGTATGACGGGGTCCAACCACCTGGTCTCGCTGTGACAACCAGCACCGCCGCCTCGTCTCCTCCGACCTCCGTGTCATGTGATCACACTTTACTGTCCCTCGGGGGCAGCCACATCCTCTGAGTTTATTAACTGTTGTTATTCTGCTTTGTTGACAGCCAGCAGAAAACCTGGAGAGCCATTAATAATATCGGACATCAAGAAAGGCAGCGTGGCACACAGGTGGGGGCGCCGTGTCCGTGTACAAGGACGAGCTAAACCCATCACATGTAGTGAGCTTTGTACTGTACAGTGTCAGTGTAGGTAACATGACATCCAGAATATATAGCTCAGAGCAGTGTCTAGACTGGATACAATTGTCACAAACCGTCAGCTGTGAGAAGTATGTGAGCTGTGAGCAGTTTTCAGCCTCAGGATATAGACCAGAATTCTCCCGTTCACTGACAGCAAGCAGAGATCTGATAAGTAAAAGAATTGATAGAAAGTGTATTAAAATCTGCAGACTCTTACTGTACAGTATGGAAGCTTTAGTGGGATTACGTCCGTAGTTGGGGGGCTGTTGTAGGTTTGTGATATGTAGGAGTGAATGTGAGATGTTGTCATTACCCTGCGCTTCTATAGAGTAACCGTACCTGTGGCCCCTCACTACAGAACTGGCACCTTGGAGCCCGGAGACAAGCTGTTGGCAATAGATAACATCCGTCTGGACAACTGCTCCATGGAAGATGCTGTGCAGATCCTGCGCCAATGTGAGGAGCTTGTAAAACTGAAAATCCGAAAGGATGAAGACAATTCAGGTATAGCAGGATATGATATCTGAGGGCTGGCGCATGGCAGAAGTGATCACAGCTGCCAAGAAATGACAGCTCTCTTATACCAGGCTTAAAGGGGGTGTATAGATCATAAAAATGTACATTAACAAAACGATCCAGTCATGGAATATGATATTTCTGACATAGTATGGCGCCACCTGCTGTGTAGAGTGTATAGCACTGTGTGTGTCCACCTACTGAGCTGAGTGCTGGTGGACGCACATGCTCAGTCACTCTCCCCAGTCAGGTCTCTACATAGTGATCCTCAGTTCACCGCAGGGCAGCCAATAGGAATAGCTGCCTGTCAGGAAGGAGCAGAGACTGCAGTAGGGGCAAAAAATTATGTAAAAGTCATCTTTTATTCTTAAAAACTCATCAATTAACAGCACTTACAAATAATACAGCGTGACCATTAACAATCTACTACTGCACAACATATGGTAAGTGTAGGTGACATAGGGGAGGATTTATATATGCTATAATTCTGATAGTAATACATATATATGTAAGTGAGAAGTAATAAACTATTAATCTACCTGAAATGTTACATGAAGAGCACATATATATATATATATATATATATACATTATTCATTCATCCATTCACGTGTTTTGCAGATGAGCAGGAAACAACAGGTGCCATCATATACACTGTGGAGCTGAAGAGATATGGCGGTCCGCTGGGTATTACGATATCGGGGACTGAAGAACCCTTTGATCCCATTGTTATTTCCGGGCTGACAAAGAGAGGGCTGGCTGAAAGGTGGGCAATGCTGGAGACCTGCAGTACCACTCCTGACCACCAGGATGGTGGGGAGCCCCTCTGTAATGCTGTTTACAGGCCTCTGCGGTATTACTATTTGCTGTAACAGTGTTTCGTGTCTTTTATTTGCAGAACTGGAGCAATTCACATTGGAGATCGGATCTTGGCCATTAACAACGTGAGTCTAAAGGGAAAACCGCTGAGTGAGGCCATTCACCTGCTGCAGATGGCCGGGGAGACGGTGACCCTCAAGATCAAGAAGCAAGCGGAGAGTGAGTGGGCTGCACTGCAAGGGTTAGATCACCCGGATGGCAGATATAGGGCCCATATAAAGGAGGGAAATCCGAGCAGTTTGGACACCATTTCTAATTTTGCTGAATGCGGAACTGTTGGATTTTATGGCGTCTACATGGTCAGTGACGTCTCTCACCTTTGGTCTTGGTTTTCCAGGGACTTCGTCTCAGAAGCTCTCTGATGGTGTAAATGAAGGCAGTGACCCTGAAGACGATCTCACTGACTCTCAGAAGACCAGTAAGCTATCCGAGATCTACTCTACTACCATCCCCAGTGTGGACAGCGCCCTGGAGTCTTGGGACGGGTCTGGTATTGATACGGCCTATGGAAGTCATGGTAAGAAGAGCTCTATATCAGGACAGTCCCTGACTAGATGCCTGATCCGGGCATCATAGACAAAGGTCCATAAATTTTACCCCAAGATTTCTAGGTACAGTTGACCCTTGTCTATGGTTTGGGCAGGCCTGCTAACTACTGAGAGATTACAATGTTCAGGACGTGCTGTGTTCTATTCCTATCGCCATACAAAGTGTTTGGGCTTTATGCCACGTCCATTTATATAAAACACACCCCAGCATATAGCATCCAAATCATAAATGGTACATGCAAGTCCCAAAATATGGACCACACCCCAGATCCTCTAAAGACCTACATCATCGACATTCAGTGCAGACACTTCAAGAACCTCTAAACTAATTTAAAAACTCCATAAAAATATGTAGACTGCAGAGCAATCCAAAATAAGACCCCCCCGACCCTCCCTAATCTACCCCTTTGAGACCTCAGACCAGAATCCCCCCTTTCCCCTTTTCCTACTTCGAGGCGCCATCACAAACACCGGGGCAAATGTTCTAAGCTAAATGCACCAGAATTCTGGCGCAACAGGCAACAATGTATTAGAATTGCACCAAAATTCTGGCGCAAAGTAACCCAACGAATAGGTGATGTAAAGGTAGAGAGATTTATCAGCCACCGTCCTAGATCTGGTTAGTTCCACATATGGATACAGCCCCCGCCGGACCCCTCTCCTCTCTCCATCACTCACTTTGCACTTTCCTGCAGGTAACTACATGCATCAGGCCGTGGGAATCTCTTTACACCCTCACGAGTGGCGGACGAGCCGGCAGAAGATGAACACGCCACCTATAGAGCACCGAAAGAGTTACCCCTTCCTGGACGGCAGTTTCAATGAGGAGGAATGGGACAAGCCAGCTCGGTACGTGGCTGGGAGGCGCCGCTGATCCGTCCTGTGCGTCATGCCTAGATTACCTGTAGTCTGTACTTGGTGATGGCCACTAGTAGTATCCATAGGAGTTGTCACCCAGCTTTCCATAGACCCTGACTATCACTTTGCATTATGTACTGGTACATTGCCCCACTAAATGTTTTTGGAAGGGATTTAAAGCCGTGCTCATCCTGAGCTTACTGGTTCATGTACATTGTATAATGAAAGTTATGAAAATTTCTATTATAGTTTACAACATCTCTGCTTCTTGTCAGTGAGTGGGAACGTCCTTGCTTAATGCTGAGGTTTTGCTACAGTTGCATCCAGTCTATCCGGGTTTGGACTCTCTAACAGGAAGCAGAGATACTGAAAACTGTAACTATTAAAAGCGGAGTCTGGACACTGTATGTGAATTTAGGGTCTCACTAACCCCCCTCCCCCCATTCACCATCATGGCCACCCCCAGTGACTGCCCCCACAGATACCTGGAGGTTCTTCTCCGGTCATCACTTTCTCACCTCTGTGTCTCTGTTCTCCTCTGTGTTCTCTTCTCTCTTCCCAGGTGTTCTGTGTCTCAGCTCTGAACCCATCACCCCTCCTCCTGTGTACTAACAACTCCCGGGGCCTCCTGGTTTTGCTATTTTTGTTTCTCTCACCCCTCTCCCTCCATGTTGTCAGTTCCATTGTCTCCACCTGCATGTCCTCCTCACCTCCAGCCTCATGTCCCCTTGCTGCTCCTTCTCTTGGAGAATGATCTGGTGAGTGCGTTGCGTTGTCGGGATGAGTGGGACCTCGCGGTGCGCACTCATGATATGTAGACTTGTATCAGAAGACCTGACAGTATGAGCCGCAATGGTGCTCAGAAGAAGCTCCTGAAGACTCATCATGTTTGGTTCAACAGATACCCCAGCCAGCCCAACGGCCTGGAGACCGAGCACGACGATAGTTTCTGGCGAGTTTTTGGGGAAGCTTTGGAAGATCTAGAAACGTGCGGACAGTCGGAGCTCCTCAGGGAGATCGAGGTAATTGTTGCTGGTGGATTTTATAGGCTTATCATCATTTAAGAGGCAGGAGTGTAGCTAAAGCTTGGGGACCCCCTTGTCTATCCAACCACAGCCCCCACAAGACTTTCAGCTGTAATGTTCCCAATGTAGCTGCTCAATTCAGATCTAGAGGGGTGAAGGGAATTGTCTACATCCCTGGTGGTCTAGAGCAGTGAAGGGGTTAATGTCAGTATACCTAGTGGTCTAATATAGTAAGGAAGGTTAATTCTAATATAAATGGTGGTCCAGGGCACTGATGGGGTTAATGTCTGTATAACTGGTGGGCGGTGAAGGGGATGGGTTAGTGTGAGCATCCCTGGTGGTCTAGGGCAGCGAAGGGGTTAATGTCAGTATACCTAGTGGTCTAATATAGTAAGGAAGGTTAATTCTAATATAAATGGTGGTCCAGGGTACTGATGGGGTTAATGTCTGTATAACTGGTGGGCGGTGAAGGGGATGGGTTAGTGTGAGCATCACTGGTGGCCTAGGGCAGCGAAGGGGTTAACGTGAGTGTAGCCATAATGGTGGTTAATTCCCATATAAGTGGTGGTCTTGGGCAGTGAATGGATTAAGATCAGTGGTTTAGGGCAATGTGAGGGTTAATGTTAATACTCCGGGTGGAGTCAAGTGAAAGGGTTAATGCCGTTGTGCAATCTCATGTACAAAACAAACAGTTCACACCCCCTTAATAGCTGAGCATTAGTAGCATTCAGCTTTGGCTGTGAGTGGAGTGTAATCTATAATATTAATGTCCAGTAAAATATTTGCCTATGTTGGATTAGTTAATATGTTCCAGTGCTTCGTAGTGCCCGCCTTGTACCCATCCCCTTCCCTGTGTTTTGCTTCCTTCCTTCCTTAGGCTTCCATCATGACTGGCACTGTGCAAAGTATCGGGCTTGACAGCAGCAAACTGCTCCTAGAAACCGCCAATCAAAGCAGCCGCTTCCTGCACCGGAAGGGAGGATCGCACCACTCTAAAAACAGCCCCAAGAAAGAGAACAAGCTCAACCAAGACAACAAGATCCTGAAAGACGACGGCCAAGATGTGACCGCAGCTGCTGCAGAACTGCTGAAGGTGACGACACAGTCCAGTGCTAGGCGCTTATCCCTCTCGCCTCAACTCGTACTACAGTGGTCCAGGAAGCAGAGATCTGGGCTGCTGTATGCAGGGTCCTCGTGTGAAGGAATGGCCTCCCAGTGTGTGGACCCTGCATACAGCAGCCCAGATCTCAGCTACTCAGACCAAGCTGAGGCAGCAGATAATATACCCAATATATTCCTAGTAAGGTGACATTACAGGACTCCTCTGACCAACCATAGTGACCCCCAGACCATTGAATACTGACCACGTGGGCCGCACAGCCCCTGCCCTGTCCATGTGCCATAAGCAGTACGTGCTGCATGTCTCTGCAGGTGACCGTCATGAAGGACTTGGAAACAGATGATTTTGGCTTCAGCGTCTCAGATGGGCTCCTGGAGAAAGGCGTTTATGTCAATATGATCCGTCCCGGGGGTCCGGCAGACAGGAGTGGTCTTCAGCCTTACGACAGGATCCTGCAGGTGAATATTGCTACCAATTGTGTACCAAAAAAATCACACACTGCAAGGACAGGAGATCAATTTATACAGAGTCTCCTTAATCTATAATAAATGTATCAATATAGAGGAATATTCAATAGAAATGACAGGAAATGTCCTTTAATCCAGTATTAGTGGGACTTAATGTAGGATGAAATATTTTGGATTATCAAATAAATATACTTGTAATGATGGAGAACCTTCAAGGTGGCCTCCACAATAATTGTATCCTAAAATACCCCCCAATATTGTAGCCAGAATTTCTGCATTATAATCTACCAGATTAAAGGGATGTTACTGTATGTTATTACTCCTTAGGCTGGAATCACAACAGCGCCGGGGAAATGCAACAGAGATTTATAGATTTCCTCCATCTTAGTGGTGACGTCTGTTGTCAGAAACTCAGCCATGATGTCCTTACTGTGGTCGGGTTATCTTCTCATACATGTAGTGTCCCCTCCTGATAACCAGCCATGATGTCCTTATTGTGGTTGGGTTATCTTCTCATACATGTAGTGTCCTCCTGATAACCAGCCATGATGTCCTTATTGTGGTCGGGTTATCTTCTCATACATGTAGTGTCCTCCTGATAACCAGCCATGATGTCCTTATTGTGGTCAGGTTATCTTCTCATACATGTAGTGTCCCCTCCTGATAACCAGCCATGATGTCCTTATTGTGGTCGGGTTATCTTCTCATACATGTAGTGTCCTCCTGATAACCAGCCATGATGTCCTTATTGTGGTCGGGTTATCTTCTCGTACATGTAGTGTCCCCTCCTGATAACCAGCCATGATGTCCTTATTGTGGTCGGGTTATCTTCTCATACATGTAGTGTCCTCCTGATAACCAGCCATGATGTCCTTATTGTGGTCGGGTTATCTTCTCATACATGTAGTGTCCCCTCCTGATAACCAGCCATGATGTCCTTATTGTGGTCGGGTTATCTTATCATACATGTAGTGTCCTCCTGATAACCAGCCATGATGTCCTTATTGTGGTCGGGTTATCTTATCATACATGTAGTGTCCTCCTGATAACCAGCCATGATGTCCTTATTGTGGTCAGGTTATCTTCTCATACATGTAGTGTCCCCTCCTGATAACCAGCCATGATGTCCTTATTGTGGTCAGGTTATCTTCTCATACATGTAGTGTCCTCCTGATAACCAGCCATGATGTCCTTATTGTGGTCGGGTTATCTTCTCATACATGTAGTGTCCTCCTGATAACCAGCCATGATGTCCTTATTGTGGTCGGGTTATCTTCTCATACATGTAGTGTCCTCCTGATAACCAGCCATGATGTCCTTATTGTGGTCGGGTTATCTTCTCATACATGTAGTGTCCTCCTGATAACCAGCCATGATGTCCTTATTGTGGTCGGGTTATCTTCTCATACATGTAGTGTCCTCCTGATAACCAGCCATGATGTCCTTATTGTGTCTGGGTTATCTTCTCATACATGTAGTGTCCTCCTGATAACCAGCCATGATGTCCTTATTGTGGTCAGGTTATCTTCTCATACATGTAGTGTCCTCCTGATAACCAGCCATGATGTCCTTATTGTGGTCGGGTTATCTTCTCATACATGTAGTGTCCTCCTGATAACCAGCCATGATGTCCTTATTGTGGTCGGGTTATCTTCTCATACATGTAGTGTCCTCCTGATAACCAGCCATGATGTCCTTATTGTGGTCGGGTTATCTTCTCATACATGTAGTGTCCGCCTGATAACCAGCCATGATGTCCTTATTGTGGCCGGGTTATCTTCTCATACATGTAGTGTCCTCCTGATAACCAGCCATGATGTCCTTATTGTGGTCGGGTTATCTTCTCATACATGTAGTGTCCTCCTGATAACCAGCCACAATAAGGACATCATGTTTTGGTTTCTGACAAGTCCCAGACCACAGAAAGTTCCTGCCTTTGTTGTATCCATTGGCAACCGATCAAGACAACAGACGTCACCACTAAGATGGATAGAGGAAATCTTTAAAAAAAAAAAAAAAAAATTTTTCTTCTATTTTCAATTGTTTATATTTGTAAAAATATTTTTACAATTGACAACCAGACATTTTGTAGTTCATTGCTGGGGAGTAATGTACAAGACGTGTCACGTGTTACAGCTTTATTGGATTCTATTCTGAGTAATGTCTTATGTTATATCAGCAAAACTTCTGCACATTTTTATTTCACCTTTTTTTCAATTCTTCGCCATTTCAAAGATGTCTGCCTGCTGTCAGTGAACGGGACCATCTGAACACTGACCTATAGTAACCCCTGTCTGTGAGACGAGGTCTAGGCCAGTTTTCACCTCCTTTCATGGACAGCAAGCAGAGATATTGTAAATGGTGAAGAACTGAAAGACTATTAGAAGGTTTTATTATTATACCTTGACTGTACACGCCGGGTCCTTGGTGGATTACAATGGGGGGTCTCGTGTCCACGGTGAGGTGGATTTTGGATAGAGTAGCGGTCACAGATGCCCCTGCGGCTTCATTCAATCCTCATAGGGGTGACACAGGCGGCAGTCTTACCAGTGAGGATGTATGGGGGATGCGGGGACCCCCCACTCTAGTACAATACTATACTATAATACTATATAATGAACTGATGTGCCCATTACTGAAAGCCGCCCTGTGTCTCCCCCTACAGGTGAACCACGTGCGCACACGAGATTTTGACTGTTGCCTGGCAGTGCCTCTCTTGTCTGACGCTGGGGACAGGTTAGACCTGGTCATCAGCCGGAAGCCTCTGCCCAGCGGGGTACGGGAGGAGACCTTTAAGCACCCCACTAGTTTAGAATCCAAGATGAGCACAAAGACCCTCTGAGGAGCCCGAAATGACTTTCCTGTATCCCCTACCCTAGAAGAAGCAGCCATCAGAATAAGCGGCACCTCACATTGGCCATCGCCTCATCTTCTTTTTGCTTGCCCCATTTTGCTTGGTGGGTTCGCTAGGATGTCGGCGCCCCCGTCCTCGCAGATCACCCCTCCCCCCTCATGGTGCTATCACTTTTATTATTTGACTCTATACCTCATATTAGTAATAATAAGAATCTCCCCCTTTATGAGCCAGAAAACCAGAAACTCTCCTTGTGCTTTGTGCAATGTGTGTGTTGCGGTTGCGAATAGATTAGGTGACCCCTCCCCCCTCGCACATTTATAGTATTTAAACACTGACGCACTTTATACGCCCCTCGCCCTCCACACTCAGTATTTATCAATTCACTAGATATCACGCCCCACAAACGCACAATATAGACACCAATTCCCTAAATATGGCCGAACTGCCAGTATGTCCCCGTATCTGGTCACAATGGATGGCCCCCACACCACTGCCCTGTGACACTACAACTCCCAGAAGGGCCACAGACTGCTGCCCCGAGCACTGCTAGATACTTAACACTATTGTTTTCCTACTACCCACAATGCACTTCAAGGACCACACCTCAGCACCTTACGTGGTGCCATGAGACCACGCGCACTTCTTCCATGCACTTCCCCCGCATCACTCTCCACCGCACGTCACGTGCAAAAAATGTGCGTATCAGCCAATCAGAATTCATCCTGGTGAGGTGAAACAGACTGATTGGCTGCTACAGACATCTCACCCTTTGGCGATAATGTCGGCCATTTGTTATAAGCGTGGATTAGATTTTTATTTTTTACCTATTGATCACACCTTTAGCAATGTATGGCGGTCAGCATGCTGTATAAAGTAGCGTGCCGCCATAGTTATGGGGTCTCATCGGGTGTGACCGCACCTAATGGCGCTGTAACCGCGGCAAATATCTCATGTCTAAAAACGGAGGAAAGTGATCGTAAATGGCACATAACTGGGTCAGACTGAGCTGTATATGGGCCTATACAGACCTATAGGTGACGGTTACCCATAGCAACCAATCAGAATCCAGCTCTAGTGCAGGTTAGGATTTAGAAGCTGTGACATGATTGGTTGCTATGAGCGACTCCACCCTGGTCACTGGTTTCTAGGTAAGGCCTGGTCTCTCTGAGCAGCCATTTTACAAGTCTGGACAATGTTCCCGCCCTCCGGTGATGAATTCTGAGGCATGTCAGCGGCCATTTTGTAAGCTAATAGAAGATGGAATAATATTTTTTTATATATAAAATGTATTAAAATAATTGTAAGGCGGTGAATATGTAGGAATATTAGTTATGTTGTCAAGATGGCGGCCAAAGAAATGCGATATTTATACAGATTGTTGCCGTACCACGGCTGTCATGATGCCAAAAGCAGTCATGTCCTCTATGACAGTGTCCAGCTGTTGTGAAACTCCACCGAGGCATGCTGGGAGTTGTAGTTTGGCAACAGCTGGAGCGATGACTGATATGCTGACAAGATGGCGGCCACAGTACCTCCCCAGTCCGATCTCTAGCCAGGTAAGTGGATATAGGCGACAATGGTTGACGTTGCGTAACTCTTCCCACCCAGTGTCCCTTAGGGCCAGTATCACAGCAGGTGCGTGCGCCCTGACCGCTCCCCACCACCCCGAGCCGCCATCTTTCTGCCATTTATACGTTACGTGCCATAGCAGGGACTGAAGGTATTTTTATATGCAATATTTGTGGGTACAGAGCCCCCCCGATACTTGGCTTTACCAATGGTCTCCCTGTACTCTTCTTTCCTATGCATTTTCTCGTCCGTTTCCCGCATTACCAGAGGAGTATTTTTATCCGTACGATTAACTGAACTTGTAAAGTATTTTTCTACAGATTTAGGTTTTCTTATGTATTCCGGAAAGCACAATCCGAGCGACGACAGGAGAGAATTTATTTTATTCCTGTTCTGGGCACATTTGTAAATAGGGTTTTCTGTATTTAAAAACAAAAAGCAAAGAAAATTGAAAAATTGTGTAAAAAAATTGGGTTTTTAATAATAAAATATGGAATTTTACATGTGTGGGGCCATTTATTTACTCTCCAACCTGCTGGGAGTTGTAGTTCTTGTTGAGAGCTTCCTCCCAGCAGATATACAGACTTGGATAACCTTATTGTTTTGGGGAAATTTTATGGATTATTCTCCATTCACATTCAAAGAGAGTTAAAATTCTGCTGGTCGCCCCTGGAAGCCCCGAGCGGATTGGTTTACGGTTCTCTTGGCTCCCACAATGCACCGCTCTATGGTAACAAGAAGTCGGCAGAATTAGCTTTGGATGTAAATGGAGAAGAAAAGTATTGTGGTTGTTTTATCAGATGTGATTGTGTGACGGATGACTGAAGATGCGCTGACCCTGCAGATTTGGTCTCGCGCCAGGTCTGTCCAGATCATGTGACGTACAACCAATTATTTGTCATAGAATGCAATAACTTGTTACTTCACAGCCGCAGGGTTTGTGACCTGTCCTGTCATGTCTGCCTTCCCTTTAATATAACAATTCTTTACCATCATTTTGCAGATCCTGTTACTCCTCCTGGAAATCTGTGACTAAATCTACAGCTGGTCATTTATAGTTGGGTGTGTGTCCGTCACCCCTGCACAAGGGGGAATGGAAAGACCCAGTTTTTAATCCATTCGCCTATTTCCAGGAGGAATAACAGAAGTACGTCAGAGTAGAGTTATAAGAAAAGATGCTCCAGCAGGATTCCAAGTGTCTGATGTAAGGAGGACCCGTCCCCTCTCCTGACAGGTCTGTACACACATGGAGGCCGCACAGACGAGAACGGTTTTCACGATTTTAATCTCTTTATTATTGAAGTTAATTACAAAAGCCTCTAATAATACAGGATATAAGAGCGGAGTGATACAGTCTATACAGGAAATGTATGCCACCCCTCCCCCGCTGAGAGAGGGGTAACGCTGGACCTTAGCTTGGTGACCCCCGTACTTGTATCGTCAGGTTATACTTTTATATACTTTGTAGATTTTTTTTTCCCCCGTTTTCTACATTCAGTTTCATAACATGTAACACATTTGCTTTATCGACCAGTGAAGGTGGAGAACGCGGCCAGGACCGGGAATGATGAGTGTGCAGGGGCCCGAGCACCTGTGTGTGCCTACACAGCGCCTCCTGTGGTGTGGGGGCCGCTCTGTACATCGCAGGTATAAAGGTTCGATGGATTTCTGCATTACAGGCAACTGATTGTGTGTCCTGCAAAGCATTAAGGGACGTCCCGACAACCAGGGATCAAAGATGGCGTCAGAGATGGAGAAATGAAACCATAAAAGACGGACGAGACAAGGTAAATGGAAATGTCCTAGAGCCGGATGATGGAGCTATAAGGGTTATATTAGAACAGGTGACGGGGTTACTATCAGATATTTCACAAAATTCTGTTTTAAAAATAAAAAAATCTGTATAAAGCTAAATTGGGAATGTCCATTGATGGGCGGGGTTATGGCACTTATAGGCGGAGTTAGGGAGTAGTGGGTGTGGCCAACTGGGCTTACAATCTCTCCCTCTACATCCCATTAAGGTGTACACCCTCCTGGGTGCCAGGAATCTTTTGGGTCGCACTTACCCATTGTGAGGATAAAACCCGACATTTTATGTAAATTAAAAGCTGAAACAACAATGGAACGCAGGGAAATATTAAAACGTACCCCCCTCCCCCATACAGCCAGACCCCAGGCAGTCACAATATGGAGTCCTCTTTGGTCTATACATGTACAGGCTGGTCAACTTTTCTGTAACCCAAAATCTATGGGAAAATTGTGGGCCGATGCAAATAGAAGTACCAGTGTGGGATGAAGTGCTGCTAATTTCAATCTCGCCACAAGATGGCAGCAGAGACCTCGCGATACGGTAAAACCCGGGGAGTTTGTGATGTGACCCCAATGTAATATGTACAATTCTGCCCCGTGTGCTGGGGCCGCTCCCTACACAGGGCACTGGCTGGATATGATGGTCTGGTAAACTGCTGATATACAAGATGCTCTATAGACAGGGGGTCTCCTAAAAAGGGAGCCAGATTAAAGACAAAACACAGAATGATAGAACGACAGCTCCAATTGTAAAGTGGCAGAGCAGAATGAACTTGGTGCGGTCCACATTTGGCTAAAGGAGGGTGCACCACATAGTTATATGGCCTTCATATGTGGGGACCCTGATGTGGACCGTACTAAGTCGATCCTGCTTTACAATTGTTGCTGTAGAGCCTTCTGGCTTGGAGCGGGGATCAATCTCTATTTTTGGAGTTGATGAAATTCACCTCTGAATATCTTCTGCTCCACAATGTATAAGGCGGCCATCACCTACACAAAGCTGACAGTTCCTCTCTTTAGGAGACCCCTGTATAGGAGACATGTGATATGTTAGGCTGGGGCTACACAACAACGGTCACAGGTATTGCTGTGAATGAGGTTGTACAAAAATATCAAACCTGATCCATTTTACAACCATCAGGTCCCAACATGACCACATTCACTTCCATCAGCGGCAATACCTGGCGATCTATGACTGCACAAAGGGTGTCCATCAGATGTGCCGTGTAGCCCTATCCTTACCAGCACAACCAAAACTACTCGCCCACTGCCATTGCTTTGTGCCTCAGTCTCAAGGGCCACTGGCTGGGAGCGAACATGTCAATGGTATGAGCCAGAAACGCAGCATTTGGGCAAAATACAACAAACCTTCCCAAATGAGAAAGTACTCTGATATATTCTGGACGACATAAAAACCAGCTTATTTAATAAAATACTGCACGATTGTACGTAAACTGCCGTCTAGCGCAGCCAATCAGATCTTGGCATCATTAAACTGATCTGAGCTCATTTCAGGCTGGTGCACAAGTGTAAATTCACACACGGCAGATTTATTGTAACTGAGCATAAGCTCCATTTTCCTGAATGCAGTTGTTGCTGCAGCAGGTGCAAAAAACCAGCCGCATGTGAATATAGACTAAGACATTTATCAAATAAGCCGTCACCGCTCAGATTCACTCCTGATCACCGTGTTACAAGTTCAGGCTCCATTCGCACAACCATGTGCTTGGTCAGTGTGAGCCACGTTCTCCCAACAAGCTCACTGACCCATTCATCTCTGTGACCCCATAAACAAGTCCGTGTATGATCACCGGCCTGTGTATGGAGCAGTAAGCGAGCCCGGGCCGAAACTCCGGCCAGGTCCTATACTTGTCTGTATTGCAGCCCAGGCTCGTAGATGAATCCATTGACGTGTGTCCTGCATGTGCTGTTTTACCACCGATCAGGCACATGTACCCTAAAGCTTTATTCACATACAGTGAAATTAATGTGACACTAAGTGAATGGGGGCTAGTCACATGACAGTCTGTTGTAATAATCCATCACAATACAGGACTTTTACCCCTTTTCACAGATCTCTCCGTACTCAAATGTAAGAGGGATCTATGAAAACAGGCGGCCATGCCATTCTGACCATCAGTCGTGTGAACGAGGCCTAAATCTACACCATTTCCAATCCTTTAAGTCTTATATTTTAGTCACAACCGGAGCTGCATTCAAAATTGTGCTGCTTGCCCCTAGAAAGTCTGTGAGCGCAGCTCTATTAGCACCCATAATGCACTGCAGTCTAGGAGATGTCATTTCACTTTGTGACTGGCGATCGGTCCATATAGCTTTATATATATTCTTTATGTAACATGGTGATCAGATGGGAACTTTCTCTTTACATCACCTGGTGTCTGAGTAGACGCTGTAGAGCAGATGGGGGCGCTCTACATCTCCAGCTGCTGAGAAACCTTAGCCGGGCCTGTGTCTTCCCTGCAGCTGGAGAGGCCTGAGAAGGAAGATATGACTGGAGGTAGATACAAGAGATAAAAGTTAAATCTATATTGAAATATAAAAATGTTTAAAATCTGCTGGTGAGGCGCCGTCTCTGCACAGAGAGATCAGCGCTCACTACAAGGTTATAAAAATACGCACGTGCGCACACATATTATACAACGTTCTCTACGAGAGCCGACGAATCAGAATTCTAGTGCAAATAGAGATCTCCATAAACCTGAATCTAAGGAGAGGGTTAGTAAACGCCGCATCGAGTGTTTCTCTCGGCTGAGGGTGGGTGGACACTGCGTCACATCATGGTCTCCACAATCACGTGCGTGGGCTTCATGTGGTCGCCGTTGGGGCAGAAAGGTGCAGAACCCTCCGAATCCTTTGCCCAGCGATTGATGTCTCTCGGGGCCGTGACAGCCTTAATCCTCTGGGAACAAAGATGGCAAAAGATTTTATAAAGGAGATGAACAAGACCAGGACAGCGACAGGCTGACACTGGGGGTACGGGACAGCGACAGGCTGACACTGGGGGTACGGGACAGCGACAGGCTGACACTGGGGGTACGGGACAGCGACAGGCTGACACTGGGGGTACGGGACAGCGACAGGCTGACACTGGGGGTACGGGACAGCGACAGGCTGACACTGGGGGTACGGGACAGCGACAGGCTGACACTGGGGGTACGGGACAACGACAGGCTGACACTGGGGGTACGGGACAACGACAGGCTGACACTGGGGGTACGGGACAACGACAGGCTGACACTGGGGGTACGGGACAACGACAGGCTGACACTGGGGGTACGGGACAACGACAGGCTGACACTGGGGGTACGGGACAACGACAGGCTGACACTGGGGGTACGGGACAACGACAGGCTGACACTGGAGGTACGGGATAACGACAGGCTGACACTGGAGGTACGGGATAACGACAGGCTGACACTTGGGGTACGGGATAATGACAGGCTGACACTCGGGGTACAGGGCAATGACACTTAGATTATATATTATAGTGCTGGTAGATCCAGCTTAGTCTTCACGTACCTCGATCAGGGATCCTTCTGAGCGCACAATTTTATACACCACGACCAATGGGATACACAACATGGAGGACAGAGCTAAGGTCCAGCCCAGCCCGATGGCCCAATCTGGATATGTGTAATACTTGTTGTACGTCAGAGGGGTATATTTGGCTAAAGAGAAGATGAAGCACCCCTGCGAAGAGAATGTAATAGGGCATTAGTGAGGATAGACCTGACCCTCGCCCCACAGACACTTCCCAGGATATCCTGACACGGTCTTCACAGGATCTAAGGGAATGTCACCAGGACACTCAAACCAGTCCCAGTGCACTATAAGGGGCATTACACCGAGCACCATCATAGCCTTAGCTAGTCCATTAGATGGGATGTCTCCTTGAAAAAAAGCCATGTTTTATAAATATGTAAATGAGGCTGAAGTGCAATGGGTTGGGCACTTTGGCCTAATTTCCATACTTACAAAAATGGCTTTTATCAAGATGGCGCATCTATAGCTATGAGGGTGCTCAGTACGACATCCCATACAATGCACTGCAGCTGCTCTGATACAGTTTCCTGGGGACACACGCCCTGTAAATATATGGCCAGACTGCAGTTTCTTGTTTTCTCCTACAGTGGGCGCTACAATACAGGCTAGCATTGGGTGTGTGCAGAGGTAATGCATAATACACTAAAGGGAGGCACAACATCCTAAAAGCGGAGGCGCTCTCACCACACAGAGCAGAGGAGTGATCCCACACCAGCTCCACTTCATCCATGGTCCGGGCCGGTACCCGATCATATCTTCAATGTTGTCATATAATTTATCAGCGCCTACAGAGTTAAAACACAGGTCAGCACATGACACAAGCGCCAGGGTCAGGGCGCCGGGTACAGCCAACATACATGGCATAAAACTTACCATAAACCCAGGCTACAGCAATACATTCAAAGAATGCAACCCACAGGAGGCAGACACCGCTCGCTGCATAGTAGTCAAAAAGCTGGAACACATACATGCCACCCTGCGGGAGACCAAAGGGAGCGGGTTACCGGGGATCCTGGCCAAACCTGAGAATGCAGAGTCAGTGCTGCGTCCTACTCTAAACTGGGATATGATCCGTATCAGATCAGAGGGGGCTGAGCTGCAGTACCCGGCGTGGCCACTGCACGGTGTATGGTGCTGTCTGCTTCTGGCTCCTTGCAGTATCAGTGCTAGCGACTACTAAGGATAACTGAACGATGGGAGAGCCGGGTGTCAGACCCCACTAATCTGATACTGATAAACTATCCTAAGGCTAAGTCTTCAGCATCACCCACCAGGCTGGAAAACCCCTTTTAGAATCCTACATATAATGCGAGGTCCCTTTAAATAGTCTGCACCGTCTGATCAACTTGTGAAAAACATCTCCGTGCACTTTAATGAGAGAGGAAAATACTGGTAACACGTGAGCCGGGGGCGGGGGGGCCTGGTGCTGGAGGGGAATATTAGGATTGCCTCATTTCCTACATCACATACAGAACAAATAAACACGAGGCCCATCTGGCGCTCAGGACGCGGCGTGCGCGGGCACAGATTCTCACATACAGGGATTGGGGCATAGCTGAGACCTCAGGACCTCCCCCCAAATAACCTCCATATACAGAGGCTGTCTGCCTGCGTGGAGGTATATAGCACTGCAGGGGGAGCTGAAGAGTAGGACCATGATGCTTTGCTGCAGTAGCTGCATGAACGGCTCCGATCTCCTCACTACAATGCCCAGTCGCCATTTATGGGCAGCCGGCTCATCGACTACACAAGTATGGGGGGCTATGAGGGTCCTGGGTACTTACCTGTGTGACCATAGTTAACCCCAGAAGATAGCTGAGGAAACACACGATAGCGATGAAGATCTCTCGCCTGTAACCCTTCCGTAGGAAGGACGGGTACAGATCAACTAGTGACGTGATCTGTCCTTCAACTTCAACAAACTGTCAGGGGGCAAAAAGAGACAAGAGGGTAACAATATGGCGGCAGTGATGCCATAATCACAGCTTCACCTCATGATATGCTTAGATACAGCCTGGAGCTATATCATGTGTGATACTGACTGCTGAGCCAGTATATCTAAACCTATCATATGTGATATGGTCTGTGGAGCCATGTATCTAAGCCTATCATATGCGATACAGCCTACTGAGCTGGGTACCTAAGCCTATGTGTGATACTGCCTGTGGAGCCATGGATCTGCACACCTGATGGGTGTTTGACACCAAAAGATCCAATATTGATGATATTCTAAAGACAGATTATACAGTCACCACTAGGGGGAGCTCACTACATACAGATTATACAGTCACCACTAGAGGGAGCTCACTACATACAGATTATACAGTCACTAGGAGGAGCTCACTACATACAGATTATACAGTCACCACTAGAGGGAGCTCACTACATACAGATTATACAGTCACCACTAGGAGGAGCTCACTACATACAGATTATACAGTCACCACTAGAGGGAGCTCACTACATACAGATTATACAGTCACCACTAGGGGGAGCTCACTACATACAGATTATACAGTCACCACTAGAGGGAGCTCACTACATACAGATTATACAGTCACCACTAGAGGGAACTCACTACATACAGATTATACAGTCACCACTAGAGGGAGCTCACTACATACAGAATATACAGTCACCACTAGAGGGAGCTCACTACATACAGATTATACAGTCACCACTAGAGGGAGCTCACTACATACAGATTATACAGTCACCACTAGAGGGAGCTCACTACATACAGATTATACAGTAACCACTAGGGGAAACTCACTACATACAGATTATACAGTCACCACTAGAGGGAGCTCACTACATACAGATTATACAGTCACCACTAGGGGGCGCTCACTACATATAGATTATACAGTCACCACTAGAGGGAGCTCACTACATACAGCTTATACAGTCACCACTAGAGGGAACTCACTACATACAGATTATACAGTTACCACTAGAGGGAGCTCACTACATACAGATTATACACTCACCACTAGAGGGAGCTCAGGAGTTATTACTGTGTTCAATGGGAGCTGGAGAATTCCATCTGTATATAGCTCCCTCTAGTGGTGACAGACAAGATATGGCTTTACAGGTCTTTATCATACATCCTCTATGGGGTCACTTACCTGGCTATCTAGTCCAAGCAACAAAAGCATAATAAAGAAGAGGATCGCCCAGAAGGAGGGCAGAGGCATCATGGAGACGGCTTTGGGGTATGCGATGAACGCCAAGCCAGGACCTAGAAGAATAATAAAAAGGGGCAGGGGAGGGAGAAAACCTAATCAGTCTACGCTTGCACAAGATGGAGGACGCGGCGCTCTGACTGAATGATGACCTATCTAGGGTGGGGATGGGTCAGTCCATTACTACAAATCCCAGCATGCACTGGGTGACGTGTACAATCTGCTCTAGGGTAATAATTACGTCCTGTCTGACATCACATCGACTCCCACCAACATCATCCACCCAAATACCACACCGGAAAAAAAGGAACCAAAACTGCAGCTGAAGCAGATCGAGGAAAATACTCCTGGAGCAGCTTCTATGGGAAACGCCTTCCCCACCAAGGACAATGGGAAATGCAGAAAAATCACTACAGATAGCAGCAGATTTGGTAAAACTACAGAACTGCCCATGGCCAGAACAGTACAGCTGAACTCCCATAGTGCACTGTACGGTGGGAGTTGTAGTTTTTCTCACATCAGTTTAAAAACACCCACAATCCTCCAGCAGGGAATGCTCGGATCTGTCAGCAAAGCTGTACATGCAGCTCAGGATGTGATTGGAGTAGAAGTCACAATGTAATAGGTCAATACAAGATAAGTAAAGCAAAATTACTCAACATGTAGATGACACGTGATGTTGGAGCCCCAGGGTTCAGGCCCCGGCACATGTACTAGATCGGGGGCATCTCCTCCTCCATTAATGTGGTGCCTGGAGGATTTGTAGCAACCAATGATGGGTAATGCCAACAAGGGGCAACCAGACGCTGCACAGTGGGCACAGGCTATAGCTTATACAGTTGTCTTTTCAGGGGTTCAGGTCTCAGTGCCCACCAATGGAAGGTCTCAGCCCAAAATGGAAGGGGGCTGAATATCACATGCAGCGGTCTCATGCAGATGCACGGATCTCTATTAATACATCTATATACCATCTGCAGAATCTCATAGTGAATGTCATCTCACAGGCACCAAAATCCAGGCTGCAACACGTAAGATGTACCACGCTGGTATGACGCCATAATGGAGAGCTCCAGGGCGCTGACTACTCAGAAGATGGGCTGGTCAGCTTGTATTATGAGATGGGATGCCTATGGGGGCCTCATAGCAGCAGATCCGGTTGCAGGGCATTGCCATTACTGGGGAGGGGGTACACTATGGCTGCCTGGCAGAGTCAACCCAGATACATGCAGACTGCTGAGTTGCTCCCTGACAATACAGAGGACGGGGAGTGGGAACAAGTTCAGGTCCGGCTTCCTTCCTATGTGCAGCAACAGGGGGTAAAGCAGCGCCGCTCCTCATTAGGACCTGCATCATGGATGGTGTATACTACACTGCATCATGTATGGGTGTGGACAGGAGTGTATAGGATTACCCCAAATAATTGCAATAGATGTGATAGCCCTCCTGTGATGTCATCTTTATATAACAGTGCAATAATTGTATTAACGCTCCTGTGATGTCACCTGTAGATACAATAGCTGTAATAACCCTTCTGTGATGTCACCTCTAGATATGGGTGTACTGGACTGTAATGACCCTCCTGTGATGTCACCTCTAGATGTGGGTGTACTGGACTGTAATGACCCTCCTGTGATGTCACCTCTAGATGTGGGTGTACTGAGCTGTAATGACCCTCCTGTGATGTCACCTCTAGATAGTGTTATAATGACCCTCCTGTGATGTCACCTGTACATATAGATGTACTGGGCTGTAATGACCCTTCTGTGATGTCACCTCTAGATATGGGTGTACTGGACTGTAATGACCCTCCTGTGATGTCACCTCTAGATGTGGGTGTACTGGGCTGTAATGACCCTCCTGTGATGTCACCTGTACATATGGGTGTACTGAGCTGTAATGACCCTCCTGTGATGTCACCTCTAGATAGTGTTATAATGACCCTCCTGTGATGTAACCTGTACATATAGATGTACTGGACTGTAATGACCCTCCCTGTGATGTCACCTGTACATATGGGTGTACTGAGCTGTAATGACCCTCCTGTGATGTCACCTGTACATATGGGTGTACTGAGCTGTAATGACCCTCCTGTGATGTCACCTCTAGACAGTGTTATAATGACCCTCCTGTGATGTCACCTGTACATATAGATGTACTGGGCTGTAATGACCCTCCTGTGATGTCACCTCTAGATATAGGTGTACTGAGCTGTAATGACCCTCCTGTGATGTCACCTGTACATATGGGTGTACTGAGCTGTAATGACCCTCCTGTGATGTCACCTGTACATATGGGTGTACTGAGCTGTAATGACCCTCCTGTGATGTCACCTGTACATATGGGTGGACTGAGCTGTAATGACCCTCCTGTGATGTCACCTGTACATATGGGTGGACTGAGCTGTAATGACCCTCCTGTGATGTCACCTGTACATATGGGTGGACTGAGCTGTAATGACCCTCCTGTGATGTCACCTGTACATATGGGTGGACTGAGCTGTAATGACCCTCCTGTGATGTCACCTGTACATATGGGTGGACTGAGCTGTAATGACCCTCCTGTGATGTCACCTGTACATATGGGTGGACTGAGCTGTAATGACCCTCCTGTGATGTCACCTGTACATATGGGTGGACTGAGCTGTAATGACCCTCCTGTGATGTGATGGACGCTGCTACATTTAAGTATTTTTTGCTTCCTGGTATCTGTGGGAATCAGATCTTGGTAAGGGGTTTCTGTCACTCAACTCTCCAGCAGTCGGCGACAGCCCTCACCGTGTCGTGGTCATACAGTACCTGACTCTGCCACATCTGCAATGTCCACCCCTTGCTCTTGTGCCATGAAGCCCAGGACGGAAAAAATTGCGAAGCCAGACACAAAACTGGTACCGCTGTTGAGGCATCCCAGCAGCAAACAGTCCCTATGTCACACACATGTCACGGAGCAGTGTTAATGACCAACAGCACAACCCGCACACCACCCGCCCCCTCCGACCGCCAACTTGCCTATAGCAGTTGTACTTGTACTTGTTGTAGCTCCCCAGGGATGTCATGGCTCCCAGACAGATGGCGTAGGAGAAGAAGATCTGGGTGCCGGCATCAATCCAGACCTTATGGCGAGAGGAGACAAAATGTAGAGTAACAGGGAAGAGATCCGTCATGAGCAGATATAGCCTCCTGTCCCTGTGTCCCCATGACAAGACTTCCTGTCCCTGTGTCCGGCAATCTGCAGCAATTCTTTTAACCTAAACTGGACATGTAATCTGATATAAGGGTGAATTCATACTGTGCAGTGTATGCTGGAAGAATTTCCTTATCCATAGGTTCCCATGTTAAAAACGTTGGCTGTCTCTGTACGGAGCAGCAGGAGATTGCCTTGGTTTGGCAGGTAAATGGTGGTCGCACGCAGCAAATAGTGTGAATTCACCCTTAGGTAACAGCAAATACATCAATTCTCCTCTCCAAGGGCAGAAGCTCCCTGATGATAGAGCAGGGCAGATGCAGGGAAGTCATTTTCCTGCAACCTCCCTGCTGCCCCCTCAAGAACCCATATACATGGATTTCCCAAACCCAATTAGTTAGTCCACAATTCTCTACATCACATGATCTATGATGCTAGGAGTCCCGGCCTGCCCCCGGCTACATGTCGTATACTGTATATAATATGGACAGTCGAGCGGCGAGGAGACAGGAATTGCTAATATTATAGATCACTATGATGCAAGGAGTCCTGATCTCCAGACTGGGTACAGAACAAATTTCCCAGCCCAGATTTCCCTGTGTGCAACGGTATGTATAAGAACATAAAAACAAGACCATCTTATCCAAGTGCTGTGTTTGGTATTCAAATAAAAAGGACTGAGCTGCAATACCAGACATGGCCTATGGATAAGAGGAGGGCTGTTCCTGGAAGAAAGCATCCATGTTATTCTAAACTCAGACAACACCCTTAAAGTGGAACTGCCACGACAGACCTCTACAAGACTGCCATGTGTCTGTATACAGTGCAGGTGAGTTTAGAGCTCCCAGCTGCTGTACACTGCTATGGTGTAGGCCGGCGCTCCTCAGTCACTGAGCATGAGCAATATTCCTGCGTGTCGGTTCTTCTTTAAGATGACATAGGATGTTATATGACAGCTGCACCGACACTGGCCCATGGACTGCAGCTATTTCATTTCTAGCCGCTGCTCCCCATAAATATCACGCTAGAAAGAGAGATGCGTTTATAGAACAGATGTGTGAGCAGGTCCCTAATGTACAAGTGTACAGAGACCTGGTGAGATTTCCCTTTCGGTTGCTCCTTAGCAACCATCACCAGAGCTGACTCCTGAGCATTTACTACATTTCTGCTTTGCACACATATCAGCACAGCTTCATACCTGGACTCAATTTTGATTCTACAGCCCTTGCGGGATCTCCTCTTCCTTGTGCTGACGGACACTGATGCTGAGGAGTGAGCGATTCCCCTTCCTACCTGCAGTGCACTTCCTCTCCACACCTGTGTGCAGCTTGTGTGATCTCTCCCTGCAGCACTATCACTATGGTAAGCTATTTCTAGCCCAGAGATGGACATACAGCACAGATAAATGGCGCACTCACCTGAGGGTCTGCCAAGCGGTTGATGTCTGGGTAAAGATAGAACTTGATCCCTTCTGCAGCTCCGGGAAGGGTGACCCCGCGGATCAGTAACACAAGAAGCATAATGAATGGGAACGTGGCTGTGAAATATACCACCTGGAGGGAGAGAACACACAGTGCGGTCGGGGACGCAGGTGCTAAGCCAAAAATTCCTCCTGACCAGAGTCTGCACCTATAGCTTTGTGGTCAGATACTGGAGGCACCGACCATACAGTGCCCGGCTGTTGTGACGCTCATCTACATATACAGCAAAGTAACGTCTCACATCAGCAGCCATTGAACCCAATATCAGCCTCGCGCCCTTACTTACCTTCCCCGTGGAGCGGACACCTTTCCAAATACAGAAAAAGCAGATGACCCAAACAAGCAGCAGACTCAGCGCCAGGTCCCACTTCAAGACACCAACATCATCTATTCCCTTTGTTATGTTAAGAACTTTATACCTAAAAGAAATCAAAATCACCATCAAAAACCTAAAAAAACTGTCACAAAGGTCTCGTCATGTGAGAACGTCTACAGCGGTAAGAACGTATTCACACTGCGCTTGGAGTAAGCTCAGACAAAGCTCCTACCAGCCATCAGCCCTCACCCACCCAGTAGAGGCCACAAGTGTGTCAGCCTATGAGCATTGTGGGGGTCATTATACCGTGGGGACCACATTGAGGGGATCATTATACTGTAGGAACCACATTGAGGGGGTCATTATACTTTGGGAGCCACATTGAAGGGGTCATTATATTGTAGGACAGTGGGAGCCATATTAAGGGGGAGATTATACTGTAGGGGCCACTATGATACTGTAGAAGATATAATGGGGAATAAGTGTCAGGGTCACTAAAGGGGCACTGTATAGTGTGGGGGCCACACAGGAATGGGCAGAACCAAAGCGGGCATGGGCGGAGCTTAGGATACCTAAATTTGCTGTGCTGCAGATTTTGTCTCTTTTTCAACCCTTTGAATATTGAGGCTTTGACTCCTGGTCATGTAACACAGTCACTAGATGATAGAAGGGGCCACATCATACCAATATATTTGGGGCCCTACCTTGTGCCAGTTCACACCTGTATAGCAGGAGGGCCCAGTGTTTTTTGACATTGGTAAAACCTGAGCTGGGGGCCCGCAATGGCTCTCAGATCTTTGGGCCACATGTATTATTAGGAGTAGCCATCAGGGGCCACTGAGCGGTTTTGTGCGCCAGGCGACCATGTTACTGGAGACTAAATGATGATACTTTCCGCCCTCATTACGCCGCTGCCGCCGCTCCGGCCATTAATCATGGTGTTTGGCTTTCATTTTGCTGCTTCACTTTGGCAGGACGTTCCCCAACAAATGCCTGGAATGTCTGGCAGCGCGCTGACCCTCCTAACAAGGCCAGGGGCGCACGCTGAAAATTCACAGGGAATCGAGGCACAAAGTGTTCAGCAGGAACGTAACAGCATAAAATCACACCGATCCCTGGACCCAGGAGCTCACAATCTAATACGGCTAAAAGAGGTGCTAAAATGTGAAGTTATGTACAGGGGGCATCATGACTGTCACCTAACTTTCCAAGAATCCTGAATGGCAAATGTCACTGATTACACGGTAATGGATCCTAAGAGAGATCAGCCATTCAGGAGTCTGAAAATGCGAACTGTAACCTTTGTGACAGCCATATTGGTTCTACCCAGCTTTCCTAGGATGAGATATAGCTTCTAAACAACTGGATGAACCTCATCTTCCCTCCTGTACTTTGCAGCCTCAGATCACGGAGATCATATCGTCTACTAAGTGCAGACAAACACATTCCGGCGACGTCAGCGAGCCCGGCCGTGTCCTCCAATATTCTGACCCCAATTTCCTGAACATCTGCAGGTCCTGAGAGAGCTCGGTCCGTGCGACCACAATCTACTGCGAAGTAAACAAAGCTAAAGCCGCACATCCCGTACGTGTAATCTGCTCTGAGGCCGAAACCCCGCATCTGTCATATGTCTTCTATTGTGATATGGAAACCATGAGCAGGTAGGCCAAGCGCTGCTGACAGATCTTTTTGTGACCTTTTACATTCATTTTAACATTACACAACATGGGGGTCACTTATAATGGTTCAGGTCGGGGTCCCCAATTGTCACCGACAAGGCAGGAAGTAAGAACAACCCCATTCATGCCACGGACAGCGGTGGCCATCTTGCTCCCTCTTAGGAACTGGAATTTGCTTTTAAGGCCCAAAAAGCCCCAGTAATGAGACAAAGTTAAAAATGTGAAAATGTCAAAAATCATCCCATTTATTAAATCTGTCAAAAAAAAGGCCCTGTTGTCCATAGCAACGATGCTGAAGTTGTAAAGTGAAAGCTGAGCTCTGATTGGGTTTCCACAGCGGCAAATCAGGTTACTGCTTTCATTTTGCAGAGAGCTGGAGTCTGATTGGTTGCTATGGGTAACGCTTCTATCTCCGCCGGGTGCCAATTCTGATAAATCTTCTACTAAGTGACGCGATAAGTCGAGTTTCGAGACTCGGTCACTGTCAAAGCTGCGGCAGAACAAGAGGGATTAAGACTTCAAAGCGTCCCGAGTCTATTTTAGATCTGAAGTATTTATCTTACAACTTCCCGGACAGTAAGACGCCGCGGTCATAAAGAGCAGATGGCGCCCGCCCGGCGTCTATTAATATCTGAATAAATACAATATATCGTGTAACACGGGGAGGGACAACCTGCAGCGCCTAAAAGAAGTAACTACTCATATCTGATCATGGGAAAGTTGGGTGACATCCCATTTCTGATTTGTTACAATCCCATAGGATCACCAGTCTTTCCTAGACTCCTGAATGGTCACGTCACCTAGTGATACACTGATACATCTAATATTTATCTACTGTAATTATATCTGTTTTAGGGAAAGCTGGGTGACAACCTATATATAGTTTCAGTTACAGTTTCCACAGGGGTTGCCACCATGTCCCGCACTCTCACTTATTGCCATGATACATCCCCCATGTAGCTATATCTGTCTCTGGGAAAGATGGATGACAACTGACAGGCTAACGTGTCCCAGAGTAGTTGTCACCAAGCTTTGCCAGGATTCTGAACAGATCCTCTGCCTAGTTTTTCCCACCGGCCTAGATAGGTTTATCATTTCTCAACTGTATCTATTATTAGGAAAGCTGGGTGACAAGCAATGTGGAGTGTTCTAGGTGGCCGGCTTCTCCCCGCTCTGTGAACCTCCACTTTGGCTGCACTTGGCAGGAGAAGAGACGTGTCCTGTTTGGTCCTGTACAGGCGCTGGCACTCGCTTTGTTTGCCAAAGCCAAGATGGGACGTCTCCAAACCCGGCAGTCAATGATTAACCGGCGGGACAAACAGAACTATCACTAGGTGAATATATGGAGGGGGGGGGGGTACAGGTAGGAACAGTCCCATGGTGTGTAGTATATATAGTGTGTACTGTAACAGAGAGGCCCATACTCTGAGAATCAGGCACTGGTGCTGGACTGGCAGCTATTCTGGATTATTGGACAGTCACACGATAATCCAGCGATATCTCTGGAAATAACTTAGATAGCGCGGCAGCCTTAGCGTCACGTGACATTTGTACGTCTTATATGTCCGATCTAACTGTGTGTAGTGACCCCCTCACTCCCTGTATATATTACACAGCTCCATCCTCCATACACAGTAACATCGCCCAATACAGATGGGAAGGGGAAGAGAGACAAAATGTCGGATTTCACAGAAAGGAGACAAAATGTGTTAATAAAGTAAATTACAAAATTTATTAACGACACAAAAACTGCCAGAAAATCAAATGTTGCCCGAAAGTTTAATTACGCTTCAACACTAGGGAAACCACATTCATCCAGCTTTCCCAGACTCCTGCTTGTCTAGTTATGCTTTTCTCACCACCAGATTACTGTATGACTAGGCAGATTTGCCATTCAGGAGTGTAGAAAAGATGAGTGACCAGTGAAGGGATGGTATATGGAAGAAAATGGGGAGAAGAGCGATGTGATGGCAGAGGCAGCAACCTAAGACCTTATGCACATGACCGAGTGTGCAGGTCGAGAGGGGTCTGATTCTTTAGCAGAATGCACTCAGATGACATCCGGGGGCCTTCCATACTGCACTGATGTCACTGGGGGGTTCTGATCCATTGTCACGGATCTATACTTATCGCACCCCCCTCAGAAGAGCCTCGGGCTGCACACTCGGTGATACACACAAGGCCTTAGTGAAGGACTTCATTGGACCTATATGAGCCTTATATTTAGTTTCAGCGCTGGAGTCGTCCAGTCTTATATTAGAAATCTCATAATACGATATAATTCCTATTGTAACCTGAATGCTGGTTCTGACCATGTGACCCGGAGTCAGAACCAGCCCAGAACTGTGAGGTACTGAAGAAAAAGTAGTGAGTTATAAATAATCCCCGGATAACCTTAATGACGGGAGTAAAAACAGCCCCCTCTATGGGCAGCCAGATGCAATAACAGTGTATACGGTATATACTCACTCCCAGAACTCTGTGACCGGGGAGGTGAAGTTTGTGGCGTTCAGAGACAACCACATGGTCCTGTTCTTCCGGAGTGTGTCCTCCACACAGTTCGGGGTGTTCCACGGCTGGTGACACAGGGCCCATGGCAGCTGACTTTGGAAAGACTGGAACAAGTAATAAACCCCCCAGGCCAGGATAACAATGTAGTAGACGTTGAGGAGAGACACAATGACGATAGAGGCGTAACCGATTCCTGGAGCGGAGGAAACACAAAGAGCAGCAGAGACGTCTATAAATAACCAGGATAGCGGAGACACGGACATGATCAACATACATTGTTCTGTGTATGAAAGATATGACCCCCTCTCCCCCCAGCGATGATCACCGCACACATAGTGACCCCGCAGCATAATAGACTATTGTTACCCCACATAATGGCCGTATCTAACAGGACACCCACATAGCGAAAGTGCAAGGGACAACCAAAAGTGACTGTGCAAGAAGCAGAAGAGTCACAGGGAAGGAATGCCGGCCCGGAGCACAAGTATTAACCCTTAATGTATCAGGCCCAATTGTAGGGGCCAAGTGACACAGGTACATAGGTAGCTTTCAGTGGGGCTGTAATGTAAGCTCCTAAGTTAGTGGCTAGAAAGATTTTTGGGTGGATCCTTTACTGACCTCTTAGCCTAGAGTATGTGTGTGAGTGATCTCCCTACACTTGTATGGCTACTTAGCAGGGACTGATAAGCCTCATGATCCTGTGCTTAGAGCAGGCATCCATTGAATTGGGGGTTTAACAGATCATCAAGCCTATGTCGGCAGATTATAAGTGCACCTTTACCAATATTTCCATTTAATTGCTTGTCTTGCCCCATTTTCTGAGCACCTTTTGATCTTAGGTGGCTCTGGTGAACTTTTAATATGTATTAATAAAAGTTATTTTTTAAGTGTACTATTTCCTTTATATTTATGATTTTTTTATGTATGTACACACAACTTCATATCTTATATGTGTTTTTTGTGATATTTTCCAAGTGACACAGTACCTCAAAATGAAGTCTTCAGCCCCCTGTACTCTAATACCCCTAAATAGATTCCAGTGCGCACAATAGCCTGTAGAAGTCACTTTATTAGTTAATAGAGTCCGGCTGTGTGTAATGTAGTCTCAGTATAAATCCACCTGTTCTGTGAAGGCCTCAGTGGTCTGTTAGAGAACACTAGTGAACAAACAGCATCATGAAGTCCAAGGAACTCACCAGACAGGTTAGAGATAAAGTTGTGGAGAAGTTTAAAGCAGGGTTAGGTTATAAAAACATATCCCAAGCTTTGAAAATCCCAAGGAGCGCTGATCAATCCATCATCCAAAAATGGAAAACGTATTCTACAACTGCAAACCTACCAAGACATGGCCGTCCACCTAAACGAACAGATCGAGCAAGGAGAGCACTTTGTGTTGGTTATCACTGAAAATCTCAATAAAATACATTTAGGTTTGTGGATGTAAAGTGACAAAACGTAAAAAAGTTCCAGGGGTATGAATACTTTTGCAAGGCACTGTAATATTACTGGAGTCCCAGAATCCTCATAAGAGTAAAGTAACTTTTCACTACATTTATCCAAAACTACTACTCTATTCTGGTTGGTGGAGTGGCCCTTTAAGAAGCTCCCGCCACTTCTCCATGCTCAGCACTTTGTCCCTATAGTGAGGCCTCTTCTGTGCAGCATAAAGCAGCTGTAGACACAGGACAGGCTCAGAATAACTCCATGTCCTGGCACAGACTCTGGTGCTGTAATATTACAGAATTCATATACCCACCAGTCGTGGCCAGACAGCAGTTACGTCATATGTCACATGACTGTAGTAATGGCTGCCGAAGAAAAGGACAAGAAGACCCTCAGCAGAAATTACATTGTGTGTTTGCTTTCTATTTCACTACCATACAAAGAACCCCAAATGTCATTATCCTGTACCCCAAGTATCAGCCTGTCATTATCCTGTACCCCGAGTGTCAGCCTGTTATTATCCCGTACCCCGAGTGTCAGCCTGTCATTATCCCGTACCCCGAGTGTCAGCCTGTCATTATCCCGTACCCCGAGTGTCAGCCTGTCATTATCCTGTACCCCAAGTGTCAGCCTGTCATTATCCTGTACCCCAAGTGTCAGCCTGTCATTATCCTGTACCCCAAGTGTCTGCCTGTCATTATCCTGTACCCCGAGTGTCAGCCTGTCATTATCCTGTACCCCAAGTGTCAGCCTGTCATTATCCTGTACCCCGAGTGTCAGCCTGTCATTATCCTGTACCCCGAGTGTCAGCCTGTCATTATCCTGTACCCCAAGTGTCAGCCTGTCATTATCCTGTACCCCAAGTGTCAGCCTGTCATTATCCTGTACCCCGAGTGTCAGCCTGTCATTATCCAGTACCCCGAGTGTCAGCCTGTCATTATCCTGTACCCCGAGTGTCAGCCTGTCATTATCCTGTACCCCAAGTGTCAGCCTGTCATTATCCTGTACCCCGAGTGTCAGCCTGTCATTATCCTGTACCCCAAGTGTCAGCCTGTCATTATCCTGTACCCCAAGTGTCAGCCTGTCATTATCCCGTACCCCGAGTGTCTGTCAGGTGGCTCTAGTACAATGATCTCGGGATATACAATTATTTTGCAGTCAGTCATGGAGTGTGGAGCAGAACAATGGCCGCTGTCGTTGTGGTGTGCAAGGTGTTCTTACCGGTGAAGATTGGACAGATCTTCTCCCAGCAGGTGATTCCTCCCTCTGATGTAAACTGCCCCAAAACAACCTCCAGGAAGAACACAGGTAAACCACCCCCGAACAGGAAGATGAAATATGGGATTAAAAAGGCACCTGAAATGGAAGTAAAGCAGAATGAGGTGTCTTGTTTAACTCTTTCAGGAAAGGAAGGCGCTCAGACTGTAGGGACAGACCTCGTGTCCCTATGATAACACTGACACATGGCATTAGGACACAGGCAGCTGAGCACAGGACACACAGCTGCAGGGCTTGTTACAAAAAGTAAGACTTAATGTTCTGCTACTTTCTTGGGGGTTTCTTTTTTCATTTGCCCCTTTTTTTCAATCTTGCCAATAAATGTGCCCTGCATCATAAATGTTGCACAAATCTCACCACATGATACTGCGATTCCAGTGTCTGACATGAGGGCCGTTTTTACGCTGTCACGTACTGGAGGGCATTTGTACCCATTTTTCGCCCTTTTAAAATAGGCACAGGTTTTAAAAGTGACTCCCAATAAACCATGCCCCTTTTCCCGACACAAACATAAAATGACCAATTCTGTCAGGAAAACAGCTGCAAATGAATAGTAAATCTTGTGCAAGTCCCATTTCTCACTACTTTGAAGATCTCCACTCACTGTCAGCGAACAGAACAGTCAGATGCTGGAAAACCCATTCTGACCTAGTCCTGCTCACACAGCTGCAGTTTGTTACAACATATCAGTGTATGAAATGAAAGACAAAGCAGCAGAATTTATACTCCCATCCTGGGCTTCAGGCTTCCTGCACACTGTAACGAGTCTATCAGCCGGATAAGCGGCACAAGGTCACGCAGCCTCTGGATGAAATCAGGAATAATTCAATGTACTGACAGCAAGCAGAGGAGGCTGTGGTATAAATGTGACTCTAGGTCCTCACTAGAGTTTCCTTTCTGTTGCTCTGGTCCATCAGAGGACCCGAACAAGGAATAGGCGGAACGCTGAAACAGCGGTTACTCAATGGAGTTCGCAGACCACGACGACTATAATGGGGTCTGTCAGGTGGGCGTCATTTTAAAACTGAAACAAGCGGAGGAAAAAAATCCTTTGTGTAGGACTTTTTCCTCCGCTAATTTCAGGCAGACATTGCAACAGAGACTCCAGCGCAGATGTGAACTAAGCCCAAGACACTCTGAGAGCCACTCACCTCCACCGTTCTTGTAGCAGAGGTACGGGAATCTCCAAACATTGCCGAGACCAATGAAGCCTCCGGCCACTGACAGTAGGAAGTCAATCTTACTAGCCCACTTCTCCCTCTGTGGGGGTTTCCCGTCCGCCTCATCCTCAGGACGTGTTCCTGGGCTCTTGCCTGGAAAGGGCTTCAGGATGTCTTTGTGAAAGTCCTTCAAATACTGCAACTTCTCCTTGTTGGACATTTTTATACCTGGAAGAGATAAGCGGCGACAAAGACTGAGACATGAGCAAGGCACGAAGCCTAACACGTAGGTGACACCCTGAGGTCTGACAGGGCAGTGACCTGTGCCCTTATCACACAAAAAGACTGAAGACGTTAGGATGTAATTCCAAATCAGCACAAAGGAATTAATTTCTATCTAATACTCCAGTCACACCCAGAGCAGCACAGATAATGGACACAGATAGTACTTTAAATGTTAGACACAAGAGCTGATGGCTCAGTGCATTGTGTAATTGTCATCTGAGCTCACACCATGCACTAAAACCAGCAGAATGGTGAAAGCAGCTCTGGATGTGACTGGAGTAGAAGACATAAACTGACACATGGAGCACAACACTGGCGTGAAAGCATCTCGGACATATTACTATAGTATCGCATGAGGGTGCAAGCCTTACGACAACTTTGCTCTTGTAGTAGTGACTGACACCAGAAGTGCATGAAATTATCTACTGAAAAATCAGGGGGAAACCCATATAATCTGAACACAGGGATGGATGATGATGATGTCATCAGGTACCCCCAGTGCACAACCACCCATCCCATTAATTTTGAAAATATGTCTTATCAGATACTCAGTATGTAAACTTTTTTTTTTGGCAGAGTAAAAGCCTCAGGCGCGGAGACATCTGCTTGTGGGTGACTCACCCTCAGTGTGTGACATGGAGACTGAAGGAGTCCGTGCCCTCTGCGCCCAGATAATGCCACAGGGAGCGGGAAACAGAATGCGGATTATTTTCCAGTTCTAGCATTAACCCTTTCACTGCCATTACATAATGAGATGTGCGGTGAAAGCTCACTTTGTCACCATCGGACTAGAAAACTGACAACCAGTGAGCAGTAATCTGCTCAGAGCAGTTGTCAGCTGCTCTCCGCCACTCCTTTTTGGCGGAATAGCCTGGTACAGGTTATCTACACTGATACATTGTAGCAAACTATCAGGACGGGAAAGAGATCTCCGTTCGGCCTAGTCACTTACCGTACATTTCACAATCATATAACAATGGCAACAGAAGAGAAACCAGATAGCGACAGTTTTTGTACCAATCACAGTGGGCGTGCTAATATAGGTACAACATTGTGGTGCAAGAATTTCTGCGACTGAAAATCGTCTCCAATCATCTGAATGAGTTTGCATTGGCAGCAAGCACACAGATTTCTGCAAACTCTATTTAGATAAATGTGACAGTCAGAGAAATTTCAGCAACAAATCTGCCCTGTGTGAACATAGAACAACCACAATGAAGTGTGACACGGTCTCACGGCCTCGCACCTGAATCTTCACCTCCCGAGGGACACAATTATACTTTATTGATGTTTCTACAACGTTCAAATAACCCGACAGCTAAAGAAATAACTACAACAAGCGGCAAGGAGGGAAGTGCGGCCAGATCCGCAGCTGCCATTAACCCTTCCTCAGCCACGCTGGTTAGAAGGTAGCCTGATACTAATACAATAGAGCATAATGGCACAAGGTTTGCAGAGGTTAAAGCTGCAAAGGGCCCCTATGCTTGGTGGGGGCCACAGAGGTTCCAGTACAGAGTGTGAGTGTGCACTGAACAACAATGCAGTATATCAAACTGTACTAATACTTTAATTTTTATAGGATGTATAGACACAACACTGAATGATGTCATCATGACATCACTGCTGGTTAAAGGGTAGCTCCAGCTGTAACCATAGCAAGCAGAGGCTTGAAGCTCCTGGGACCCCTATTAAAAATCTGTAATGGGGGCCCTACCTTGTACCACTAACAATAGTGGTATATTTTATGTGGCAGAGGGACCTCTGGGGCCCCCTGCAGGGTCTAGTAGCAAATACGATAGCTACACCCCTGGTATCAAGTGCAGGAGCCTCAAGTACAGCACCAAGTCTCCAAGCAAAGATCTGGCAGGGTACTGTGGTAAGGGGAGGTGGTCTATTGATTTGCCCCACCAACACTTCTAGACAGACAGCCTAGAAAGGATGATGGCTGATGGTTCTCAGTGCTGTAGAGGAGGGCCACAAAATCATCAGGGAAGTAATGGTGACATGGCACAGATCCCCTAGTGCAGCATAACAGACTACCTCATGTGTGCAGAACATCTGCCTCACCATAAAAGTCAAATCACCTACTTTGAGAAGTCAGCGCTCTGGCAGGCGGGGGTAATTCTCCGGTGTACAGGCCATATTATATGGTTATTGCCATATCACTATATGACAGCAGGTGACAAGGCAAACTGATACCCCCCAGTAATTCGCCGCCGCGTCCACTTCCTCTTTTTTCTTTTTATCATGTCTTTATAAAGAGGAAATAAAGAAGACGTTCATGAAACAGTGAAATTCAGCCCTGAGCACAAATGTAATGCACCGAACATTTAGCCCGTATCTAACATACCAAATACTCAGCCCGTATCTAATGCACCAAACATTTAGGCCATATCTAACGTGCCAAATACTCAGCCTGTATCTAACAAACAAAATACTCAGCCTGTATCTAATGCACCACTGCCCAACATTTAGGCCATATCTAACATACCAAATACTCAGCCCGTATCTAATGCACCAAACATTCAGCCCGTATCTAATGCACCAAACATTTAGGCCATATCTAACGTGCCAAATACTCAGCCTGTATCTAACAAACAAAATACTCAGCCTGTATCTAATGCACCAAACATTCAGCCCGTATCTAACGTACCAAACATTCAGCCCGTATCTAACGTACCAAATACTCAGCCTGTATCTAATGCACCAAACATTTAGGCCATATCTAACATACCAAATACTCAGCCTGTATCTAACGCACCAAACATTCAGCCTGTATCTAACAAACAAAATACTCAGCCCGTATATAATGCACCAAACATTCAGCCCGTATCTAATGCACCAAACATTCAGCCCATATCTAATGCACCAAACATTCAGCCTGTATCTAACAAACAAAATACTCAGCCCGTATCTAATGCACCAAACATTCAGCCCGTATCTAATGCACCAAACATTCAGCCCATATCTAATGCACCAAACATTCAGCCCATATCTAATGCACCAAACATTCAGCCCGTATCTAATGCACCAAACATTCAGCCCGTATCTAATGCACCAAACATTCAGCCCGAGAATGCCAACTGCCCTAGATGCCCTAATAAGCAGAGCTGCAGTATAAAGCACAGCAGTGCACAGAGGAGCAGCCTGAGCCTGTGATTAGGGAACATGGACGTATGGGGGTCCCTCTGAGCAAGCCGATCTTAACAACAGCTTCCTCCAAAGACGAGCTTGAATTTTTGAGACAACCCCTTTATGAATCATTATGTACCTGTTCGGCCATGTTCACACTGCGCCTGCCATGTATGTTTGGTGTATATGGTGGGAAATGCTCCCAGCATAGACGAGTGAGACTATAGACACCTAATGGGTCCTATACCATGTACTGTGAGCATCCTGCCATGGTGAAATCTAAGGGTGGCAACTAAAAGTGATTGATCAAATTATCATTCAGTTCCATGGTAACAAGCACTCAGGTACCAACCAATCAGATCACTCCTTTAATTTTCTATTCTGTGCTGGAAAAATAAGAGCTGGAATCTGATTGGTTGCTATGGCATCCTGTGCTTTACCATCTCCAATAAGTATATACAATAGTCCTCAAGTATCAACCAATCAGATCCATCCTTTTATTTTATAACCTGTGCTGTGATGAGAGCTGCAATCTGATTGGTTGCTATGGGAAACAACTCAGCTGCAGTAGTTTCCACAACTGAGGCCTAGTCTAATCTGTAAATACTGAAGGCCACAACTTTATTTATAATTGAATCAATGACAAAAATGGCTGAACATGTCCCCAGAACAGTCATTGTCTCCTCACGTCACTTATTAAAAGCTAACCATACTGTATAATAATAATAATTAATAATAATCATCATTATTCTGGTATTTCACTGCAATATCTAATGGAAATTTCCAGCCCGGCGTACGGAGAGACGAACCGCACGTAGAGCAGTGAAATAAAACCACTTCCCCTTTCAATATAAATCAGCTGATTTTTTTTTTTTTTATTTTGAAGGAAACAAAACCTTGTTGGGGGAAGTGACTGCTGTGGTGAAAGGCGATAACACAGCGGTAAATGGCGGGAACGTTACTTAAAGGTGACAACCCATTTCCATAAAGATTTTCTGCTTTCATGTAAAATATGACTGAAATGAAAAGTTCTGCAGACTTTGGGGCCCATTTATCGAGCCCTTACGCCAAAAAGTGGTGGAAAATAGCCGCAAACCTCGGCTTTACAACTTTTTATGCAGCCCTTGTCTTTTTCGAAAAGGGAGCTTGGTGAGGAAGTGCAGTGGGCAGGCCCATCACCCCCACCAGATTTAGTATTTTAAGACCTCTGCTTGCTCTCAGTGAACATTTTTCTTTCTAGGCGGCCATGCACATTAAATTTTCACCAGGCAAAATGGACAATTTCGGCCAATAACCAACTATGTGCTGCGAAAGATCGCGACTGGCTGATAGCAGTCTTTAGTCTGCCAAAAGAAGATCGGGCATGCTGGGTATTTTTGTTCGTCACAGTTGGACTCTCTCATTGTTTCCAGTTTTCTTAATTACAATGTGGTTGGTGGGTTTGCTTGGCCATCCGAAATCTAACGTGTATGGCCGGCTTATGTGGTTGCCACATTGTCTTGACTGGATGAAACTGTAGCAAACCCTCAGCTGTGCAACATATTATAGTCTATATGGGTTTTAAACAAAAGAAAGATCCCATCCACTGACAGCAAGCAGACATCTTGAAGCACAAAGGCTAATAGAAAGTTGCTGAACTTTCCATCTACAATAAGGCGATTCTGGATACCTTTCGCTGAATCCGCCGCAGTGATGGAACAAACTGTGTTCTGTGTGGGCACCATGATTCAAAATGGCAATGAGTGGGCGAACACGGTGGTTTCCATGACAATGGATGTACCAGTCGCACCTGTTGTCGCCAATACGTTAAGATATAAACATAACTTTAAAAATGGAAAGTATCCGACTGCTGAGGATGAATCCGTGGGACGCTGAGTAGCCATTAGAGATTTTTCGTTTCCTCTTTCATTCGCCAGCAGCTTCCTCTGTCCTCCCTTACAAAGCGCTGATGTTTTCGGCTATGAGGAAAGGAATATCTGTCCAATGGATCATTTTCATCGTACATTTGGACCCTACAGGCCTCAAGGCAAATCCAAAAAAATTCTGCATGAACGTATCTAAACAGATATGACTGTGACCATCAGAAATGGAGCAAAATACATAGATATTCTGGACAGCCGATAGTTAAACAAGTGATTATGGCGAGAACATTAACGCTTCAAGATGGGGAGAAAAATCCCAAACAACCTTGTGATTGTTGCAAAATTCCCAATATGGTTGGAAATTTGGACACTATTTCAAGATCACATAATGGCGGCCTGGTGCTACGACAATGTTCACACATGGTGGTAGTGCTACAAAAACTGCAAATAAATCCAAAGATCAGCGGCCCTGCTTTTCTTACAGAATAATTTGTTACCTGTTGTGGTCAGTATTGTGGTGGTCAGTGCAGTACCCCCCTGCTTGTAGGCATTATATATATATATATATATATATATATATATATATATATATATATATAGTGTGGGCTGCATTGCAACAATAAAGTGTCTGGATGAGCAGTGCAGAAGACGATGACTGAGTAGCAGAGCGCAGAGGTCTAGGATCCAGTGTGTGGCACTGTAGGCTCACTGCAAGCTGCAGACCCGATGATTCTCACTGCCAGCCCCTGCATTGAGTACAATAGATGTAACCAGCACCTAAAACAATATCTATGTTCACTCTCTACATCGTACCTACTGAATGATGCAGCAGAGCTGAAGAAGTTAGTAAAAGGGACACAAACTGGATTTGACAAATTTTAACTGGCATCTTTACAACTCTGCTCGTGTCCCCGACATGCACTGCTGACCTGAGCTAAACTTTCTCCGCAGTCCTCCATAAAACAGCAGGTATAACATTGTTCTATCACTATGAACGGTGCCATATTACAAGAACAGCTCTACTACACAGGTATAACAGTCGTAAATATACATGTGACACAAAACCCTACTGCCGATGACTACACAAGGGAAAAACAAAGATGCAGATCCATATTTGTATATTTACAACACACATGTGATTCCTACTCAATTTGCCTATGAAAATTACTGAGAGGCAAATGTAGCAGAGCTCAGTATGACATTTGTTATAGCTCTTCATAATGTAGTTCCACATAGCACTGTAGATAAACTTACTGCATCACAACTACACAAACAGTGCAGCCCAAATGGGTCACGGATATGTTAGCTCTGCTACATCTGTATTCTAATACAGTACAAGATACAAGTGGCTCAGACTCTGGAAGAAATTCCAGGTATGAGGAGAAGCGTGACACGTCAGTATTGAAGAACGAAGCTGGAATGGCACTGACGCTGGAAACTAGAGTTGCAAGCCAGCTACCAACATACGTCCTGTACACAGAAGCAGGCAACATACAGATGTAGCAGGGCTGAATTGGTTGGGGCCAAACTGATCTTGATTACGAAAAAGAGATTATGTATTGCGTTCAGCTACTGAAATGTTGTGCCAAATGACAAACTCAGCACTACTAGGTCTATGTCTTTTACTGCAAACGATCAGATAACCAGAGCAAGTACAAAATTACAAGTTAACCTGTCATCACGTACAGCGCCATCGCATGCGTCATCCGTGTGTAGTGCTCATGACAGATACAATCATCTGCACTGTGTGGAACTACAAATCCCAGCAGAAATGAGCAGCCTGTGAAATACCACAATCTGGGACTAGTAGTCCTTCAACTGCAGGGATCCAAATGAAGCCTTGTTATAATGAGATTAATACAAATCAGTGAGAGCTACAGAAGGCCTGATCCTATATAGAAGATTATATTACATGATATTATTACACATTGTACTATATATTACTTATACATATCACTATACATTATACTATATGTACATATATTGTATTACTGTTACATTATTGCACTCTATATTATTATATGCTATATTCACACATAATGCCACTATATTATATACTACAGTACTATATGTTATATTAATACAAATTATATCAGTCTATATTATATTACACATTATATCACTCTATATTAAACTACTACATGTTATATTATATATCACACATCATTCTATATTATTACACAATATATTACTCTATATTAAACTACTACATGTGATATTATTGGTATCTTTTATCTATTCAGGTATCTGATACGTTCCTACATATATTATATCCCCATGTAACTTTTATGTTAATATTATGCTTATTACTATGCTACATTATATTACTACACATTATATGGCTGCACTATACATATATTTTATTATTAAATATTCCACCCCTATAGATTATATTCCCTGGACGTATGAGGGCTGAGCTCTTCCCCAGGGGTGCACATGCTGTATAGGTGAGATGGTATATGTGCCAGCAGTGCCGGGGTCATCATGTTCTGTGTCACCCAGTTATAGGTGCAGTAGGTTATCTCTGGTTATTACAGCAGTTATACAGGTCAGTGACCACATTATATAAATATATAATACACATATATGTACCAGGTCAATGCGGTTTACTCAGGATTCTGACAATTTGACCACTTTTCTGTTTGTCAAACACTGGTGAACTACACGGCACACATCTGTATACACTACTCCAGTAGTAGTGACTGTCCCCACGGTATATATTCCATATAGTATAGCATCTATTGGTGCCACCTCTTATCTACAGTAATGGGAAGGTTCTGTGTGTAGGATGATGGGTGCAACAAAATTACTTCTATGTAGTACACTGGATGATGGGTGCAGTAGTCTCTGTATGCAGAATGATGGGAGCAGTAGGTCCTGTGTGTAGGATGATGGGTGCAGTAATCTCTGTATGTAGAATGATGGGTGCAGTAGGTCCTGTGTGTAGGATGATGGGTGCAGTAGGACCTGTGTGTAGGATGATGGGTGCAGTAATCTCTGTATGTAGAATGATGGGTGCAGTAGTCTCTGTATGTAGAATGATGGGAGCAGTAGGTCCTGTGTGTAGGATGATGGGTGCAGTAATCTCTGTATGTAAAATGATGGGTGCAGTAGTCTCTGTATGTAGAATGATGGGTGCAGTAGTCTCTGTATGTAGAATGATGGGAGCAGTAGGTCCTGTGTGTAAGATGATGGGTGCAGTAGGTCCTGTGTGTAAGATGATGGGTGCAGTAGGACCTGTGTTATGGATGCTGGGTACAGTAGCCTCTGTATGTAGAATGATGGGTGCAGTAGTCTCTGTATGTAGAATGATGGGAGCAGTAGGTCCTGTGTGTAGGATGATGGGTGCAGTAGTCTCTGTATGTAGAATGATGGGAGCAGTAGGTCCTGTGTGTAAGATGATGGGAGCAGTAGGTCCTGTGTGTAAGATGATGGGTGCAGTAGGACCTGTGTTATGGATGCTGGGTACAGTAGCCTCTGTATGTAGAATGATGGGTGCAGTAGTCTCTGTATGTAGAATGATGGGAGCAGTAGGTCCTGTGTGTAGGATGATGGGTGCAGTAGTCTCTGTATGTAGAATGATGGGAGCAGTAGGTCCTGTGTGTAAGATGATGGGAGCAGTAGGTCCTGTGTGTAAGATGATGGGAGCAGTAGGTCCTGTGTGTAAGATGATGGGTGCAGTAGCCTCTGTATGTAAGATGATGTGTGGAGTAGCCTCTGTATGTAAGATGATGTGTGGAGTAGGTCCTGTGTGTAGGATGATGGGTGCAGTAGCCTCTGTATATAGGATGTGTAGGATGCTAGGTGATGGATGATGAGACTAGTAGTACACAGGTGTACATCCTCCTCCTCCTCCTCTCACCTGCGGTTCCCCCGCTCCAGCTCTCCGCTCTGCTCCCGGCTGCTGCTCACAGATCACTGGTCGGAGGTTCCGGGGAAGTGATGAGAGCGGCGGCGGCAGAAGCATGGTGGAAAATCACCGGAGCCTCAGAGCAGCCTGCTGGGAGGGCGGGGCCCGGGGAAGGGGCGGGGCTATACCGCGAGAGGGAGGGGCTTAGGGGGAGATGCAGAAAAACACGTGCGAAGGAAAACAAGAGCGAGCCAAAGAGGTAAGTACATAGGTAGATATGAGAGAGATCCATAGAGATATACTGTAGCTAGAGAGATAGACTGATGTTGGGGCTGTATATTCCCTGTGTCTATGATATATATAGATGGATATCTCACCACTGGATACATCTGGGATACAGGAGTTAGAGGAATGGTCTGTGTTTGCTGCTGTCCTGACCTTCTTACCTACTCATCACTTTCCAGAACATTCCTGCACTCTCAGGAATTCACAGTCACCTCCACAGAACTTCTGTCCTACAAGCACTTGGTTCCCTGCCAGTAGCCAAACTATGTGAGCAATGAATGTGCGGAAATAGACAAAACTCCATGTGTAGACTGCGACCTCTCTACTGGGCTGTCCACGTGTAAGCTGTGACCTATGCACCAATCTGTCCACGTGTAAACTGTGACCTCTCCACCGATCTGTCCACGTGTAAACTGTGACCTCTCCACCGATCTGTCCACGTGTAAGCTGTGACCTCTCCACCGATCTGTCCACGTGTAAACTGTGACCTATGCACCAATCTGTCCACGTGTAAACTGTGACCTCTCCACCGATCTGTCCACGTGTAAACTGTGACCTATGCACCAATCTGTCCACGTGTAAACTGTGACCTCTCCACCGATCTGTCCACGTGTAAACTGTGACCTCTCCACCGATCTGTCCACGTGTAAACTGTGACCTCTCCACCGATCTGTCCACGTGTAAGCTGTGACCTCTCCACCGATCTGTCCACGTGTAAGCTGTGACCTATGCACCAATCTGTCCACGTGTAAACTGTGACCTCTCCACCGATCTGTCCACGTGTAAACTGTGACCTCTCCACCGATCTGTCCACGTGTAAACTGTGACCTCTCCACCGATCTGTCCACGTGTAAACTGTGACCTCACCACCGATCTGTCCACGTGTAAGCTGTGACCTCTCCACCGATCTGTCCACGTGTAAACTGTGACCTCACCACCGATCTGTCCACGTGTAAGCTGTGACCTCTCCACCGATCTGTCCACGTGTAAACTGTGACCTCACCACCGATCTGTCCACGTGTAAGCTGTGACCTCTCCACCGATCTGTCCACGTGTAAACTGTGACCTCACCACCGATCTGTCCACGTGTAAGCTGTGACCTCGCCACCGATCTGTCCACGTGTAAGCTGTGACCTCTCCACCGATCTGTCCACGTGTAAACTGTGACCTCACCACCGATCTGTCCACGTGTAAGCTGTGACCTCTCCACCTATCTGTCCACATGTAAACTGTGACCTCTCCACCGATCTGTCCACGTGTAAACTGTGACCTCTCCACCGATCTGTCCACGTGTAAACTGTGACCTCTCCACCGATCTGTCCACGTGTAAACTGTGACCTCTCCACCGATCTGTCCACGTGTAAACTGTGACCTCTCCACCGATCTGTCCACGTGTAAACTGTGACCTATGCGCCGCTCTGTCCACGTGTAGACTGGAATCAAATCACTGGTCTGTCCACGTGTAGATTGGGAGCACTGCACCGGTCTATCCATGTGTATATTGGGAGCACTGCATCGGTCTGTCCACATGTTGACTGGAATCACTCTATTGGTCTATCCTTAGTATTATATTTGTTTTGTATATCTTGTGTACCATATGTAACCCCTCAAATGTAGAGCACCATGGAATTAATATAATAATGTACAGCACCATGGAATTAATGGTGCTATATAAATAAAAACAATAATAATAATAAAAGGCTGTGACCTCTCCACCAGTCTGTCCACGTGTAGACTAGAAGCGCTCTATTGGTCTGTCCACCTGTAGACTGTGACCACTCCACCGATCTGTCCACGTGTAGACAGGAGCGCTCTATTGGTCTGTCCACGTGTAGACTGTGACCTCTCCACCAGTCTGTCCACATGTAGACTGGGAGCGCCCTATTGGTCTGTCCACGTGTAGACTGTGACCTCTCCACCAGTCTGTCCACATGTAGACTGGGAGCGCTTCACTGGTCTGTCCACATGTAGACTGGGAGCGCTCCACCGGTCTGTCCACGTGTAGACTGTGACCTCTCCACCAGTCTGTCCACATGTAGACTGGGAGCGCTTCACCGGTCTGTCCACGTGTAGACTGGGAGCGCTCCACCGGTCTGTCCACATGTAGACTGGGAGCGCTCCACCGGTCTGTCCACATGTAGACTGGGGAGCACTCCACCGGTCTGTCCATGTCTAGACTGGGAGCGCTCCATCGGTCTGTCCACGTCTAGACTGGGAGCGCTCCACTGGTTTGTCCATGTGTAGACTGGGAGCGCTCCACTAGTCTGTCCATGTGTAGACTGGGAGCGCTCCACTAGTCTGTCCATGTGTAGACTGGGGAGCGCTCCACTAGTCTGTCCATGTGTAGACTGGGAGCGCTCCACTAGTCTGTCCATGTGTAGACTGGGAGCGCTCCACTAGTCTGTCCATGTGTAGACTGGGAGCGCTCCACTAGTCTGTCCATGTGTAGACTGGGAGCGCTCCACTAGTCTGTCCATGTGTAGACTGGGAGCGCTCCACTAGTCTGTCCATGTGTAGACTGGGAGCGCTCCACTAGTCTGTCCATGTGTAGACTGGGAGCGCTCCACTAGTCTGTCCATGTGTAGACTGGGAGCGCTCCACTAGTCTGTCCATGTGTAGACTGGGACTGCTTCTCATAAAGACTAACCCATTGGAACAACAGGGAAGACCAGTAAACCAGTAAGAGACTAGAGACAAGCATTAAACCACTGGATTGTTAGGAATGGCATCTATACTACTAGGTCACCACTAAACTGTAAGCAGTAGCAATGGATCACTGGTGATCACCATAAAACACGTAAACACTGATCCACTAGAGGGCAGACCTTGAGATCCACAGTGCTGACCACTAGATCAAGATTTCCTGGATATACTATCACCAGACATTCCTGCCCCCAAAATACAGTTTCCTAGAAGAAATAACCCAGGCACAACACAAAATATGAACATGGCCCAATACTTCTCACAGCTGATTGTTACATTGTATCCAATATAGACAATTCCTGAACAGTTTGGGCTCCAGACTGATACATTGTACTTGCCTGATAAATTGTAGCAAACTATCTGAACAGGTGAAACTTTGAGCTGCTGTCAGTTTTGGGTCAAGTCCCGTGTAATGGGGACCGGTTCCTGTGGGCAGTGACTGAATGCAGACTGTGACTTCCACCTGCTGTTTTTATACGCAGCGATTCCGGCCTCCATATACTTTATTTTGGCATCTGTCTTGCGGTTTTATACTGCTGGTTTTATGGTCACTTTTATGAGTTCATAGGAACATATTTTATGATGGGAGGGGGCGGTCTTATCCAGAAGACCCCTCCTCCACAGACAGCACTCCCGACAGCTCTTATTGTCAGGGAAAGTATCATCTGCTGCCTGTACACATGAATAGTATAATGCTGGGACAGGCCGTCTATTACATTGACTATAACTCTGGATCTCTTCTGCAGATCATTGTAGGGGATCATGGATGGGGACCCCAATTTATTAGATCTTAAAGGAGTATTCCCATCTTATCTTATCTGCAAGGCTAATTAAGACATGCGGGGACCAGCTGTGTGGTATTATTACATATATGTTTAATATGAGTCTGAAGCTGGGAATGGTTCCAGACCTGTGGAAATCTTCTTGTGTAGTACCGGTTCCAAAGACACCTCATCCTAAAGACCCGTAGCATTGGCATCCCACCTGATGACGATCTTAGAGAGATTGGTTCTCACACATCTTCGCCCTCTAGTGAGCCCCGCTATGGACCCCCTCCAGTTTGCTTATCGGCCGGGCATTGGGGTAGATGATGCCATCATCCACCTTCTACACAGGGCTCTTTCTCACCTCAAGAAACCAGGGAACAAGGTGAGAATAATGTTCTTTGATTTCTCCAGTGCTTTTAACCCCATACAGCCGGGGTTACTGAGAGACAGGCTGGGCCTTACTGGAGTGGACCACCACCTCTCCAACTGGATCCTAGACTACCTCACAAATCGACCTCAGTAAGTGAGAGCCCGGGACTGTTTGTCAGATACCGTGATCTGTAATACGGGGGCACCTCAGGGTACGGTTCTCGCCCCTTTCCTCTTGACACTGTACACTCTCATCCAGCTGCTACCTACAGAAGTATTCTGACGACTCTGCAATAGGAGGTCTCATCACAGATGATGATGACAGGGAGTACAGAGAACTGAACCGGGATTTTGTGGACTGGTGCCACCGGAACCACCTGAAGATTAACGCGTGGAAGACCAAGGAGATGGTGGTGGACTTCCGTAATTGCAGATGCCCTCCTAAACCAGGGGACATCCAGGGGACGGGCATCGAGATTGTGAACACCTATTAGTACCTGGGTTTGCTCCTTAATAATAAGCTGGACTGGGCAGATCATATGGAGGCCCTGTACAGGAAGGGCCACAGCAGGCTCTACCTGCTTAGGAAGCTGAGAGCCTTTGGAATCCGGGGGGCACTTCTTAGGGCCTTTTTCAATTCAGTAGTGGTATCAGCCATCTTCTTCGGAGTGGCCTGCTGGGGGAGCAGTATATCAACCAGGGATAGGAATAGACTCGACAAGCTGGTTAGGAGGGCCAGCTCTGTCCTGGGGAGCCCACTGGACCCAGTGCAGGTGGTGGGTGACAGAAGGATACTGTCCGTGGTGAGCTCCATGCAGAAGAAGAAGTCCCATCCCATGCATGAGACTGTGATTGCGCTGGGCAGTACTGTCAGTGACCGACTGCTCCACCCTAGGTGTGAGAAGGAGCGCTATCGGAAGTCTTTCCTCCCCACTGTGGTCAGGCTGTACAACCAACACCGACCTAAGCGGAGATCAGTCCATACAGAGAACTGAAAGATCTTTAAGCTGTGATATCCCTTCTGCTACTTTTTTATCTGTACTTACTGTCACTGTAATGCCTCTACCTTGGTGCGTTTTGTATATATTGTATTTGTGTTGTATTATCTTTGCTGCTGTAACACACTGAATTTCCCCATGGTGGGACTATTAAAGGATTATCTTATCTTATTACTTAGGGTCTGACCTCTGGGACCCACAACGATCCTGAGAATGAAGTGGCTACAACACTGTTTTAGTGCTGCACTTCTTGCATAACGCCGCCGCCATCGCTCCCCAGACTGTGCCAGATACTGTAAGCAGCCATGTTTACTTATACAGAGGCCGTGCTATAGTTCCTGCTCAGCAGGTTGCCAGGGCACTACTACGCAGAGAAAAGTAGGGACTCAAACGCTTCATTCTTAAGATCCAGAAGGCTCAATAGGTCAGAAGGCACTTTCTAGAGCTAAGATGTGAATATTTGCTTCTAGGAAAGCTGGGTAACAACCGATACTGTTCTCAGTCGTGTTGTCATCCACTTTGTAACTGAATGGAGTCATACTGTAGCCCGAGGATGCTGTAAATTCTAGTCACAAAAACATCCAGCACTGCTGGACCCTCGGGGTCATGATGTGACTCCACTTCCTTACATTAGTGAAGAAGGTGCAGGCTCACACAACCAGAATCGCAGCCAAAATCAAAATATAGTCCTAGACTTAATGTACAGCGCCTTGTGAAAGTATTCGGCCCCCTTGAACTTTTCAACCTTTTGCCACATTTCAGGCTTCAAACATAAGGACATAACATTTAAATTTTTGGGTGAAGAATCAACAACAAGTGGGACACAATCGTGAAGTGGAACAAAATTTATTGGTTATTTTAAAAATTTTTAAAAAATAAAAAACTGAAAAGTGGGGCGTGCAATATTATTCGGCCCCTTTACTTTCAGTGCAGCAAACTCAGTCCAGAAGTTCAGTGAGGATCTCTGAATGATCCAATGTTGTCCTAAATGACTGATGAGGATAAATATAATCCACCTGTGTGTACAAGTCTCCGTATAAATGCACCTGCTCTGTGATAGGCTCAGGGTTCTGTTTAACGAGCAGAGAGCATCATGAAGACCAAGGAACACACCAGGCAGGTCCGTGATACTGTTGTGGAGAAGTTTAAAGCTGGATTTGGATACAAAAAGATTTCCCAAACTTTAAACATCCCAAGGAGCACTGTGCAAGCGATCATATTGAAATGGAAGGAGTATCAGACCACTGCAAATCTACCAAGACCCGGCCGTCCCTCTAAACTTTCATCTCAAACACGGAGAAGACTGATCAGAGATGCAGCCAAGAGGCCCATGATCACTCTGGATGAACTGCAGAGATCTACAGCTGAGGTGGGAGAGTCTGTCCATAGGACAACAATCAGTCGTACACTGCACAAATCTGGCCTTTATGGAAGAGTGGCAAGAAGAAAGCCATTTCTCAAAGATATCCATAAAAAGTCACCTGGGAGACACCAAACATGTGGAAGAAGGTGCTCTGCTCAGAGGAAACCAAAATCCAACTTTTTGGCCACAATGCAAAACGATATGTTTGGCGTAAAAGCAACACAGCTCATCGCCCTGAACACACCATCCCCACTGTCACACATGGTGGGGGCAGCATCATGGTTTGGGCCTGCTTTTCTTCAGCAGGGACAGGGAAGATGGTAAAAATTGATGGGAAGATGGATGGAGCCAAATACAGGAGCATTCTGGAAGAAAACCTGTTGGAGTCTGCAAAAGACCTGAGACTGGGACGGAGATTTATCTTCCAACAAGACAATGATCCCAAACATAAAGCCAAATCTACAATGGAATGGTTCACAAATAAACGTATCCAGGTGTTAGAATGGCCAAGTCAAAGTCCAGACCTGAATCCAATCGAGAATCTGTGGAAAGAGCTGAAAACTGCTGTTCACAAACGCTCTCCATCCAACCTCACTGAGCTCCAGCTGTTTTCCAAGGAAGAATGGGCAAGAATTTCAGTCTCTCGATGTGCAAAACTGATAGAGACTTACCCCAAGCGACTTGCAGCTGTAATCGCAGCAAAAGGTGGCGCTACAAAGTATTAACTTAAGGGGGCCGAATAATATTGCACGCCCCACTTTTCAGTTTTTTATTTTTTACAACAGTTTAAAATATCCAATAAATTTCGTTCCACTTCACGATTGTGTCCCACTTGTTGTTGACTCTTCACAAAAAAATTAAAATTTTATATCCTTATGTTTGAAGCCTGAAATGTGGCAAAAGGTTGAAAAATTCAAGGGGGCCGAATACTTTCGCAAGGCACGGTATGTAGTTATGGGTTAATACTACTGTATATTCACAATTCAGGAATTGGAGAATGCTGGATTCAAGGCTCAGGTATCTGTAATGACTTGTATTTTCTGGGAAATCTGGGCGACAACCAATATGCAGCTCTTACAGCAGTACAAGCTGGATATGGTTCGATTGAAGTTTTAGTCCATAGCTCCAGTGGCGGGTGCAGAGTGCGATGTACCTGGCGGAGGCCTGGCTGGAGGTGGCGCGCTCAGGGCTGCACACAGGGGCATTCTGTATGCCGGGGATTCTCGGTGTAATCTGGGTATTTGGCAGGGAGATGAGGGTCAGATGCTTAAGCCTCACATGCAAGCTGAGTCCCAGCGTTATAGGATTATGTATCAGATCCCCACGTACAAGCTCTGAGCTGCAGTATTCTCCCTCGTCCCTCGCTGGCACCTTACAGATGTGTCCATGTCAGCTGAACCTCCCAGCACTACAACTCCCATCATGTAATCTGAATTTTATCATAAAATAATCTACAAGGAGAGTATTCCTGTGAAAGACTAATCCTATCATGTGTGATACTATCTCTCAGCTGTGTATCTAATCCTGTCATGTGTGATGTTGTTTGCTCAGACATTGTATGGATTCTTCTCATGTATCATCAGAATTGTGTATCTAAGCCTATCATCTGTGATACGGTCTTCTGATCCACCGTATCATGTATGATCCTATTTGCTAAGTCTTTCATGTATCAGTATGTTCATTGTATTGGGTATCTAAATGTGTGATACCATCTGCTCAGCCATTGTCAGCATAATATGATCCTATAATGTGTGATACTGTTTGCTGAGCTGTGTATCTAAGCCTATAATATGTGATACTGTCTGCTGAGCTGTGTATCTAATCTTATTATCTATGATCTATTTTGCTGATGCATCTAAGTCTATCATTTGTGATACTCTCCTGATGTATCTAAGTCTAGAAAAAGTAAATCTGTTTGCAGATGTATCTAACCATATTATGTGTAATACTGCCTGCTAATGCATCTAAGCCTACCATTGGTAATGTATCTAAACCTATCATTGCTGAACTTTACTAACGTTAGCATATATGATACTTTGTGTAAATGTATCTAAACTTGTTCTGTGTGATACTGTTTTCTGATGTATCTAAGCATATCATGTGTAATAGTTTTTGACCATGTATCTAAGCCTACTATATGCAGATGAGACCCCTGTCCTCTCCCATGTCAGTCCCTCTCCCCCCAGCAGTCGCCGAACAGTTTTTACATTTTCTCTGTTTTTATCTAAAATAAAAACATGAACAAGATGACAAATAATTAGACCCCCTCCCCTCCCCCCACCACCCCCACATCTCAGAGCGGCCATTCCTTAAATAAATAAATGTGAGCAGGACGGCGGCCAGAAGACGAGATGTCTCCCCAGAGCAGCAGAGACCCTTGTGCGGTGCGGCAGGAATGCTGAGGGTCCCCGGACTGTGCGGCGGAATTCTGAAATATTTGTAGAATTTAAATATTAACATGAAATTTACTGAAATGAATAAATGAGGTTAAATAAACACAAAAAGGAACCGCCCCCGCAACTGTGTACTGAGCCCGCACACACATACTGACACTGCTTGTTTTTAGAATTTGCTTTAACTTTCTTAAAGGAGAATTCCACATTTTGGCACCAGATGTATCACACAGCCCCGGGCCCCACATGTAGCAAACACAGCCCCGGGCCCCACATGTAGCAAACACAGCGCCGGGCCCCACATGTAGCAAACACAGCGCCGGGCACCACATGTAGCAAACACAGCGCCGGGCACCACATATAGCACACAGCCCCGGGCCCCACATGTAGCAAACACAGCGCCGGGCACCACATATAGCACACACAGCGCCGGGCACCACATGTAGCAAACACAGCGCCGGGCCCCACATGTAACAAACACAGCGCCGGGCACCACATATAGCACACAGCCCCGGGCCCCACATGTAGCAAACACAGCGCCGGGCACCACATATAGCACACACAGCGCCGGGCCCCACATGTAGCAAACACAGCCCCGGGCCCCACATGTAACAAACACAGCCCCGGGCCCCACATGTAGCAAACACAGCGCCGGGCCCCACATGTAGCAAACACAGCGCCGGGCCCCACATGTAGCAAACACAGCGCCGGGCACCACATATAGCACACAGCCCCGGGCCCCACATGTAGAAACACAGCGCCGGGCACCACATGTAGCAAACACAGCGCCGGGCACCACATGTAGCACACAGCCCCGGGCCCCACTGTGCAAACACAGCGCCGGGCCCACATGTAGCAACCACGCCGGGCACCACATGTGCACACAGCCCCGGGCCCCACATGTAGCAAACACAGCGCCGGGCACCACATAGCACACAGCGCCGGGCCCCATGTAGCAAACCCAGCCCCCGCCCCCCATGTAGCAAACACAGCGCCGGGCACCACATATAGCACACAGCCCCGGGCCCCACATGTAGCAAACACAGCGCCGGGCACCACATGTAGCCCCCCCCCCCGGGCCCCACATGTGCACACAGCCCCGGGCCCCACTGTAGCAAACACAGCCCCGGGCCCCACATGTAGCAAACACGCGCCGGGCCCCCTGTAGCACACGCGCCGGGCCCACATTGCCCCCGGCCCCGGCCCCCATGGCCCGCGCCGGGCACCCATGTGCAACACAGCGCCGGGCCCACTGTGCAAACCAGCCCCGGGCACCACATGTAGCAAACACAGCGCCGGGCACCACATATAGCACACAGCCCCGGGCCCCACATGTAGCAAACACAGCGCCGGGCACCACATATAGCACACAGCCCCGGGCCCCACATGTAGCAAACACAGCGCCGGGCACCACATATGCACACACGCCCCGGGCCCCACATGTAGCAAACACAGCGCCGGGCCCACATGTGCAAACACGCGCCGGGCCCACATATAGCCCGCCCCGGGCCCCACATGTGCAAACACGCGCCGGGCCCACATATGCACACAGCGCCGGGCCCACATATAGCCACAGCCCCGGGCCCCCAGTGCAAACACAGCCCCGGGCCCCCTGGCACCAGCCCCGGGCCCCCTGTGCAACACGCCCCGGGCCCCCACATGTGCAAACACAGCCCCGGGCCCCACATGTGCAAACACAGCGCCGGGCCCCCATGGCAAACACAGCGCCAGGCACCACATTCCACACAGCCCCGGCCCCCATGTAGCAAACACAGCGCCGGGCACCACATGTAGCAAACACAGCGCCGGGCACCACATATAGCACACAGCCCCGGGCCCCACATGTAGCAAACACAGCGCCGGGCACCACATATAGCACACAGCGCCGGGCACCACATGTAGCAAACACAGCGCCGGGCACCACATGTAGCAAACACAGCGCCGGGCACCACATGACACCGCGCCGGGCCCACATGTAGCAAACACAGCGCCGGGCACCACAGCAGGCACACAGCCCCGGGCACCACATGTGCAAACACAGCGCCGGGCACCACATGTAGCAAACACAGCGCCGGGCACCACATGTAGCACACAGCGCCGGGCACCACATGTAGCACCGCGCCGGGCCCCGTGCAAACACAGCGCCGGGCACCACATGTAGCACACAGCCCCGGCCCCCTGTGCCCGCGCCGGGCACCACATGTGCAAACACAGCGCCGGGCACCACATGTAGCAAACACAGCGCCGGGCACCACATATGCACCGCGCCGGGCACCCATGTAGCAAACACAGCGCCGGGCACCCTGAGCAAACACAGCGCCGGGCACCACATATAGCACACAGCCCCGGGCCCCCACATGTGCAAACACAGCGCCGGGCACCACATATAGCAAACACAGCGCCGGGCACCACATGTAGCAAACACAGCGCCGGGCCCACATATGCCCGCCCCCGGCCCCCAGCCCGCGCCGGGCCCACATGGCAAACCGCGCCGGCCCCCGGCCGCGCCGGCCCCGCCACAGCCCCGGGCCCCCGGCAAACCAGCGCCGGGCCCACATGTGCAAACACAGCGCCGGGCCCCACATGTAGCAAACACAGCGCCGGGCACCCTATAGCACACAGCCCCGGGCCCCACATGTAGCAAACACAGCCCCGGGCCCCACATGTGCAAACACAGCCCCGGGCCCCACATGTAGCAAACACAGCGCCGGGCCCCACATGTAGCAAACACAGCGCCGGGCACCACATATAGCACACAGCCCCGGGCCCCACATGTAGCAAACACAGCGCCGGGCACCACATGTAGCAAACACAGCCCCGGGCACCACATGTAGCAAACACAGCGCTGGGCACCACATGTAGCAAACACAGCGCCGGGCACCACATATAGCACACAGCCCCGGGCCCCACATGTAGCAAACACAGCGCCGGGCACCACATATAGCACACAGCCCCGGGCCCCACATGTAGCAAACACAGCGCCGGGCACCCACATGTAGCAAACACAGCGCCGGGCACCACATATAGCACACAGCCCCGGGCCCCACATGAGCAAACACAGCGCCGGGCACCACATAGACCCCCCCCCCCCCCCCCCCCCCCCGCGGCCCCCCCCCCCCCGCCCCCCCCCACCCGCCAACCCCCCCCCCCGCCCCCCATGTGGCTTAGATGTATCTGTCCACAGTGGTGCTAAAACCTGGAGCTACCCATTGTCATGGCTGTTTTTGAGTGGTGCCCTTGGGAATGAGCTGCTTGCGCCATCATTGGGAACAATGCTCTCAGTAAACATACTCTCTTACCACAGACCCTGTTTATCCCAAGTCTTCTCTTCTTCTGGACCACCTTGGTCCTGCAATGTTTTTAGAACCTGAAAAGAGAGCTGAGAGTCTGTTGACCACCTGTGTTGAGGCATGTTCCCTAGGCTTATCCACAGCATCTGCCCACACGTTACCTCTGCTTTCTTTTGTATCAGCCTGGGTGTGTGCCTTAAATTTGGCTATACCCACCTGTTTGGGTATCTGCAGGATCTCCATCAGCTCCTGAATAGTCTGGAAATCCTTTATAAGCATACCATTAGAACTAAGGTAAGCTCTTACTCTCCAGATCGGACCATAGTCGTATTCTATATCATTGATGGTTATTGTCAGAACCCCTCCGGTCTCTGGGTCTCCCATCTTGAAACTTTGCAGTTCCGGGCAAAACGTCTGGATTCAACACATTCCAACATTTAAGCACATATTATAGGCAATAAACTTTCAGACATCTTCAAAGACAATGACATTTCTTCCTGTGTCTAATAAGTTCAACCCCCAGCTTATTATCTCTCCTTCCTGTGTCATCAAACTAGTTTAGAACTACATGGCTTAGCAAGACAAAAATAATTTATACAATATAATTCATAGATAAGCCATCTTTTAAATTGCCAGCTCATTCAGACTATCCGGTACAAGTAAATCTAGTCTTCTCGAGCTCCTACACTCTCAATAATTACAAATAATTCGATGACTTTAGTAAATACACAAAATATCCTCAATCAGTGTAGCAGGCAGAAGAAATGAGAGAGCTTATAATATGGATTCAAAGTCAATTTATATCGTGGCCACTTGGTCTCCCAATCCATCCACCACGCAACATCTGTTCAACTAGTCAGACATCTACTCAAATCCTAAGCAGATACAGGATTTCTAAACCATATACATGACTATCATAGACCTTCTTGCAAATCATAGCATTAATTCAGTCACACTCATAAATTCCTTCAAATGTGCATTATAAACAAAAATACATTACAAAACAGATATGCCAGTTACTTCTAATTCACTGAAACAATGGATTTTCTTCTACAAACCTGTACAAAAGACTCTAGATTAGGCCTTCTTCTTTTGTTTAATGTGCACTTTGTTTAAGAGGGTGGATGGACTACAAAATCAACAATTGCTACCTCACCAGTCTGAGTAGTCTTTAAACTATATCCAAACACACCTTCTTGCTCCAAGCTCAAATTTTTGTGAAACCTTCAGTTACTAACTTGCTGAAACACTTTGTTTTCTGAGAGTCACTCCACTTTTCTCCATCTCACTCCACTTACTCCACTTTTCAACATGCAGAAACCCATCTTTTCACATCCTATCATTATCAACTATCTTGCTTTTTTGGCGCCTTCACTTGCCTATTAGAGCGCCCCTTCACTACATCAGCACCCTCTTTTGCTCTCATAATCTCTATAGCTGGAATTCCTCTATTCTTAGGATCAGCCTCACACCGCCCAGGCAAATTCTCCGTGATTTGCCTAATCTTCTGTGAGGAACCTCAAAGGGTACATAATACTGTACCAGCACCTCTCAGGCACTCTGTGCTTAACGACACACTTCTTGCAGTAGAACCTCCAAAAGGATATCTCTTGGGAGCCCAGCCCTTAATTAAGGCAACGTCTTTCCTTTAAAACCTCAAAGGATATTTCTCAGCTCCCAAAAAGTGTTAAATACGTACAAGAAAATCATACAGTAGCCCCAGGCTACTACTTTCTCCTCTACCTTAACTTAGGAGATGGGCAATGGGCTAATTTTTCCTTAACAACTTTCCACAAGGTCCAACACATAAACAAACAAAATGGGATGCATGCCAAAAACACAGCAGAAAATTTCTATATTAGTTATTCTTCAAATACGGATACTTCATAAACAGGGTTCTTAAAAAGACCAGAGGATTTACTTTTCTTACAACTCACCAGTCATCCAGAGAGGCCAATAAGGCAAGGAGGAGTGGAAAGTGGAGACAGTAAGAATAAAGCTTCTTACCCTGCAGCTGCTTTTGAAGCAGTTTCCATCGTCTCCTTGTCCCAATGTCCTTTCTGTCTGTTTTTTCCGGATGTGTAGTAATTTACCTCTGGCCCACGAAAGGGACGCCAATTTCTGTGAGCGCAATCCGCTCTAAGTATCACCGTATTGAAGTCGAAATTCATAAAGTTGATGTATAAGCTAGCTTAGAGAAACACACACAAACACAGCTATTGTGTATATAGTGGGTTCTGCTTTAATGGAGAGAAAAAGGTGGTATTAAATACAGTGTGTAGACAAAAGACAGGTAGGACTAATAGAACTAGCATAACATGATTGGTAGCAAAGCTGTAAAAAGTTCTGGCAGTTGGACAACAAACAAAAGAGGAGCCGCACCCCATTAAGGCATCTGAGGGGGGGTGGATGAGCTCTCTAAACAAATGTATGAATGTAAAATGGCTACAGGCATGGCCCTGGAATCCAAAATGGAGGATACATAAGCGGAGTCATCCTCCACAGGGGTGTACAAAACTGAATGTGGTCCCATCCTGTTTTACTATGGAGCCCCAAAGTTATCTGTTATCCCGTCTGCAGCATTCATTCATATATTATCCCTGTACTATGACATCACTGTGTACTGTCCCTGTGCTGTGACATCATTGTGTGTATTATCCTGTACTGTGACATCACTGTGTGTATTATCTCTGTGCTGTGACATCACTGTGTATATTATCTCTGTGCTGTGACATCACTGTGTGTATTATCTCTGTACTGTGACATCACTGTGTGTACTATCCCTGTACTGTGACATCATTGTGTGTATTATCCTGTACTGTGACATCACTGTGTGTATTATTCTGTACTGTGACATCACTGTGTGTATTATCTCTGTACTGTGACATCACCGTGTGATTATCCCTGTCTGTGCTCACTGTGTATTATCCCTGTACTGTGACATCACTGTGTGTATTATCCCTGTACTGTGACATCACTTTGTGTATTTTCTATGTACAGTGACATCACTGTGTGTATTATCCCTGTACTGTGACATCACTGTGTGTATTATCTCTGTACTGTGACATCACTGTGTATTATCCCTGTACTGTGACATCACCATGTCATATGACAACTAAGTAATAAGTGAATATCCACCATTTTGAATTATTTACTGTACATATGGCCAAATTCTGTGCAAGAATAATTTCGTAACATATTTATATAGAGGTTGGAGCTCCAATTCACCAGCATAGACATATGATAAAGGCTTGTCTGCTTTCACCACTAGAGGGAGCTCAGGTGCTTACCGTATACTATATACTTATGCAGTAGGCTTCTGAGCTCCTCCTAGTGGTGGCTGCAGAAAGACTGAATCTTATCATGTAAATCTATCTGTGCTATAAGATATACTGAGAATTTAGTCAACATTTTGGATATAAATCAGAACTTTGGATTGCACATTTCAGTGAGGTTTATTGGCACTTCTACAGTTGCCATGATGAACCATTAGCCCTGACTCCTCACTTTGCCCCTCCTGTGAATATATTCGCCTCGCTCTACCTGTGACTGCTCCGGCGTGCGTCTCCCATTCATTTATGGCAGCGTCTTTCCCCTTTACACGAGTACTTGATGTTCTGGGAGATGTTCTCAGATAAGGCGGTTATGATGCTTTTTGTAAGCAATAAAGATTGCACGCGTTCGCAAACAACTAGTAAATCTAGAGGGAGCTCAGCATGTGATGATCGGCCCCGGCTCGGGCCACAGCTACAGGATTTTGTTTAAAAAGAATTATACCCTAAAATAAGAATGGATTAAGCAGCTGTAAACAGGACGGGGGAGGGGAGGGGCAGGGATGGCGCAGAACGCGCTGTTTATACTACTCAGGGAGTAATGGCCAGGCGGCGGGCCGGGTTTAATGCTGCAGGAAATGTTTAGTAATTTATTGGAGTTACATCATGTCTTGTTCTCCTGTCACATCCAGAGCTGCATTTATTATTCTGCTGTTCTTAGAAACAAACAACTTTTTATGTATTTGCTGCAAGTATAGCTGAGTTGGAAATCCGGCCATACACATTAGATGGCTATCAGCCAATGACAGCTATCTTGCCAACTCCTTCCTACATGTGCACACTCGGCTGTGCAATGCATGTGTGCTAAACAGGTACAGGGAAGAAAGCAGATACCAGACTCCTCTGACAACAGCTTATCTACCCAAGAACATAAGGATCAGCTGAAATCCAAATGCAGATCCTTATCTCCCTCGATATCTGCCATCCAAGGACTATATACTCCATATACACATTGGGCAGTCAGCTAGCCCATTTAGAGTCGGGGGTGGGGGGAGGGTTGGCCAATACACATCTAATATATGTGGCAAGCTTAATGGTATTATTGTAATCTGAACTTCTATAATATACTGAATCAGCATAGTGTATGCAGCTTTGGATAGGATTGGAGTATGAGGGATAATTTAAACCATATCCTCCAGTTATAAAACTTTTCACAAATTAATAGAATAAGTGAATATAAGAAACTTTGTAATTTATTTTATTAAAGAAAGATGTTTCCTTCTCTTATAAGAGTTACTTTTTATATAGAAATCTATGGAGAGGGGAGGGGGAGGAGACCGCTGGAAGACATACAAATAACTGCAGCTGCTACACTGTGAGTGAAGGAGCTCTTCTGACACTGATACATCTTCAAGATAAGGCTCCACTGCCTACAATGAGGCAAGAAATCAATTAACAGCCCCCCTCTCCATAGACTCCAATGTGGGAGACCAAGTACAGTTGGCAAGACAAAGGTGTACAGTGAGTAAGACAAAGGTGCACAGTGAGTAAGACAAAGGTGTACAGTGAGTAAGACAAAGGTGTACAGTCAGTAAGACAAAGGTGCATAGTGAGTAAGACAAAGGTGTACAGTGAGATAAAGGTGTACAGTGAGTAAGACAAAGGTGTACAGTGAGATAAAGGTGTACAGTGAGTAAGACAAAGGTGTACAGTGAGTAAGATAAAGGTGTACAGTGAGTAAGACAAAGGTGTACAGTGAGATAAAGGTGTACAGTGAGTAAGACAAAGGTGTACAGTGAGTAAGATAAAGGTGTACAGTGAGTAAGACAAAGGTGTACAGTGAGTAAGATAAAGGTGTACAGTGAGTAAGACAAAGGTGTACAGTGAGATAAAGGTGTACAGTGAGTAAGACAAAGGTGTACAGTGAGTAAGATAAAGGTGTACAGTGAGTAAGACAAAGGTGTACAGTGAGATAAAGGTGTACAGTGAGTAAGATAAAGGTGTACACTGAGTAAGATAAAGGTGTACAGTGAGTAAGATAAAGGTGTACAGTGAGTAAGACAAAGGTGTACAGTGAGTAAGATAAAGGTGTACAGTGAGTAAGATAAAGGTGTACAGTGAGTAAGATAAAGGTGTACACTGAGTAAGACAAAGGTGTACAGTGAGTAAGATAAAGGTGTACACGGAGTAAGATAAAGGTGTACACTGAGTAAGATAAAGGTGTACAGTGAGTAAGATAAAGGTGTACACTGAGTAAGATAAAGGTGTACAGTGAGTAAGATAAAGGTGTACACTGAGTAAGATAAAGGTGTACAGTGAGTAAGACAAAGGTGTACAGTGAGTAAGATAAAGGTGTACAGTGAGTAAGATAAAGGTGTACAGTGAGTAAGATAAAGGTGTACAGTGAGTAAGATAAAGGTGTACACTGAGTAAGATAAAGGTGTACACTGAGTAAGATAAAGGTGTACAGTGAGTAAGATAAAGGTGTACAGTGAGTAAGACAAAGGTGTACAGTGAGATAAAGGTGTACAGTGAGTAAGACAAAGGTGTACAGTGAGTAAGATAAAGGTGTACAGTGAGTAAGACAAAGGTGTACAGTGAGATAAAGGTGTACAGTGAGTAAGATAAAGGTGTACACTGAGTAAGATAAAGGTGTACAGTGAGTAAGATAAAGGTGTACAGTGAGTAAGACAAAGGTGTACAGTGAGTAAGATAAAGGTGTACAGTGAGTAAGATAAAGGTGTACAGTGAGTAAGATAAAGGTGTACACTGAGTAAGACAAAGGTGTACAGTGAGTAAGATAAAGGTGTACAGTGAGTAAGATAAAGGTGTACAGTGAGTAAGATAAAGGTGTACACTGAGTAAGATAAAGGTGTACACTGAGTAAGATAAAGGTGTACAGTGAGTAAGATAAAGGTGTACACTGAGTAAGATAAAGGTGTACACTGAGTAAGATAAAGGTGTACACTGAGTAAGATAAAGGTGTACAGTGAGTAAGATAAAGGTGTACACTGAGTAAGATAAAGGTGTACAGTGAGTAAGACAAAGGTGTACAGTGAGTAAGATAAAGGTGTACAGTGAGTAAGACAAAGGTGTACAGTGAGTAAGATAAAGGTGTACAGTGAGTAAGATAAAGGTGTACAGTGAGTAAGATAAAGGTGTACACTGAGTAAGACAAAGGTGTACAGTGAGTAAGATAAAGGTGTACACTGAGTAAGATAAAGGTGTACACTGAGTAAGATAAAGGTGTACAGTGAGTAAGATAAAGGTGTACACTGAGTAAGATAAAGGTGTACAGTGAGTAAGATAAAGGTGTACACTGAGTAAGATAAAGGTGTACAGTGAGTAAGACAAAGGTGTACAGTGAGTAAGATAAAGGTGTACACTGAGTAAGATAAAGGTGTACAGTGAGTAAGATAAAGGTGTACAGTGAGTAAGATAAAGGTGTACACTGAGTAAGATAAAGGTGTACAGTGAGTAAGACAAAGGTGTACAGTGAGTAAGATAAAGGTGTACAGTGAGTAAGATAAAGGTGTACGGTGACTACCCTTGTGCCACCCACTACTTGGGCCTGCTCCGACACCTTCACCCATCATGGTCTCTGGTCCTCGTGGTCATTGTCACACCTTCATACTGATACATGAATATGTCTCGCTCACACAATGGCATTAATCCTCTTGCTGACAGGAGCATTTTGTGTCAATGTGAATGATGTCTAATGCCAAACTCAAGGAGAAGTTGGCAGCACATGATACATGCCGAGTCTGCATGGGATTCCACTGGAAAGAGACCTCAGGGCATATTTTTGGCGACTGCTGAGAACACTATAACCGTAAATGGGATCCCATTGTAGAGCTGTATAAGCAGAAGGTATCACACATCATAGGCTTACATACAACAGCTCCGCAGATGGTATCACACATGATACACTTAGATACACAGCTCAGCGCACATGAAAGGCTTAGATACATGTCTCAGTAACACCATCCCTAAAGAGCATTTTACAATGAGCCATCCCTGGAGATGTTCCAGATTCACATCCTGAGAGATATTTTATTGACTACAGTTATGACAGGGAGATATTTCCATTCACTATTATATTTATAGCGCTGACGTTCAGCCAGAAAGAAGAAATAAATGGGATCTTGCCATGAGCCGAGAAACAAAGATCCACCAAGTCCTTCTATTTACATCTATTCTGTTCCCCCTTTATGACATTTTGAAAATTATTCAGCAGAAAGACAGAACAAAACCCAGGCAGTAAAAACATAGTAATGTGTCTGTATATACTGATATATACTGGCCAAGGGATCAGCACTTCTGACTAAACCAATCTACATAAAAAGGAGTCACTCCAGAGCTGCACTCACTATTCTGCTGGTGCAGTCACTGTGTACATACATTACATTACTTATCCTGTACTGATCCTGAGTTACATCCTGTATTATACTCCAGAGCTGCGCTCACTATTCTGCTGGTGCAGTCACTGTGTACATACATTACATTACTTATCCTGTACTGATCCTGAGTTACATCCTGTATTATACTCCAGAGCTGCGCTCACTATTCTGCTGGTGCAGTCACTGTGTACATACATTACATTACTTATCCTGTACTGATCCTGAGTTACATCCTGTATTATACTCCAGAGCTGCGCTCACTATTCTGCTGGAGCAGTCACTGTGTACATACATTACATTACTTATCCTGTACTGATCCTGAGTTACATCCTGTATTATACTCCAGAGCTGCGCTCACTATTCTGCTGGTGCAGTCACTGTGTACATACATTACATTACTTATCCTGTACTGATCCTGAGTTACATCCTGTATTATACCCTAGAGCTGCGCTCACTATTCTGCTGGTACAGTCACTGTGTACATACATTACATTACTTATCCTGTACTGATCCTGAGTTACATCCTGTATTATACTCCAGAGCTGCGCTCACTATTCTGCTGGTGCAGTCACTGTGTACATACATTACATTACTTATCCTGTACTGATCCTGAGTTACATCCTGTATTATACTCCAGAGCTGCGCTCACTATTCTGCTGGTGCAGTCACTGTGTACATACATTACATTACTAATCCTGTATTATACTCCAGAGCTGCGCTCACTATTCTGCTGGTACAGTCACTGTGTACATACATTACATTACTTATCCTGTACTGATCCTGAGTTACATCCTGTATTATACTCCAGAGCTGCGCTCACTATTCTGCTGGTACATTCACTGTGTACATACATTACATTACTTATCCTGTACTGATCCTGAGTTACATCCTGTATTATACTCCAGAGCTGCGCTCACTATTCTGCTGGTACAGTCACTGTGTACATACATTACATTACTTATCCTGTACTGATCCTGAGTTACATCCTGTATTATACTCCAGAGCTGCGCTCACTATTCTGCTGGTGCAGTCACTGTGTACATACATTACATTACTTATCCTGTACTGATCCTGAGTTACATCCTGTATTATACTCCAGAGCTGTGCTCACTATTCTGCTGGTGCAGTCACTGTGTACATACATTACATTACTTATCCTATACTGATCCTGAGTTACATCCTGTATTATACTCCAGAGCTGCGCTCACTATTCTGCTGGTACAGTCACTGTGTACATACATTACATTACTTATCCTATACTGATCCTGAGTTACATCCTGTATTATACTCCAGAGCTGCGCTCACTATTCTGCTGGTACATTCACTGTGTACATACATTACATTACTTATCCTGTACTGATCCTGAGTTACATCCTGTATTATACTCCAGAGCTGCGCTCACTATTCTGCTGGTACAGTCACTGTGTACATACATTACATTACTTATCCTGTACTGATCCTGAGTTACATCCTGTATTATACTCCAGAGCTGCGCTCACTATTCTGCTGGTACAGTCACTGTGTACACACATTACATTACTTATCCTGTATTGATCCTGAGTTACATCCTGTATAATACTCCAGAGCTGCGCTCACTATTCTGCTGGTACAGTCACTGTGTACATACATTACATTACTCATCCTGTATTATACTCTTTAGCTCACAGATGATTGTCTAGACCGGATACCACCTTAATAAACAGGTTTTCGGCCTCTGGATATAAACATGATATTCTCTTTCATTGACAACAAGCAGAGATCTTAGCATGGTCAGGAGGTGAAACATTTGATATATTAGAAAGTCTCCTAAATTTCCATTATTATTTATACACAATCAGGAATCCTCTTTAAGCCCTTTATTGCAGATTGACCTTGATGCTATGTAGCGTCTTCAGTCTAGTTGGGCGCAGCTCTTGGCGGGGCTCTGGAGGGCGCCCTGTCATTCACGCACCTAGTGGTCACTGACTTATGTCCCTATTTATAGATCTGGATGAACAGATGTTTGCAGTGTAAAATATGTTTCAAGGTTACTCGTCATCTTATGAAGCGAAGGAAGAAGAAACCGTATGGTAGTGTGTGTCATAAGCGATGTAGCAGAGCCAGCAACATGCCTCCGATTGCCACCAACATGACTGGGCAGTGGCAAACGGAGGTCAGGAAGCAGCCACAACTGTACTAACTAATCCCTGCAATGATAAAACATGGATCTCGTAATGTGGAGGAGGAATACACCCATCATCCACACACCAGAAATATCCTGCGGCCACGAAAATCCCAGCTATTCAGGAAAATAGCCCAAACCACTGACCATAAGTGGCTACAGAGGAGGGACTAACCAGTAAACCTACTGACGCGACAGTGTAAGTTGTGGGGTCCGTCACTGGGACCCCCACAGGTTGTGCTGTTGGTCTGATACAATGTATCTAATCTCTGCAGGATTATCTGGACTGGATACAATTGTAACAATGTTTCAGACTGAGGCCAGATGATGCAGAAAAGTTCAGAATTTTGGTGCAGGTTTTGCCAGGAGCGTTCACAAAAGGAATGGGACAAATAAAGGAAGATCAAAAACCCCAGAAATATCTGCAAAAAAAAATACAACTTCTCCACAACGTGAAGCCCATGGGGATGTGGCCCTTAATCTTATCTACACACAGTGTCCAGCAACTGTCATAAAACCGTAAGAAGAAACCCTGCGTCCTTACTGCCCGACCACCCCTGTGCAGAGCAGGATCAGCTGCCAAGATCTCCCTGAAAACATCCTGAACCGCCAGGAATGGTCATCTTTCCAAAAGGATCTTAAAAGTTCACTGTCTAAAAACATCTCTCCAACCATTAACATGCCGTTATAAAAATAGAAAAACAAGCAGACTGTACAGCGCAACGGATTAAAGGGAAACTCCACAGAAATGGGAAAATCAGAGAGCACGAACCACCAGGAGGCGATATTAAGGGGTACTCCAGACAAACGCATTTATCATCTAGCTACTATAAATGATAGATCAGTGGGGTCTGACCTCTAGGACCTCTACCAATTGCTAAAAGGGGGTCCCCCGGCTGCAGCAGGAGACGTGTGCTGCCACCTGCAGCTTGTCATGGCCCTGGCAGCAGCTCTTGTCTCTGGGAGTTTAGGTGCTGGACCTGCAGCGATCAGATGATCACCAGTAGGTTCTGTATTAGAGAAGTTGCTGTCATGAACCCACAAAGCTTCTCTCTACCTTTTTTCCTGCCAATAACCTTATGCTGTTGATGGTTTCCAAAATTATTGGGATCCTTCAATGGGAACCTTGTGTGTATGAGATAACATAGTATGAGCGGGTTCAGTTTCACATGACCGCGCTCCCACTGCAAAGTGATGGAAAATTGAGGAACAAAAATGACACAATGGTGGACCCCGCCCGCTGCGTGTCCTGGTGACTCATGGTAATAAGACCAGTAAATTATTTGTGATCCTCCCTCTATGAAAAGAAAAAAGCTGAAAAAAATTCCCAAAATCAATCGTGGGAAATTCCATCGGATAATAACTCAGTTCCTGATAACGCCGCGATATACGAGCCATTGTCTAGCTCGTGGTGTGTCTCTGAAATAAACATAAATCAGCTCCCACGGGGGACATCACCCAGCTCTCCAAGACTCCTGAATGTCAAATATATGTTGATACATACCCGGCCACCTTCCGATATACCGTATGTTTCAATTCTTCACCATTTTAAGATCTCTGCTTCATGTTGGGAACATTCTTGTTTCCTTTCAGAGGCTGAAGTCCTGTACAGACCTAATAATTGTCACAGCTGAGGGTTTGTTACAATTGTATCCAGTCTAGACAATTCTCTGTATAACACCCCAATACAAAATAAAGGGATTTTCTGAGAGTTAAATATTGATGACGTGTCCTTAGGATAGGCCATCAATATCTGATAGGTGGGTGAGCACTGCAGTCTCTTCACTGAATACCAAGAACAGCGCCATACACGTAGTATGGCTATGCTTAGTATTGCAGCTTAGCCCCGTTCAATCTGCTAGCTGAAACAATCATCTACTGCCTCCCATTGAAATGTATGGGAGGCACATTCCGCCTCAAATTCAACGTCAAAATCCTATATGTGAACATCCCCTAATGGCTTACTACTCCTCTTTACTGTACATCACATGCTGTATCTCTTGGCAGGGATCGGCAACTCCCGGCACGCAAGTCATGTTTCCCTAGCACGGCAGCCCCGCGGTTACGTTCGGACCAAACGCGTCTGAAACGAAACTGCTATTATTATAGATCCCAGAGTATAAGTGGAGGCCCAGGAGAGGTGATCAAACATAAAAAGCAGTGTTACTCACCTTCCCTGGACTCCGTCATGGCTCCCTGTTCTCTTCGGCGCTTCTGCCTGACGTCAGAGCCTGTGATAGGTCCTCAGGGGTTACGTCAGCATCATGAGACCCAATCAGCGGTCGCAGAAATCAGACTGAAGAGAACAGGGAGTGGCGACAGAGTCCAGGGAAGGTGAGTAACACTCCTTTTTATGTTGATCATTTTCCCAGGGCCGCCGATCATTGTACTCTATACATTATAGCTAGTGAGTGGCGAACCCCCAAAATTTTGGGTTCTGCTGAACCTGAAATTTTTGGAAAATTAGTAGGGGCCACTATGGGATACTAGACTGTGTGAAGGGGTCACTATGGTACATTATACCGTGTGGAGGGGCCGATTTGGGACATTATACTTTGTGGAGGGGCCGATATGGGACATTATACTGTGTGGAGGGGCCACTATGGAACATTATACCATGTGGAGGGCCCCTATGGGACATTATACTTTGTGGAGGGGCCCCTATGGGACATTATACTGTGTGGAGGGGCCACTATGGGACATTATACTGTGTGGAGGGGCCACTATGGGACATTATTCTGTATGCAGAGGCTGCTATGAGACATTATACTGTGTGGAGGGGCCACTATGGGACATTATACTGTGTGGAGGGGCCACTATGGGACATTATTCTGTATGCAGAGGCTGCTATGAGACATTATACTGTGTGGAGGGGCCACTATGGGACATTATACTGTGTGGAGGGGCCACTATGGGACATTATATTGTGTGGAGGGGCCCCTATGGGACATTATACTGTGTGGAGGGGCCACTATGGGACATTATACTGTGTGGAGGGGCCACTATGGGACATTATACTGTATGCAGAGGCTGCTATGAGACATTATACTGTGTGGAGGGGCCACTATGGGACATTATACTGTGTGGAGGGGCCACTATGGGACATTATACCATGTGGAGGGGCCACTATGGGACATTATACTGTGTGGAGGGGCCACTATGGGACATTATACTGTGTGGAGGGGCCACTATGGGACATTATACTGTGTGGAGGGGCCCCTATGGGACATGATACTGTGTGGAGGGGCCCCTATATGACATTATACTGTGTGGAGGGGCCCCTATGGGACATTATACTGTGTGGAGGGGCCGCTATATGACATTATATTGTGTGGAGGGGCCCCTATGGGACATTATACTGTGTGGAGGGGCCGCTATATGACATTATATTGTGTGGAGGGGCCCCTATGGGACATTATACTGTGTGGAGGGGCCCCTATGGGACATTATTCTGTATGACTGTGTTCTTGCACAAAAAACACATGCAATTTTTCAATTAAAAAAACGCACATGTGAACACAGCTTTATATTGAAGTGAAAGTACCAGTGGTCTAGGACTGTATATAGCTATAGCTGCATCCAGATACATATTGTGTCACTACCCTCATGGTGCTGCCATACGGTGCTCCTGGACACATACATTTACCACTAACTGGGGGCTGTACATGGCCTTTCATTGCTTCTAATGGGAAAGTACAGGAGTGTCCCGGGAAATAGCAATAAACCCATCTGGCGGCAGCACTTCTGTGTTACGGTTTATGGTATATGACTTTAGTATTTTTTTTTTTTAAATCGGAATTATGTATAAAAAAGGTTACTTACCCGTGGTTTAGGATATACATATATATACACACACATATAAAACCTGTCAGAGCTTTCAATCTAAAGTCAAGGTGACATCCATTAGATAACACAGCAGCAATGACTTAGTAGGTGGTGTTGCGGGCTGGTGGGACCCCGCAGCTCTGGGCCTGTCACCTCAGTACTTTTCCATTCTCCCTTGGATTCCTCTAAGCTGACAGCTGCTTCAATAACACGTGACAACTATCAGCTGCTGTGACAATTATAAAGACGGCCGCTCCAGCGAGATTGCGACAGGAGGAACGTTTATTTTTCTGCCATATGGAGCCAAGACACGAGATAGCCAGGGAATGTGCTGGCGCCGGCTCTGTTAACCAGGAAAAACGGAATAAGCTTCCCAGAATTCCAGGCCAGACTTTAGGATAATATTGAGTAATGATCCCCTTGATGCAGCTCGTAGATCACCAAGGATCAAGATGAAGCATTTACATGACATAATATAGTGGCTTTACATGCAGCAATGTATAGGTGCTAATTCAGTGACTTCACTGTCATTTTGCCTATGGCGCTATAGGGCTTGATTCACACAGGTGGTTTTTGTTGCAATTTTTGATGCAGTTATTTGAGCCAAAGTAAAGAGTTGATTTCAAAATGAAGAGGGTATTAAAACTGGGGCTACGCAATGACTTTGGACTAAAGATCACTGTGTTACCCTTCAACTCTCACCACGACCTCTAGTCTCAAAAAAACCAGCACTGCACAATCTTTTTACGACAAAGCAACCCCATTCACCAACATAAGTGAAGGCGTCGTGCTCAACGTCACCACGTAGCTCTAGCCTCATACTTCATATAGCAATAGATTTTACTATACTGCCACACATGACCATCCCGCCATACTCAGAGCTCATAAATGTAAATTCACACGTGGCAGATTCTGTTGCAGACATTTCTGCAATTGCCTCATTTCTCTTAATAGGGCTTGCAAAAATCCATGGAGTTGCCACCAAAAGAATCCTATTCAAATGAATGGAAATTAATGCAACAAATCTGCCGTGTATGAATATCTCCCAAAAAGGGTGGCCATGGTACAGCATGTGTTGCAGCACTGGCTCGTTCTAGGCAAGGTCAACCCACTACTGCCACCTTAAAAGGAACCCGTCGGGCTGTTTGAAGCAGCTGGAGTTTAGGGTTCTTAAGAAACAAAGCTTGAAGATTCCTGATGTCTGTGGAGGGATTCTGGCACATGCATACTGTGCACACTGAGGTCAATACACCGCTTCATTGTGCATGCTCTGCACATCGGGCACATGTGCACTGAAGCGAGGTGCACTGACCTTGGATTCACTGCGTGCATCAGACATCTTCAATCTTTGATTCTTAAGGACACCGGCAGTAAGCAGCGGTATGATTCAGAGGTTTGAGACCCTAAACGCTATCTGCTTAATACATGCTTGTGGTTTAGTGGCCCCAAAAATCTGACTGGTCCCCTTTAAAGGAGTTTAAAGGGGTAACATTTTCATACACCCTATTAAGGAAATTCTAAGTTCTGTCTTACCCTACCTGTACTTCGACATTAAAACTTGTATTTAAGCTCCCCAACTTTCCCCATGGCATCTCCATTTTATACTCAATTACATCCGCTGCTCCCTAGAACTCTAAGTTAATATGAATGGACAGAGTGCAATGCCAATTTTCTCCTGTGATGGCGCTAAAGTGACATTGAACACTTACTACCAGGTAAACCTGCAAATTACTGCTGATCTCTGGGATTGTAAGAAAGGAACACTTTGTGGTCAGCCTATTGTTAACAGACCCTTAAGTATTCTCAAGTAATTGGACAGAAAGGAGTCCTCTTACTTAGTCTAGGCTCCCTACTAGTCAGGTCAGTCCTGTCTTCGTCTCTGGCAGGAATGCAGTAATGTTGTGGCCATAGAGAATCCCTTGGATGGCAGATGGCTTGTTTGGAGATGACTAGGTTGCACATAGAACATTTAACAGTCCCCCTTTATTACAAGCAGAATTTGATAGATCTTCTTCTATACATGGACGGAGACTGATTCGAACAAAATTGTATAATACAAAGGTATGGACTTCTCCTTTAATTCTAACTTCGGCAGGGTAAGACAAAGAGTCCAATGTCTTGGAGCAGAAGGTGCTGGACATGGGGGACCGGTACATGTCGGTGACCTGTCATCTTCTCTCACAACCATTCATTTTGATTACTGTGCGTGTTCCGTACAGAGAAGATAACGTTCCTACAATCTAGAATTACAAGTTCTTTGCACTTACACACCGAGAGGTTATTCTCAGTAAACAGCCGGACCCTTGGCTGCGGAGGTTTCTTGGTATGTCTTAAGAGACGAAGCTCCAGCGTCACCGTTTACTTAGGAGGAACATATCTGCTCACTGACATCATCGGATTTAGATTTGATTTCATAATGACTATTCCATTCCATTATCCATATGACGCAGCAATAGAAAATAGAGACGGGAACCTCTCGCTAGATCCCATCTCCATCTTCATCACAGTACTGTCAGCTGAGCCTCAGAAATGAGCAGTGATAGGCCGTAGGGTACATACATGGCATGTGAACGCTGCCGACTGTCCAGCTGTGGAGATTACAGTAGCAGCAATGTAGCGGAGATGTTATTAAATCCACAGTGCGCTGCAGATTTCACAATGCATGGGGACAAATCCAGGGAAATCCACAGCAAACTCATCACTACTTCATGTAGATTTGCCTGCTGATGAATGGCGAATTTTGCAGCAGATTCTTTCCACACATACCCTTAAAGGGGTTGTCCAGGAATTGCACAAACCCCTGGGCTCTGTCCATTCAGTCTTGTGCCGTGCCTGTCACCAGAAGTCCTGCGCCCCACGTCAGAGCTGAGACCAATCAGTGGCCCCATCGGTCGCTGGGAAGGACCAGTGACATCACTCACATACCCCACAGATTCCATACCAGCGACCACGGAGGACACTGATTTTAAGTTTTTTATGTTACACCTCCCCTGGCCTTCACAAGAGTTTGTCTAATTCCTGGAAAACCCCTTTAGGCTACGGCCCCACGTTGCGGAAACTCAGCATTTTTTGTTGCAGATTTTGTTACGGTTTTTTAAGCCAAAGCCAAAAATGGCTACAAAAGGAATAGGAAATATACTGTATAGGAAGTTCTTATACTTCTACCTTCTGCTCAATCCACTCCTGGCTTTGGCTCAAAAAACCGCAACAAAATCTGCAACAAAAAAAAGCTGCGTTTGTGCAACATGGGACCGTAGCCTCAAAGGAACCCCACCTTCCTATGTAAAACCCCACCAACTGAGACACATTTCAAAAGCATAGAACTCCATAGAATCTATGTTGGATATTCCAAATTTTAAACTGGGGTTCAAGGGTTATTCCCATTTGAAAGGCGTTTCCAGGCAAACTAAAAAAAAGTCAGGGGGTCCAGGGGTGGGCTAAAATGAAAAGGACAATACTCACCTACCTCTGGTCTTCTATTCCGGGATTGGGTCCCCCATTCCATTCTGTGGTGGAACTGCCTGGATAGGAAGTGAAATGGCTCAGATGACTGGTGCGACCAATCATTGGCCTCAGCAGTCACATGTTGGGTACCAGTGATGTCACCATTACTACTGTACGTTACTGGTACCTAACATGCGACCATTGAGGCCAACTACTGGCCGCAGCAGTCACCTAAGCTGCTTCATGTCCGACCCATGAAGTTCTGGCACAGAATGGAACAGGGGACTCAAAAACAGAATGAAGAAGGACCCGGGTAGGTGAGTATTACTTGCTTTTTTATTTTACTTCACCCTTTGGCCCCCAACGGTTATCCCAGATTATATGGAAAACACCTTTGAGCAATTATGGCAAGATAAGACCTCTGCTTCATGTCATGGTGAAATCTAGAGCCTGAAGAGCCATCCTGGACCTGATAGTTCTCACAGCTGAGAGTTTGCTACAATGGTATGTAGTATAGACAATACACATTGGCAGTACAAACCTCCCTCCTGTTCTGATGCTCTGTTACAATGTATCACTGCAGTATCAGGTATCAGTAGGGTCAGACTGCGGTCCCTAGGACCCGCCAGTAAAATTCATCCAATAAGCAAATATATCCTGACGTTGCTTGCAAATTCCTACAACCACACTGACACTGTTTTCTCTTGTAGCCTGCTGGCTAATCCTCAATTCTGTCTTGGGGCCATGTCGGTATTCTACTGACCAGCTATTACCCTTGACTAGGGCTCTTTTAGAGCTGGGGATACATTTACGTGGCCCACCTAAGCTCTGGGCCCCCCTGCTCCCTCGTGGCCCAAGTGCAAGCCTGGTCTAGCATCCAGGCTATTGAAGTTTATGAGCATTGTCTAGACTGGATACAATGTGAGTATCATTCAGTGTCAGGAAGCAGAGGTAAATGGAACATATAATATATTAGACGATTGCAGGTTACTGTTGTTGGTGTAGGTGAGGCCAGCAGAGAGAATGACACATAGTCACTGATGAAGAGCAGGAGGTTAGGAAACATGGCCACTCTGAAGTACCAGGGGGTGAGCGCTCGGCCCCTGCCTGGAGTTCTTTATACTTGTGTATTTTTTACCCTGCAGGTTTATTGCACTTGGTCAATGTCCCCTTGTTATGGCAGCGGCTCCTCTCTGCCAGCTCTGCTGACCACATTCATACAATCCACAAAAAAACCTCACAACAAGTCCAGAATTTCGTTCCGGTAACCAGAGTTTGGAACAAAGGTAGATGCTGACATAGTAAAAAACACACAAAAAAAAATGACTGTAAAATGATGGGGCGGATAGGCTGCGGTCAGGTGAGAGCATCATGTGCTTAATTCCTCGCTCCAGGAGCTCATGTTACTGCTGAAAATATACTATACATAGTAGTAGCAAGTCATTCATATCACCCTGAAATAACCCAACTTTACCAGAAACAGATAGAGATAAGAGACAACATTGTCTACTACTAGACCCAGTAGCATTGTATTCAGTGTATGTATAAGTGTCTATGTATAAGTTATTGCAGCTGTCCTATAAATCTGACAACATTAACTCTAACATCTCATGAAACCCAGTGACACAACCAGAGTGTACATAACTCCATGATTGATGTCCGTCCACCGCTCCAAGTCCTCCACCGGCCGCAAGGACAGAATTCACACAGAGAGCCCAATAGGATTAGGAAAAGAAGTAGTGCTTGTCTATGCCTGAACTCTCATCCAAAGAGGGCAGTATTATAGTACTTATATTCTTGTACATAGGAGGTAGTATTATAGTAGTTATATTCTTGTACATAGGAGGCAGTATTATAGTAGTTATATTCTTGTACATAGGGGTATTATAGTAGTTATATTCTTGTACATAGGAGCAGTATTATAGTAGTTATATTCTTGTACATAGGAGGTAGTATTATAGTAGTTATATTCTTGTACATAGGGGCAGTATTATAGTAGTTATATTCTTGTACATAGGGGGTAGTATTATAGTAGTTATATTCTTGTACATAGGGGGCAGTATTATAGTAGTTATATTCTTGTACATAGGGGGTAGTATTATAGTAGTTATATTCTTGTACATAGGAGTAGTATTATAGTAGTTATATTCTTGTACATAGGTGCAGTATTATAGTAGTTATATTCTTGTACATAGGAGCAGTATTATAGTAGTTATATTCTTGTACATAGGAGCAGTATTATAGTAGTTATATTCTTGTACATAGGGGGTAGTATTATAGTAGTTATATTCTTGTACATAGGGGCAGTATTATAGTAGTTATATTCTTGTACATAGGGGTAGTATTATAGTAGTTATATTCTTGTACATAGGGGGCAGTATTATAGTAGTTATATTCTTGTACATAGGGGCAGTATTATAGTAGTTATATTCTTGTACATAGGGGGCAGTATTATAGTAGTTATATTCTTGTACATAGGGGGCAGTATTATAGTAGTTATTTTCTTGTACATAGGAGCAGTATTATAGTAGTTATATTCTTGTACATAGGGGCAGTATTATAGTAGTTATATTCTTGTACATAGGGGGCAGTATTATAGTAGTTATATTCTTGTACATAGAGGGCAGTATTATAGTAGTTATATTCTTGTACATAGGGGGCAGTATTATAGTAGTTATATTCTTGTACATAGGGGCAGTATTATAGTAGTTATATTCTTGTACATAGGGGCAGTATTATAGTAGTTATATTCTTGTACATAGGGGCAGTATTATAGTAGTTATATTCTTGTACATAGAGGGCAGTATTATAGTAGTTATATTCTTGTACATAGGGGGTAGTATTATAGTAGTTATATTCTTGTACATAGGGGGCAGTATTATAGTAGTTATATTCTTGTACATAGGGGCAGTATTATAGTAGTTATATTCTATGTATTATAGTAGTTATATTCTTGTACATAGGAGCAGTATTATAGTAGTTATATTCTTGTACATAGGAGCAGTATTATAGTAGTTATATTCTTGTACATAGGAGCAGTATTATAGTAGTTATATTCTTGTACATAGGGGCAGTATTATAGTAGTTATATTCTTGTACATGGGAGCAGTATTATAGTAGTTATATTCTTGTACATAGGGGCAGTATTATAGTAGTTATATTCTTGTACATAGGAGGTAGTATTATAGTAGTTATATTCTTGTACATAGGGGCAGTATTATAGTAGTTATATTCTTGTACATAGGGGGCAGTATTATAGTAGTTATATTCTTGTACATAGGAGCAGTATTATAGTAGTTATATTCTTGTACATAGGAGTAGTATTATAGTAGTTATATTCTTGTACATAGGAGCAGTATTATAGTAGTTACAGTGCCTTGCGAAAGTATTCGGCCCCCTTGAACTTTTCAAACTTTTGCCACATTTCAGGCTTCAAACATAAAGATATAAAATTTTAATTTTTTGGTGAAGTATCAACAACAAAGTGGGACACAATTGTGAAGTGGAACGAAATTTATTGGTTATTTTAAACTTTTGTAAAAAATAAAAAACTGAAAAGTGGAGCGTGCAATATTATTCGGCCCCTTTAATTTCAGTGCAGCAATCTCAGTCCAGAAGTTCAGTGAGGATCTCTGAATGATCCAATGTTGCCCTAAATGACTGATGATGATAAATATAATCCACCTGTGTGTAATCAAGTCTCCGTATAAATGCACCTGCTCTGTGATAGGCTCAGGGTTCTGTTTAAAGCGCAGAGAGCATCATGAAGACCAAGGAACACACCAGGCAGGTCCGTGATACTGTTGTGGAGAAGTTTAAAGCTGGATTTGGATACAAAAAGATTTCCCAAACTTTAAACATCCCAAGGAGCACTGTGCAAGCGATCATATTGAAATGGAAGGAGTATCAGACCACTGCAAATCTACCAAGACCCGTCCGTCCCTCTAAACTTTCATCTCAAACAAGGAGAAGACTGATCAGAGATGCAGCCAAGAGGCCCATGATCACTCTGGATGAACTGCAGAGATCTACAGCGGAGGTGGGAGAGTCTGTCCATAGGACAACAATCAGTCGTACACTGCACAAATCTGGCCTTTATGGAAGAGTGGCAAGAAGAAAGCCATTTCTCAAAGATATCCATAAAAAGTCTTGTTTAAAGTTTGCCACAAGCCACCTGGGAGACACCAAACATGTGGAAGAAGGTGCTCTGCTCAGATGAAACCAAAATCAAACTTTTTGGCCACAATGCAAAACGATATGTTTGGCGTAAAAGCAACACAGCTCATCCCCCTGAACACACCATCCCCACTGTCACACATGGTGGGGGCAGCATCATGGTTTGGGCCTGCTTTTCTTCAGCAGGGACAGGGAAGATGGTTAAAATTGATGGGAAGATGGATGGAGCCAAATACAGGACCATTCTGGAAGAAAACCTTTTGGAGTCTGCAAAAGACCTGAGACTGGGACGGAGATTTATCTTCCAACAAGACAATGATCCCTAACATAAAGCAAAATCTACAATGGAATGGGTCACAAATAAACGTATCCAGGTGTTAGAATGGCCAAGTCAAAGTCCAGACCTGAATCCAATCGAGAATCTGTGGAAAGAGCTGAAAACTGCTGTTCACAAACGCTCTCCATCCAACCTCACTGAGCTCCAGCTGTTTTCCAAGGAAGAATGGGCAAGAACTGATAGAGACATACCCCAAGCGACCTGCAGCTGTAATCGCAGCAAAAGGGGGCGCTACAAAGTATTAACTTAAGGGGGCCGAATAATTTGGCACGCCCCACTTTTCAGTTTTTTATTTTTTACAAAAGTTTAAAATAACCAATAAATTTCGTTCCACTTCACAATTGTGTCCCACTTGTTGTTGATTCTTCACCAAAAAATTAAAATTTTATATCCTTATGTTTGAAGCCGGAAATGTGGCAAAAGGTTGAAAAGTTCAAGGGGCCGAATACTTTCGCAAGGCACTGTATATTCTTGTACATAGTAGTATTACAGTAGTTATATTCTTGTACATAGGAGGTAGTATTATAGTAGTTATATTCTTGTACATAGGAGCAGTATTATAATAGTTATATTCTTGTACATAGGGCAGTATTATAGTAGTTATATTCTTGTACATAGGAGGTAGTATTATAGTAGTTATATTCTTGTACATAAGAGGTAGTATTATAGTAGTTATATTCTTGTACATAGGGGGTAGTATTATAGTAGTTATATTCTTGTACGTAGGAGCAGTATTATAGTAGTTATATTCTTGTACATAGGAGGTAGTATTATAGTAGTTATATTCTTGTACATAGGAGCAGTATTATAGTAGTTATATTCTTGTACATAGGGCAGTATTATAGTAGTTATATTCTTGTACATAGGAGGTAGTATTATAGTAGTTATATTCTTGTACATAAGAGGTAGTATTATAGTAGTTATATTCTTGTACATAGGGGGTAGTATTATAGTAGTTATATTCTTGTACGTAGGAGCAGTATTATAGTAGTTATATTCTTGTACATAGGAGCAGTATTATAGTAGTTATATTCTTGTACATAGGAGTAGTATTATAGTAGTTATATTCTTGTACATAGGGGGCAGTATTATAGTAGTTATATTCTTGTACATAGGAGCAGTATTATAGTAGTTATATTCTTGTACATAGGAGCAGTATTACAGTAGTTATATTCTTGTACATAGGAGTAGTATTATAGTAGTTATATTCTTGTACATAGGAGCAGTATTATAGTAGATATATTCTTGTACATAGGGGGCAGTATTACAGTAGTTATATTCTTGTACATAGGAGCAGTATTATAGTAGTTATATTCCTGTACATAGGAGCCGCATTATAGTAGTTATATTCTTGTACATAGGAGGTAGTATTATAGTAGTTATATTCTTGTACATAGGAGCAGTATTATAGTAGTTATATTCTTGTACATAGGAGCAGTATTATAGTAGTTATATTCTTGTACATAGGAGCAGTATTATAGTAGTTATATTCTTGTACATAGGGGGCAGTATTATAGTAGTTATATTCTTGTACATAGGAGCAGTATTATAGTAGTTATATTCTTGTACATAGGAGTAGTATTATAGTAGTTATATTCTTGTACATAGCAGTATTATAGTAGTTATATTCTTGTACATAGCAGTATTATAGTAGTTAAATTCTTGTACATAGGAGCAGTATTATAGTAGTTATATTCTTGTACATAGGAGGTAGTATTATAGTAGTTATATTCTTGTACATAGCAGTATTATACTAGTTATATTCTTGTACATAGGAGCAGTATTATAGTAGTTATATTCTTGTACATAGGGGGTTGTATTATAGTAGTTATATTCTTGTACATAGGGGGTAGTATTATAGTAGTTATATTCTTGTACATAGGAGCAGTATTATAGTAGTTATATTCTTGTATATAGGAGCAGTATTATAGTAGTTATATTCTTGTACATAGGAGCAGTAGTATAGTAGTTATATTCTTGTACATAGCAGTATTATAGTAGTTATATTCTTGTGCATAGGGGACAGTATTATAGTAGTTATATTCTTGTACATAGGAGCAGTATTATAGTAGTTATATTCTTGTACATAGGGGCAGTATTATAGTAGTTATATTCTTGTACATAGGAGGTAGTATTATAGTAGTTATATTCTTGTACATAGGAGGTAGTATTATAGTAGTTATATTCTTGTACATAGGAGGTAGTATTATAGTAGTTATATTCTTGTACATAGGAGCAGTATTATAGTAGTTATATTCTTGTACATAGGGCAGTATTATAGTAGTTATATTCTTGTACATAGGAGGTAGTATTATAGTAGTTATATTCTTGTACATAGGAGGTAGTATTATAGTAGTTATATTCTTGTACATAGGAGGTAGTATTATAGTAGTTATATTCTTGTACGTAGGAGCAGTATTATAGTAGTTATATTCTTGTACATAGGAGGTAGTATTATAGTAGTTATATTCTTGTACATAGGAGCAGTATTATAGTAGTTATATTCTTGTACATAGGAGCAGTATTACAGTAGTTATATTCTTGTACATAGGAGTAGTATTATAGTAGTTATATTCTTGTACATAGGAGCAGTATTATAGTAGATATATTCTTGTACATAGGGGGCAGTATTACAGTAGTTATATTCTTGTACATAGGAGCAGTATTATAGTAGTTATATTCCTGTACATAGGAGCAGTATTATAGTAGTTATATTCTTGTACATAGGAGCAGTATTATAGTAGATATATTCTTGTACATAGGGGGCAGTATTACAGTAGTTATATTCTTGTACATAGGAGCAGTATTATAGTAGTTATATTCCTGTACATAGGAGTAGTATTATAGTAGTTATATTCTTGTACATAGGGGCAGTATTATAGTAGTTATATTCTTGTACATAGGGGCAGTATTATAGTAGTTATATTCTTGTACATAGGGGTAGTATTATAGTAGTTATATTCTTGTACATAGGAGCAGTATTATAGTAGTTATATTCTTGTACATAGGAGCAGTATTATAGTAGTTATATTCTTGTACATAGGAGGTAGTATTATAGTAGTTATATTCTTGTACATAGGGGGTAGTATTATAGTAGTTATATTCTTGTACATAGGAGCAGTATTATAGTAGTTATATTCTTGTACATAGGAGCAGTATTATAGTAGTTATATTCTTGTACATAGGAGCAGTATTATAGTAGTTATATTCTTGTACATAGGGGGCAGTATTATAGTAGTTATATTCTTGTACATAGGAGCAGTATTATAGTAGTTATATTCTTGTACATAGGAGTAGTATTATAGTAGTTATATTCTTGTACATAGGAGCAGTATTATAGTAGTTATATTCTTGTACATAGGGGGCACTATTATAGTAGTTATATTCTTGTACATAGGAGGCAGTATTATAGTAGTTATATTCTTGTACATAGGAGCAGTATTATAGTAGTTATATTCTTGTACATAGCAGTATTATAGTAGTTAGATTCTTGTACATAGGAGAAGTATTATAGTAGTTAGATTCTTGTACATAGGAGCAGTATTATAGTAGTTATATTCTTGTACATAGGAGCAGTATTATAGTAGTTATATTCTTGTACATAGCAGTATTATAGTACTTAGATTCTTGTACATAGGAGAAGTATTATAGTAGTTATATTCTTGTACATAGGAGCAGTATTATAGTAGTTATATTCTTGTACATAGGAGGTAGTATTATAGTAGTTATATTCTTGTACATAGGGGGCAGTATTATAGTAGTTATATTCTTGTGCATAGGAGGTAGTATTATAGTAGTTATATTCTTGTACATAGGAGGTAGTATTATAGTAGTTATATTCTTGTACATAGGGGAAGTATTATAGTAGTTATATTCTTGTACATAGCAGTATTATAGTAGTTATATTCTTGTACATAGGAGCAGTATTATAGTAGTTATATTCTTGTACATAGGAGCAGTATTATAGTAGTTATATTCTTGCACATAGGAGTAGTATTATAGTAGTTATATTCTTGTACATAGGAGCAGTATTATAGTAGTTATATTCTTGCACATAGGGGGCAGTATTATAGTAGTTATATTCTTGTACATAGGAGTAGTATTATAGTAGTTATATTCTTGTACATAGGTGCAGTATTATAGTAGTTATATTCCTGTACATAGGGGGTAGTATTATAGTAGTTATATTCTTGTACATAGGAGCAGTATTATAGTAGTTATATTCTTGTACATAGGAGCAGTATTATAGTAGTTATATTCTTGTACATAGGGGGCAGTATTATAGTAGTTATATTCTTGTACATAGGGGGCAGTATTATAGTAGTTATATTCTTGTACATAGAGGGCAGTATTATAGTAGTTATATTCTTGTACATAGGGGGCAGTATTATAGTAGTTATATTCTTGTACATAGGGGCAGTATTATAGTAGTTATATTCTTGTACATAGAGGGCAGTATTATAGTAGTTATATTCTTGTACATAGGAGGTAGTATTATAGTAGTTATATTCTTGTACATAGGGGGCAGTATTATAGTAGTTATATTCTTGTACATAGGGGCAGTATTATAGTAGTTATATTCTTGTACATAGGGGCAGTATTATAGTAGTTATATTCTTGTACATAGGAGCAGTATTATAGTAGTTATATTCTTGTACATAGGAGCAGTATTATAGTAGTTATATTCTTGTACATAGGGGCAGTATTATAGTAGTTATATTCTTGTACATAGGAGCAGTATTATAGTAGTTATATTCTTGTACATAGGGGCAGTATTATAGTAGTTATATTCTTGTACATGGGAGCAGTATTATAGTAGTTATATTCTTGTACATAGGGGCAGTATTATAGTAGTTATATTCTTGTACATAGGAGGTAGTATTATAGTAGTTATATTCTTGTACATAGGGGCAGTATTATAGTAGTTATATTCTTGTACATAGGGGGCAGTATTATAGTAGTTATATTCTTGTACATAGGAGCAGTATTATAGTAGTTATATTCTTGTACATAGGAGTAGTATTATAGTAGTTATATTCTTGTACATAGGAGCAGTATTATAGTAGTTACAGTGCCTTGCGAAAGTATTCGGCCCCCCCTTGAACTTTTCAACCTTTTGCCACATTTCAGGCTTCAAACATAAAGATATAAAATTTTAATTTTTTGGTGAAGTATCAACAACAAAGTGGGACACAATTGTGAAGTGGAACGAAATTTATTGGTTATTTTAAACTTTTGTAAAAAATAAAAAACTGAAAAGTGGAGCGTGCAATATTATTCGGCCCCCTTTACTTTCAGTGCAGCAAACTCAGTCCAGAAGTTCAGTGAGGATCTCTCAATGATCCAATGTTGCCCTAAATGACTGATGATGATAAATATAATCCACCTGTGTGTAATCAAGTCAACGTATAAATGCACCTGCTCTGTGATAGGCTCAGGGTTCTGTTTAAAGCGCAGAGAGCATCATGAAGACCAAGGAACACACCAGGCAGGTCCGTGATACTGTTGTGGTGAAGTGTAAAGCTGGATTTGGATACAAAAAGATTTCCCAAACTTTAAACATCCCAAGGAGCACTGTGCAAGCGATCATATTGAAATGGAAGGAGTATCAGACCACTGCAAATCTACCAAGACCCGTCCGTCCCTCTAAACTTTCATCTCAAACAAGGAGAAGACTGATCAGAGATGCAGCCAAGAGGCCCATGATCACTCTGGATGAACTGCAGAGATCTACAGCGGAGGTGGGAGAGTCTGTCCATAGGACAACAATCAGTCGTACACTGCACAAATCTGGCCTTTATGGAAGAGTGGCAAGAAGAAAGCCATTTCTCAAAGATATCCATAAAAAGTCTTGTTTAAAGTTTGCCACAAGCCACCTGGGAGACACCAAACATGTGGAAGAAGGTGCTCTGCTCAGATGAAACCAAAATCAAACTTTTTGGCCACAATGCAAAACGATATGTTTGGCGTAAAAGCAACACAGCTCATCCCCCTGAACACACCATCCCCACTGTCACACATGGTGGTGGCAGCATCATGGTTTGGGCCTGCTTTTCTTCAGCAGGGACAGGGAAGATGGTTAAAATTGATGGGAAGATGGATGGAGCCAAATACAGGACCATTCTGGAAGAAAACCTTTTGGAGTCTGCAAAAGACCTGAGACTGGGACGGAGATTTATCTTCCAACAAGACAATAATCCCAAACATAAAGCAAAATCTACAATGGAATGGTTCACAAATAACCGTATCCAGGTGTTAGAATGGCCAAGTCAAAGTCCAGACCTGAATCCAATCGAGAATCTGTGGAAAGAGCTGAAAACTGCTGTTCACAAACGCTCTCCATCCAACCTCACTGAGCTCCAGCTGTTTTCCAAGGAAGAATGGGCAAGAATTTCAGTCTCTCCATGTGCAAAACTGATAGAGACATACCCCAAGCGACTTGCATCTGTAATCGCAGCAAAAGGGGCCGGCTACAAAGTATTAACTTAGGGGGCCGAATAATTTGGTGCACGCCCCACTTTTCAGTTTTTTATTTTTTACAAAAGTTTAAAATAACCAATAAATTTCGTTCCACTTCACAATTGTGTCCCACTTGTTGTTGATTCTTCACCAAAAAATTAAAATTTTATATCCTTATGTTTGAAGCCGGAAATGTGGCAAAAGGTTGAAAAGTTCAAGGGGCCGTACCTTTCGCAAGGCACTGTATATTCTTGTACATAGTAGTATTATAGTAGTTATATTCTTGTACATAGGAGGTAGTATTATAGTAGTTATATTCTTGTACATAGGAGCAGTATTATAGTAGTTATATTCTTGTACATAGGGCAGTATTATAGTAGTTATATTCTTGTACATAGGAGGTAGTATTATAGTAGTTATATTCTTGTACATAAGAGGTAGTATTATAGTAGTTATATTCTTGTACATAGGGGTAGTATTATAGTAGTTATATTCTTGTACATAGGAGCAGTATTATAGTAGTTATATTCTTGTACATAGGAGGTAGTATTATAGTAGTTATATTCTTGTACATAGGAGCAGTATTATAGTAGTTATATTCTCGTACATAGTAGGTAGTATTATAGTAGTTATATTCTCGTACATAGTAGGTAGTATTATAGTAGTTATATTCTTGTATATAGGAGATAGTATTATAGTAGTTATATTCTTATACATAGGAGCAGTATTATAGTAGTTATATTCTTGTACATAGGAGGCAGTATTATAGTAGTTATATTCTTGTACATAGGAGCAGTATTATAGTAGTTATATTCTTGTACATAGGAGCAGTATTATAGTAGTTATATTCTTGTACATAAGAGGTAGTATTATAGTAGTTATATTCTTGTACATAGGGGGTAGTATTATAGTAGTTATATTCTTGTACGTAGGAGCAGTATTATAGTAGTTATATTCTTGTACATAGGAGGTAGTATTATAGTAGTTATATTCTTGTACATAGGGGGTAGTATTATAGTAGTTATATTCTTGTACGTAGGAGCAGTATTATAGTAGTTATATTCTTGTACGTAGGAGCAGTATTATAGTAGTTATATTCTTGTACATAGTAGTATTATAGTAGTTATATTCTTGTACATAGGGGGCAGTATTATAGTAGTTATATTCTTGTACATAGGAGCAGTATTATAGTAGTTATATTCTTGTACATAGGAGCAGTATTACAGTAGTTATATTCTTGTACATAGGAGTAGTATTATAGTAGTTATATTCTTGTACATAGGAGCAGTATTATAGTATATTCTTGTACATAGGGGGCAGTATTACAGTAGTTATATTCTTGTACATAGGAGCAGTATTATAGTAGTTATATTCCTGTACATAGGAGCCGCATTATAGTAGTTATATTCTTGTACATAGGAGGTAGTATTATAGTAGTTATATTCTTGTACATAGGAGCAGTATTATAGTAGTTATATTCTTGTACATAGGAGCAGTATTATAGTAGTTATATTCTTGTACATAGGAGCAGTATTATAGTAGTTATATTCTTGTACATAGGGGGCAGTATTATAGTAGTTATATTCTTGTACATAGGAGCAGTATTATAGTAGTTATATTCTTGTACATAGGAGTAGTATTATAGTAGTTATATTCTTGTACATAGCAGTATTATAGTAGTTATATTCTTGTACATAGGAGCAGAATTATAGTAGTTATATTCTTGTACATAGGGGGTTGTATTATAGTAGTTATATTCTTGTACATAGGGGGTAGTATTATAGTAGTTATATTCTTGTACATAGGGGGTAGTATTATAGTAGTTATATTCTTGTACATAGGAGCAGTATTATAGTAGTTATATTCTTGTATATAGGAGCAGTATTATAGTAGTTATATTCTTGTACATAGGAGCAGTAGTATAGTAGTTATATTCTTGTACATAGCAGTATTATAGTAGTTATATTCTTGTGCATAGGGGACAGTATTATAGTAGTTATATTCTTGTACATAGGAGCAGTATTATAGTAGTTATATTCTTGTACATAGGGGCAGTATTATAGTAGTTATATTCTTGTACATAGGAGGTAGTATTATAGTAGTTATATTCTTGTACATAGGAGGTAGTATTATAGTAGTTATATTCTTGTACATAGGAGGTAGTATTATAGTAGTTATATTCTTGTACATAGGAGGTAGTATTATAGTAGTTATATTCTTGTACATAGGAGCAGTATTATAGTAGTTATATTCTTGTACATAGGGCAGTATTATAGTAGTTATATTCTTGTACATAGGAGGTAGTATTATAGTAGTTATATTCTTGTACATAGGGGGTAGTATTATAGTAGTTATATTCTTGTACGTAGGAGCAGTATTATAGTAGTTATATTCTTGTACATAGGAGGTAGTATTATAGTAGTTATATTCTTGTACATAGGAGCAGTATTATAGTAGTTAAATTCTTGTACATAGGAGCAGTATTATAGTAGTTATATTCTTGTACATAGGAGGTAGTATTATAGTAGTTATATTCTTGTACATAGCAGTATTATAGTAGTTATATTCTTGTACATAGGAGCAGTATTATAGTAGTTATATTCTTGTACATAGGGGGTTGTATTATAGTAGTTATATTCTTGTACATAGGGGGTAGTATTATAGTAGTTATATTCTTGTACATAGGAGCAGTATTATAGTAGTTATATTCTTGTATATAGGAGCAGTATTATAGTAGTTATATTCTTGTACATAGGAGCAGTAGTATAGTAGTTATATTCTTGTACATAGTAGTATTATAGTAGTTATATTCTTGTACATAGGGGGCAGTATTATAGTAGTTATATTCTTGTACATAGGAGCAGTATTATAGTAGTTATATTCTTGTACATAGGAGCAGTATTACAGTAGTTATATTCTTGTACATAGGAGTAGTATTATAGTAGTTATATTCTTGTACATAGGAGCAGTATTATAGTATATTCTTGTACATAGGGGGCAGTATTACAGTAGTTATATTCTTGTACATAGGAGCAGTATTATAGTAGTTATATTCCTGTACATAGGAGCCGCATTATAGTAGTTATATTCTTGTACATAGGAGGTAGTATTATAGTAGTTATATTCTTGTACATAGGAGCAGTATTATAGTAGTTATATTCTTGTACATAGGAGCAGTATTATAGTAGTTATATTCTTGTACATAGGAGCAGTATTATAGTAGTTATATTCTTGTACATAGGGGGCAGTATTATAGTAGTTATATTCTTGTACATAGGAGCAGTATTATAGTAGTTATATTCTTGTACATAGGAGTAGTATTATAGTAGTTATATTCTTGTACATAGCAGTATTATAGTAGTTATATTCTTGTACATAGGAGCAGTATTATAGTAGTTATATTCTTGTACATAGGGGGTTGTATTATAGTAGTTATATTCTTGTACATAGGGGGTAGTATTATAGTAGTTATATTCTTGTACATAGGGGGTAGTATTATAGTAGTTATATTCTTGTACATAGGAGCAGTATTATAGTAGTTATATTCTTGTATATAGGAGCAGTATTATAGTAGTTATATTCTTGTACATAGGAGCAGTAGTATAGTAGTTATATTCTTGTACATAGCAGTATTATAGTAGTTATATTCTTGTGCATAGGGGACAGTATTATAGTAGTTATATTCTTGTACATAGGAGCAGTATTATAGTAGTTATATTCTTGTACATAGGGGCAGTATTATAGTAGTTATATTCTTGTACATAGGAGGTAGTATTATAGTAGTTATATTCTTGTACATAGGAGGTAGTATTATAGTAGTTATATTCTTGTACATAGGAGGTAGTATTATAGTAGTTATATTCTTGTACATAGGAGGTAGTATTATAGTAGTTATATTCTTGTACATAGGAGCAGTATTATAGTAGTTATATTCTTGTACATAGGGCAGTATTATAGTAGTTATATTCTTGTACATAGGAGGTAGTATTATAGTAGTTATATTCTTGTACATAGGGGGTAGTATTAAAGTAGTTATATTCTTGTACGTAGGAGCAGTATTATAGTAGTTATATTCTTGTACATAGGAGGTAGTATTATAGTAGTTATATTCTTGTACATAGGAGCAGTATTATAGTAGTTAAATTCTTGTACATAGGAGCAGTATTATAGTAGTTATATTCTTGTACATAGGAGGTAGTATTATAGTAGTTATATTCTTGTACATAGCAGTATTATAGTAGTTATATTCTTGTACATAGGAGCAGTATTATAGTAGTTATATTCTTGTACATAGGGGGTTGTATTATAGTAGTTATATTCTTGTACATAGGGGGTAGTATTATAGTAGTTATATTCTTGTACATAGGAGCAGTATTATAGTAGTTATATTCTTGTATATAGGAGCAGTATTATAGTAGTTATATTCTTGTACATAGGAGCAGTAGTATAGTAGTTATATTCTTGTACATAGCAGTATTATAGCAGTTATATTCTTGTGCATAGGGGACAGTATTATAGTAGTTATATTCTTGTACATAGGAGCAGTATTATAGTAGTTATATTCTTGTACATAGGGGCAGTATTATAGTAGTTATATTCTTGTACATAGGAGGTAGTATTATAGTAGTTATATTCTTGTACATAGGAGGTAGTATTATAGTAGTTATATTCTTGTACATAGGAGGTAGTATTATAGTAGTTATATTCTTGTACATAGGAGGTAGTATTATAGTAGTTATATTCTTGTACATAGGAGCAGTATTATAGTAGTTATATTCTTGTACATAGGGCAGTATTATAGTAGTTATATTCTTGTACATAGGAGGTAGTATTATAGTAGTTATATTCTTGTACATAGGGGGTAGTATTATAGTAGTTATATTCTTGTACGTAGGAGCAGTATTATAGTAGTTATATTCTTGTACATAGGAGGTAGTATTATAGTAGTTATATTCTTGTACATAGCAGTATTATAGTAGTTATATTCTTGTACATAGGAGCAGTATTATAGTAGTTATATTCTTGTACATAGGGGGTTGTATTATAGTAGTTATATTCTTGTACATAGGGGGTAGTATTATAGTAGTTATATTCTTGTACATAGGGGTAGTATTATAGTAGTTATATTCTTGTACATAGGAGCAGTATTATAGTAGTTATATTCTTGTATATAGGAGCAGTATTATAGTAGTTATATTCTTGTACATAGGAGCAGTAGTATAGTAGTTATATTCTTGTACATAGCAGTATATTATAGTAGTTATATTCTTGTGCATAGGGGACAGTATTATAGTAGTTATATTCTTGTACATAGGAGCAGTATTATAGTAGTTATATTCTTGTACATAGGGGCAGTATTATAGTAGTTATATTCTTGTACATAGGAGGTAGTATTATAGTAGTTATATTCTTGTACATAGGAGGTAGTATTATAGTAGTTATATTCTTGTACATAGGAGGTAGTATTATAGTAGTTATATTCTTGTACATAGGAGGTAGTATTATAGTAGTTATATTCTTGTACATAGGAGCAGTATTATAGTAGTTATATTCTTGTACATAGGGCAGTATTATAGTAGTTATATTCTTGTACATAGGAGGTAGTATTATAGTAGTTATATTCTTGTACATAGGGGGTAGTATTAAAGTAGTTATATTCTTGTACGTAGGAGCAGTATTATAGTAGTTATATTCTTGTACATAGGAGGTAGTATTATAGTAGTTATATTCTTGTACATAGGAGCAGTATTATAGTAGTTAAATTCTTGTACATAGGAGCAGTATTATAGTAGTTATATTCTTGTACATAGGAGGTAGTATTATAGTAGTTATATTCTTGTACATAGCAGTATTATAGTAGTTATATTCTTGTACATAGGAGCAGTATTATAGTAGTTATATTCTTGTACATAGGGGGTTGTATTATAGTAGTTATATTCTTGTACATAGGGGGTAGTATTATAGTAGTTATATTCTTGTACATAGGAGCAGTATTATAGTAGTTATATTCTTGTATATAGGAGCAGTATTATAGTAGTTATATTCTTGTACATAGGAGCAGTAGTATAGTAGTTATATTCTTGTACATAGCAGTATTATAGCAGTTATATTCTTGTGCATAGGGGACAGTATTATAGTAGTTATATTCTTGTACATAGGAGCAGTATTATAGTAGTTATATTCTTGTACATAGGGGCAGTATTATAGTAGTTATATTCTTGTACATAGGAGGTAGTATTATAGTAGTTATATTCTTGTACATAGGAGGTAGTATTATAGTAGTTATATTCTTGTACATAGGAGGTAGTATTATAGTAGTTATATTCTTGTACATAGGAGGTAGTATTATAGTAGTTATATTCTTGTACATAGGAGCAGTATTATAGTAGTTATATTCTTGTACATAGGGCAGTATTATAGTAGTTATATTCTTGTACATAGGAGGTAGTATTATAGTAGTTATATTCTTGTACATAGGGGGTAGTATTATAGTAGTTATATTCTTGTACGTAGGAGCAGTATTATAGTAGTTATATTCTTGTACATAGGAGGTAGTATTATAGTAGTTATATTCTTGTACATAGGAGCAGTATTATAGTAGTTATATTCTTGTACATAGGAGCAGTATTACAGTAGTTATATTCTTGTACATAGGAGTAGTATTATAGTAGTTATATTCTTGTACATAGGAGCAGTATTACAGTAGATATATTCTTGTACATAGGGGGCAGTATTACAGTAGTTATATTCTTGTACATAGGAGCAGTATTATAGTAGTTATATTCCTGTACATAGGAGTAGTATTATAGTAGTTATATTCTTGTACATAGTGGGCAGTATTATAGTAGTTATATTCTTGTACATAGGGGCAGTATTATAGTAGTTATATTCTTGTACATAGGGGTCAGTATTATAGTAGTTATATTCTTGTACATAGGAGCAGTATTATAGTAGTTATATTCTTGTACATAGGAGCAGTATTATAGTAGTTATATTCTTGTACATAGGAGGTAGTATTATAGTAGTTATATTCTTGTACATAGGAGGTAGTATTATAGTAGTTATATTCTTGTACATAGGAGCAGTATTATAGTAGTTATATTCTTGTACATAGGAGCAGTATTATAGTAGTTATATTCTTGTACATAGGAGCAGTATTATAGTAGTTATATTCTTGTACATAGGGGGCAGTATTATAGTAGTTATATTCTTGTACATAGCAGTATTATAGTAGTTATATTCTTGTACATAGGAGCACTATTATAGTAGTTATATTCTTGTACATAGGAGGCAGTATTATAGTAGTTATATTCTTGTACATAGGAGCAGTATTATAGTAGTTATATTCTTGTACATAGCAGTATTATAGTAGTTATATTCTTGTACATAGGAGAAGTATTATAGTAGTTATATTCTTGTACATAGGAGCAGTATTATAGTAGTTATATTCTTGTACATAGGAGCAGTATTATAGTAGTTATATTCTTGTACATAGCAGTATTATAGTAGTTAGATTCTTGTACATAGGAGAAGTATTATAGTAGTTATATTCTTGTACATAGGAGCAGTATTATAGTAGTTATATTCTTGTACATAGGAGGTAGTATTATAGTAGTTATATTCTTGTACATAGGGGGAAGTATTATAGTAGTTATATTCTTGTGCATAGGAGGTAGTATTATAGTAGTTATATTCTTGTACATAGGAGGTAGTATTATAGTAGTTATATTCTTGTACATAGGAGCAGTATTATAGTAGTTATATTCTTGTACATAGGGGAAGTATTATAGTAGTTATATTCTTGTACATAGCAGTATTATAGTAGTTATATTCTTGTACATAGGAGCAGTATTATAGTAGTTATATTCTTGTACATAGGAGCAGTATTATAGTAGTTATATTCTTGTACATAGGGGGCTGTATTATAGTAGTTATATTCTTGTACATAGGAGCAGTATTATAGTAGTTATATTCTTGTACATAGGGGGCAGTATTATAGTAGTTATATTCTTGTACATAGGAGCAGTATTATAGTAGTTATATTCTTGTACATAGGAGCAGTATTATAGTAGTTATATTCTTGCACATAGGAGTAGTATTATAGTAGTTATATTCCTGTACATAGTAGCAGTATTATAGTAGTTATATTCTTGTACATAGGAGCAGTATTATAGTAGTTATATTCTTGTACATAGGGGGCAGTATTATAGTAGTTATATTCTTTTACATAGGAGCAGTATTATAGTAGTTATTTTCTTGTATATGGGGGAGTATTATTATATTAGTTATTTGTTATAATTATTATATATATTATTTTTGTAACTGGGGGGGCGGTATTTTGGGAGTTAAATTCTTGAACATCCTATAGTAGTCCAGGAAAAGGTTCCTCCCAGGGTAAAGATAAATTCAGTTGGAATAGCTGTCCATTAAACAAGCATTCACCTGACAGCTATGTTAAGTGTATGGCCAACCTTTACAGGACCTGCGTCTCTCCAGACCCTTGACTTTTGACTTCACATACTGTGTAGATGCCTCCTGTACCTTGGTGCTCCTTCTCTTTGATCTCAGTGAGGTTTCAGTAGATTGTGTGAATCATTAAATATCTTTATTGATGTTTAACAGCTGTCAACATAATCAAAAACAGTAAAAAGATAGCAAGTATCAATCTGCGGGGCTATTAATAGTCAATACCAGCTTCAGTTTACGTAGCAGCTGCTGCAGAAATTCCCCAGAGTCCGCCAAATTAGCAGAGATAAAGTGAGGTTAATATGATCTATTGACAAGGGTGCTGCCTAATAATTCCCTTAGAGCAAATATAAGGTTTACGGTCTTGCGCTTTTGATACCGTTTAGGCGTCTTTCTCATCAAAAACCTGTGTCCAATCATGTTATAAATTCTTTGTAACAAGAGGCGGTGATTTTTTCTAAAAGAGCCGTGCGCTCTCTAGGTTTAATAAGCTGTTAGAGACAGAAGTCAGAGAGGTTGGAGACTCTTTGCCTGCCCTAGACCACCAGGGATTTTTACTGCACTGTATGGCGGTATTATTGGGAGTTATTATTCGTAGTTTCATTTTGTCACTAAATAGATGTATTATGTGGGATATATATGGCAGTAATACGTAGGCAATCTATAGTAGTACTAGGGTCTGTTACATCATCTACATTTGCATTACATACCAGATATTATACATCGGCTCCTGGCATGGACATCAAATATGTACATAACATCCCATATACCCAACAGAGCCCTATGTAGGCCATGATATATGGGTATATCTTTTTTTTTAGCCATTTGGAATAGTCTATTAGACTATGCTATTCCTACAAAGATATATGGTAATAAAGTGTACAGTGCGGTATTACTTTTTTCTACAATGGCAGCATATGATGATATACATTATGGCACAGCTTTCTGTCAGGGGTATATGTTAGGAGAGCCCCTTGATATATACTTCCCACGGAGGGCTCTTAGGCCTCATGCACATGGCTGAGCATGCAGTTTGCGATGCTCCATTCTGTTTCTGAGGATTATGGTACATGTCCTATCCAGCTCCTTGAATATGGATCGGAATAGAATGGTACCCCCATTGAATTCAATATAGCACCGAAGGCACTCGAATGTGTTATCCAACGACAAGTGTTATCCAAGTGCCTTCCGTTAAAAAAAAATTGGATGCCCCTCGGCCTGCACACTTGGTCATGTGCATGAGTCCAGAGGTGTAATTTCAAGCTCATGGGCCCCAATGCAAAATCTGTAATGGGGCCCCTACCTACCTTGTCCCATTGTGAATACTGGTATATTTTATGGGATCGAGGGACCTTTGGGGCACCCTCCGGGTCCAGGGCCCAGTAATGATTCCTAACTCTGCACCCCCTATATCCCCTGCCCCTTAATGTAATGCAAACAGAAGCTTCATTGGATACAGAATTGTATGGGACCATTGTTTGGCATTTTGTGAGAGGATTCAGGTCTAAAAATTTAGAGAAAAACACATGAGCTGTATATTTCGGTTGAGGCTCTAAAGTTGCCGTGACCATCGCAAAAAGTCCAGCAATGTTTCACTTTTTTGCGACTAGAAGTTGCAGCCGCAGCTCCCTTGGGGGTCGCAATACTGCTCCATTCAATAACATTAGTGAAAGACTTGCAGAGTGATCCCACAATCTTTGGTTGGGCCCAAAATTCCCTGTGTAGCCCTAGCCTTATACTGAAAACTATTGTTATATGGTTAGATGAGGGGGAATGCACAATATGGCAGCCATTGTAGCTCAGTTTCTTCCTAGCTTTCCCAACACACCGCCACATACACAGCCTATAGATGCCGATGGGCAGTCATGGAAACCGCAGGAACTTGGATCTCTTGCAGCTGCCGTTCTCCATCTTCTGGAGGGGAAGCAAATCTAACAACAGAGGTATATGAGGGACTACCTTTGCTCGCGTACAGGCTCGAGTACATTCTGCTCACTCCACGCAGGTGTTTAGCAGGATCTTTACTTTCCTCTTTCCTCTTGTTTTTCGCCTCTATACATCACCCAGTGAAATGTCAAACCATTTAGCTGCAATTTGTTCCCAGACAGAAACAAAAACCCTTCACAGCTTGAGATTTGTCGCCTAAAAATAATTCATTAACTACTCTAATCTGATCCATTAGGGCCGGCAGCGCAGCCGATTACAGCGTACCTGACACAATGCATTAGGATTAGCCGGGGTTAGCCAGGGGAGGCTGGGGCTCGGCTAGGCCGGGGTTGGCTCCTGTGGAACAGGTAAACAGCGTCCTGAAACTGGCTGCGTGGTGGAAGCGTGCACATCACTGGCGGGGTCTAAGAGCCCCTAATCCATGCTAAAGGGACACAAATAATAAGAATAAAACAACTAATCTGTGCGCCAATCTTTTCATAAATGTAGTTTTTGCAGGAAATTTAGATTAACCGTATTTTCAGTCTGAATCTTCCTTGTTTATATAGCAATTTATTAACATAAAGATACAAAGTGAATGGCTCTCCCTAGTGGTGGGAGGACTGCAAAGCTGTATACCTGCAGGGAGACCCAAATCCCCTGCAGCTTCCCTGCTACTATAGACAGAGGAGAGTGGCACCAACTTTCTAGGTAGGTTTATGTCCTGAACTCACCTCTCTCTCATCCATGACCCTGAGCTAGGTAATTCTCCCAGGTCTCCTGATCTTGCTGTACCCCTAAAGAGGGAGAGTTAAAAGTTAAAATCTGGTCTGCGGCTCCCCAGCTGTTATAAGACAACAACTCCCAGCATGCCCTGACAGGCTGTGCTGTAGGTATGGAATATCTGGAGAGCCACAGGTTGGAAATCACTATTCTATAGGATGTATGCCCTCAGGATCACATACAGTAATGAACACTAGTGTCTTAGCTGTTTACTGCTAAGGATAGGTTCACATCTGTGCCAGAGTCCGCCGCAGAAACCGCTGAAAATTGTCACCCATGAAAATAGACACCCATGCCCAGGTGTAAACCTAGCCTAAGCTGAGTCTAGTGTACACCCTAAGAGGGGAGAGCAGGGACTATACATACCTATGAAGTGTGGGTGACCCTGTGACTAATATGGGATTCACAACAACCATCTGTTTTATGGACTAGAAAACAACAGACGTTGTACATCCTAGTGTATTTAGTGTACAGACACCATCTTCTTTATTTTTCAGCATCACCTGGCAACATATCTGCAAACAACGGACAGCATATGGATGACGTCCGTGTACTGTGTGTTTTTTCTTAATTCACAAACCCACAGCCTTGAATGGCCGACTCGAGACAAGTAGAGAAAAAATAGGACATACCACAATTTTTTCCTCAGCATTTCTCTATCCATGAAAAACAATGAAGGTGTGAATGGTTGTATTTACTATAATGGGGCCCCTAAAAGATACCGGTAGCTCTGTAGTTGCTAAAAATGGCTGCTGTAACATCTACTCCCTTTTCCCAGCTACAAGACAGAGGAGGAAACTGGAAAACAACTTTAAAGGGAGTCTGTCACCATAAAGCAGCATATCAACCCACTTACTTCTTTGGAGAAATTACAACAATTGACATTAACCTATCTATCTGCAGGGCTGAGGTGATATGCTGGTTCTGGTGACACTAACCTATCTATCTGCAGGACTGGGGTGATATGCTGGTTCTGGTGACACTAACCTATCTATCTGCAGGGCTGGGGTGATATGCTGGGTCTGGTGACACTAACCTATCTATCTGCAGGGCTGGGGTGATATGCTGGGTCTGGTGACACTAACCTATCTATCTGCAGGGCTGGGGTGATATGCTGGGGTCTGGTGACACTAACCTATCTATCTGCGGGGATGGGATTATATGCTGGGTCTGGTAACACTAACCTATCTATCTGCAGGGCTGGGGTGATATGCTGGTTCTGGTGACACTAACCTATCTATCTGCAGGGCTGGGGTGATATGCTGGTTCTGGTGACACTAACCTATCTATCTGCAGGGCTGGGGTGATATGCTGGATCTGGTGACAGTAACCTATCTATCTGCAGGGCTGGGGTGACATGCTGGTTCTGGTGACACTAACCTATCTATCTGCAGGACTGGGGTGATATGCTGGTTCTGGTGACAGTAACCTATCTATCTGCAGGGCTGGGGTGATATGCTGGGTCTGGTGACACTAACCTATCTATCTGCAGGGCTGGGGTGATATGCTGGGTCTGGTGACACTAATCTATCTATCTGCAGGGCTGGGGTGATATGCTGGTTCTGGTGACAGTAACCTATCTATCTGCAGGGCTGGGGTGATATGCTGGGTCTGGTGACACTAACCTATCTATCTGCAGGGCTGGGGTGATATGCTGGGGTCTGGTGACACTAACCTATCTATCTGCGGGGCTGGGGTGATATGCTGGTTCTGGTGACACTAACCTATCTATCTGCAGGGCTGGGGTGATATGCTGGTTCTGGTGACACTAACCTATCTATCTGAAGGCTGGGGTGATATGCTGGGTCTGGTGACACTAACCTATCTATCTGCAGGGCTGGGGTGATATGCTGGTTCTGGTGACAGTAACCTATCTATCTGCAGGACTGGGGTGATATGCTGGTTCTGGTGACACTAACCTATCTATCTGCAGGGCTGGGGTGATATGCTGGTTCTGGTGACAGTAACCTATCTATCTGCAGGGCTGGGGTGATATGCTGGGTCTGGTGACACTAACCTATCTATCTGCAGGACTGGGGTGATATGCTGGTTCTGGTGACACTAACCTATCTATCTGCAGGGCTGGGGTGATATGCTGGATCTGGTGACACTAACCTATCTATCTGCAGGGCTGGGGTGATATGCTGGGTCTGGTGACACTAACCTATCTATCTGCAGGGCTGGGGTGATATGCTGGGTTCTAGTTACACTCCCTTTAAGACAAAGCTGTATAATTTAACATTGTGGAAATGAATGATAGGAACGCTGCCTGACTGTAATCTGGAAGAGAGTTCAGGCACTTTGCTCATTGACCCCCAATACTTGGACACTTATACAAAGCACTGCAGGTAATAGGTTATCGACTAACTTTCTCATGGGACTTGTGATTAGGGACATGAATGGTACAAGTCAATGAAAGGGTCAATACACAATGTTGCACCATTTTCTCTTAAATAGTAAGTTCCTAGAACTGCTCCTGGGGAAGTTGCGGCTGCTTTTCATGTATTTTTACTAGTTGGTTTCACTCCACTAAAGTCAAAGGAGGTAAAAACACAATGCATGGTGCAGCAGCTGGGTACGGCGAGGCTTGAGGAACCTAGAATAAATTGTGCACTTCCTTTATGTACGTAGACAGCAATTCCACTCCTTTATAATGGGCCTGATAATGGTAATAATAATAATAACTAATTTTGGTATTCCTGATTTAGCAACATGAAGGCAGCAGGATCTGTCATGTGCCGGAGATCAAAGGAAGGGTATATGATAATCACACGGCAGAGGAGCATGAAAGGAATCGGGAGGAGCGAGTGGAAGTAGGATCACACCTGTAAGAAACAGCAGAATATGTGGTATGGGTGCTGCGGCGTAGCCATAGGGGGTGCAGGGGTACTAGCTGGGCAGATGTTAGAATGGAGTGGTTAAAAGCATGGATCCAGTAGGTGGCGCTGCCTCAGCTCTGGCGTCCATGCCAGGTCCTGTGACTGTTCGTATTAGGCACCATCCACCCATGTCCACGTCAAGCTAGGTGTGATAGGGTTAGGGTTGCATTTAGGAGAGGTATATTTAGTTACTATTGGACCACACTGCAACAGCAAATGCCGAGGCGAAGGGAGTCTTAGCTGTGACCCCCCTACTGCTAACATGCCTGGAACTGAGGCAGCGCCACCTACTGGATCCACGCCCTACCAGGGGGAACCTACTTGGCCCCTGATACTACAGAAAAGAATGAGCAGTGAGGCTGCACCTAAACGAAGCTATCTGACAGTATGGATGACTGCTGGATACTTTATATTATATAGAGATACTATGCAGCGTCATGCGGAAGGGAAAGTTGTCACCCATAAGGTGCCGGATTTAGGTGGAGCTATTTGCAAAGGGGCCTAAGATCGGATTTTAAGATGTATTTTCTTAAAGGAGTTTTCTGGCCCCCAGGTGTTTATTTATACCGATGATGTATCTATAGGATAGGATCAGTATCTGATCAGTGATGGTGTGACACCCAGATCCTGCACCGATCAGTTAATCTGGAAACTACTGCACAGGACGGGGTGAAAGCTATTCAAGTCACAAAGCTACAGTACCTGGTGCAAGCACTATACGGTGGACGGAGCTGCAACTCTGAGCCTATTACTTACATAGGAGGAGAACTACATCCAACCCCGTCCTGTGCAGCAGCGGCTGGCAATGGGATACAGCTGGACCAGCTGAATGGTGCAGGGTCAGGGTGTCGGACCCCCACCATTCGGGTACTGATGGATATACCCTTACCAGAGGATAAAAAGAAGGGGAGGGGAAGAAGGACATGGCAAATAAGTTGTGATCTTGATGCAGGCTACCAGGACATGCTGGGAGTGGTAGTTTCCCCACAGATTAAGAGCCATGTGCAGGAGACCACTTTTCTGACACTTTGTTCGACTGATAAATTAAGTTTGTTACAATGTATCAGTGTAGGTAAGAGCTATCAGCTCAAAGTCCTGGAAAGGAAAGAGATCTGTGCTGTGTATTACAGAGATTGGATATAATTGTACCAAACCCTCAGCTGTGATAACTGTTCACAGATTTGAGGTCTGTACAATGTTCCTTTTTACTTACTGCTAAAAGAGAACTAGAAGATGGTGAAGAATAAAAACAAAAAGTATATAAAAAAGTTGCAAAATGTTTCATAATAGAGAAGTTTCATTCGTATAAAAGTGGAAAATCCCTCTAAACACAGCATAGTATATCCCTGGTCCAGGGGGGCAAAAGTCAGCACTGAACGGGCACCAAATAGTAACAGGGGGTGCAGAGACGGGAACACTCCATGCTGTCCAGGACCGCACCGTGCACTACAATGATACAAGGACAGTGGTCACGCTGACAAGGTGAGAGAGAATCTGCCCGTCACATGACCCAGCTCATTTATTGGGGCACAGCTTAGGCTGGCAAATCCATGACAAGAACGAATTAAGCGATTAGTCCTGCCGGGCAAATCATACCTGTCTTTAATGTTGTTTGACCGGATAACAAACCCAAGGACATACAGTACAGACCAAAAGTTTGGACACACCTTCTCATTCCAAGAGTTTTCTGTATTTTCATGACTATAAAAATTGTAGATTCTCACTGAAGGCATCAAAACTATGAATTAACACATGTGGAATTATATACTTAACAAAAAAGTGTGAAACAACTGAAAATATGTCTTATATTCTAGGTTCTTCAAAGTAGCCACCTTTTGCTTTGATTACTGCTTTGCACACTCTTGGCATTCTCTTGATGAGCTTCAAGAGGTAGTCACCTGAAATGGTTTTCACTTCACAGGTGTGCCCTGTCAGGTTTAATAAGTGGGATTTCTTGCCTTATAAATGGGGTTGGGACCATCAGTTGTGTTGTTCAGAAGTCAGGTGGATACACAGCTGATAGTCCTACTGAATGGAGTGTTAGAATTTGTATTATGGCAAGAAAAAAGCAGCTAAGTAAAGAAAAACGAGTGGCCATCATTACTTTAAGAAATGAAGGTCAGTCAGTCCGAAAAATTGGGTAAACTTTGAAAGTGTCCCCAAGTGCAGTGGCCAAAACCATCAAGCGCTACAAAGAAACTGGCTCACATGAGGACCGCCCCAGGAAAGGAAGACCAAGAGTCACCTCTGCTGCGGAGGATAAGTTCATCCGAGTCACCAGCCTCAGAAATCGCAGGTTAACAGCAGCTCAGATTAGAGATAAGATCAATGCCACACAGAGTTCTAGCAGCAGACACATCTCTATAACAACTGTTAAGAGGAGACTGTGTGCAGCAGGCCTTCATGGTAAAATAGCTGCTAGGAAACCACTGCTAAGGACAGGCAACAAGCACAAGAGATTGTTTGGGCTAAAGAACACAAGGAATGGACATTAGACCTGTGGAAATCTGGGCTTTGGTCTGATGAGTCCAAATTTGAGATCTTTGGTTCCAACCACCGTATCTGTGCGACGCAGAAAAGGTGAAGGAATGGACTCTACATGCCTGGTTCCCACCGTGAAGCATGGAGGAGGAGGTGTGATGGTGTGGGGGGGCTTTGCTGGTGACACTGTTGGGGATTTATTCAAAATGGAAGGAATACTGAACCAGCATGGTTACCACAGCATCTTGCAGCGGCATGCTATTCCATCCGGTTTGCGTTTAGTTGGACCATCATTTATTTTTCAACAGGACAATGACCCCAAACACACCTCCAGACTGTGTAAGGGCTATTTGACCAAGAAGGAGAGTGATGGGGTGCTACGCCAGATGCCCTGGCCTCCACAGTCACCAGACCTGAACCCAATCCAGATGGTTTGGGATGAGCTGGACCGCAGAGTGAAGGCAAAAGGGCCAACAAGTGCTAAGCATCTCTGGGAACTCCTTCAAGACTGTTGGAAGACCATTTCAGGTGACTACCTCTTGAAGCTCATCAAGAGAATGCCAAGAGTGTGCAAAGCAATAATCAAAGCAAAAGGTGGCTACTTTGAAGAACCTAGAATATAAGACCTATTTTCAGTTGTTTCACACTTTTTTGTTAAGTATATAATTCCACATGTGCTAATTCATAGTTTTGATGCCTTCAGTGTGAATCTACAATTTTTATAGTCATGAAAATACAGAAAACTCTTAGAATGAGAAGGTGTGTCCAAACTTTTGGTCTGTACTGTAATAAGACACATGAATAAAAACTAGGGCAAGGAAATCCAGGGGTGACGCCCAGTCCGACAGGTGAGGAGGATCTCAATGAACAGCAGCGGCACTACATGTACCAACAATATCAATGATTCATATAATTGTACGTAAAGTCAGATGCCACATAAGATAACACTGCCACGTGTCCCCTACAGACATAATGTCCACCTGATATTCAGTACAGAGAAGGACTTCATTTGAACCTTGAGAGACTGATAAAGCTCCGAGACACCATCTTAGAACTATTCTGTGCAAAGATACCCCTCCATATATTACACCAAGTGTATATACAGATCATTGAGAAGATGCTCATAGTACACATGAAATATCTAGGTCATCAGATTATAATGTTTTATTATTCATAGGGGGCCGTACACTTGTAAACTGTGCAGGGTATCGCAGCTTTGTCTCATTCAAGTGAATGTTCCAATATTGAGAACTTGGAAAACCCCTTTAACTTGATCTGAATGTTTTCTGTTAAATAGTGAAGAGATCAGTATGTGACATGAACATTACTCAATGTCTGAATTCCACCCGGACTTTTATATTTTGGTTGCCAAGTGTAGTAAAGTATTTACAAGGTCGGCGGTATTTGTTTTCTTTTCTATTAGCAAAATGTGGATTGTAGGAAAATAAGAATAATCCATTAATAGGTAACAGAGCACATCTCACTGTATAGCCCCCCTGATCACAACTATGGCTGCCCAATCAAAAGATCTTTGTGAGCAGCAGGACCTACTGTCTCATGACTGCTGCTCTATTCTTTGTGAGCAGCAGGACCTACTGTCACATGACTGCTGCTCTATTCTTTGTGAGCAGCAGGACCTACTGTCACATGACTGCTGCTCTATTCTTTGTGAGCAGCAGGACCTACGGTCACATGACTGCTGCTCTATTCTTTGTGAGCAGCAGGACCTACTGTCACATGACTGCTGCTCTATTCTTTATGCAGCAGGACCTACTGTCACATGACTGCTGCTCTATTCTTTGTGAGCAGCAGGACCTACTGTCACATGACTGCTGCTCTATTCTTTGTGTAGCAGGACCTACTGTCACATGACTTCTTGTTTCCCAGTGATCATAAGGAGTGTCTGACATCTGACAGTTGTTCCATCCTCTTTGAATAGAAGAAGTAGATGTGATCAGATAGCTGCAGTAAAATCCCTATAATCTGTCAGCGGGTCCTTTTGGTGTGATCTCTTACTGTCGATCCATTCTTAGTGATCAGTAAGGACAGCTGTCATCTGACTGCTGCTCCATTCCAGGTAAGTAGTAAAAATCCCTATAAGATGACACCTGCTCCATTCACCATGGTCAGTAAGAGTAGAGCTACTCCATACCCTGTAAACAGTTAGATGTGATGTGACAGCCGTTTCATTCCCTGTGATAAGCAGGAGCGGCTGTCGCCTCTTTTGCGTTCCATTCCCTGTGATAAGCAAGAGCGGCTGTCGCCTCTTTGCGCTCCATTCCCTGTGATCAGCAGGAGTAGCTGTCATCTGTTTGCTGTTGCATTTGCTGGGAGTAGCAGGAGTGGCTGTGGCCTCTTTTGCGTTCCATTCCCTGTGATCAGCAGGAGTGGCTGTCATCTGTTTGCCGTTCCATTCCCTGTGAGCATTTTGCTTAGTCACCAGTAGGAATAGATGCAATATGACTGCTGCTCCATTGCCTGGTCATGAAAAATTGTCATAATCTGACTATTAGTCCTTTTGGTGTGATCAGTAGGAGTCGCTGCCATCTGACTGCTGCTCCTTTCCCAGAGAATTAATAATGCCTATAGTGTGACAGCCGCTCCTTTTGGTGTGATCAATAGGAGTAGCTGTCACCTCTATACCCTTTTAGCTTTTCTTTTACCATATAGGTAGAGACAAAAACTGTATGCCAACCACATGTGTAACTTGTACTGTGGCCCAGCGGGTTGTCATCCACAATCCATTGCTTTGTCTTCACAGTTACTTGTTAGTCAATTGTAGCAGAACAGTAGCCAGAGTAAACACTCCTGGTGGTGGCGATATCAGGGCAAAGACTGATACTAACAGTAAATCATTAATCGCTCTAGTCTGTGGGGTGGATAGTGATCCAGCGAGTGTAACGGAAGACGCTGAAGGCATGCATGACCACAGCACAATACACTTTCTCCTCCACAACAATTTCTCAACGTTTTTATTGTTTAACTTCCAGGAGACGTGGAGAGAAGCCATTGCACTCAGCCGCCTCGTCTTGTCACCTTGCCATGTGCAGTATTTTTACTTCTCAATAAAAAGAAGTTGAGTAAAGGTGAAGTCATGAACATGGCCGCTAGGACAGGATGATTTGGGGAGTCAGGTCATTTAGGGATAAACCCTGAGAAAAGTTAGAATTTCTGTTAAATTGGAGTTTGCTGTGAATGTGGGTTGCAACAAGACTAACACAGGAGTCACAGACTCTGCCAACTGCTATATTGGGTAACATGTCTAACGTATGTACAGGGCAAAGCTCACAATGTATACATTAAAGTGATGCCTGTGATGAATGCCGAATACATCCATCAACCATACATATCCTTGTACAAAAATTATATATATTTATATATTAACTGGTTTCCCACTGTAGCCAAAAACTACTTCTGTAGGTCTTTTTTCATATTGTCTTTCCTGAATGTTTAACGTATGGACAAGGAAAGCTCACAACTCATATGTTAAAAGAACCCATAGGCTCGCATTATACCAACCGAAGTCAAGAGTCCTATTTTGGCCTCAAATTTACGGTATCCACGGGGGGTTCCATCTCTATGAGGTCATAATAAAACCCTTTTGGCTTCCTCTGGTATAATTGGGGCCTATGGGTCCATTTAACATACGAATTGGGAATTTTCCTGGTGCATGCTATGGGAAACCAGTAGCATATGGAAGCATACTGAGTGTCTCCTGCTCCAGAGCATGGGACGTCATGCACCACCATACAAGCTTGTGCATACAGTCCTATAGGGACTTTGCATGCCGCGATACAGGTTTGTGCATACTGGCAGCACATCATTGTAAGTTACAGTCGCCTGTCCCGGGATACTTGCTGACACACGAGTCCAGTAGCAGACTTCAGTGCATGCACATTGTGCCCATGAACCTGATGTGCAGGGCGTGAGCAGTAAAGAGATGTGTCATGACTTCTCCGGGCACAAGGCAGACTCCAGGACTCATTTGCTGGTCAATTAGAACATAATTTTCCACACCTTGCGGGGACGGGCGGATGTAATCTACACAGACTTGTGACCTTAGGTTCTGTCCCCAAACCATCTGACAGGTTCCCTTTAAACATCTATCCTATCTTTTTGTGAGACTTTCATAATTGGTACCAAATATGGGATTGGATGTGCCATGGGAAAGCAGAAAAATCTTTCTAAATGTTATTTTAAGGAAAGATGAAAGTTTTTCCTGCGTTGCCATGACAGGATGGGATCAAAATATATAACCTCATACCAAGTCTTACAATGCGCTTCTTAAAGGGCCCCTGACCCTACATCAGCATTAAGAGGTAAGAAAGGTGGTTGACTGGTAAATCGTTTGGACCTCTAGCAACTCAAGTTGGTGTCCAGGGCCCGGTCGCATGACTTTTTTGATTGACTGTGTCCAAGTGGTTCTCCATTTTGGATAAACCCAACTAGTTAGAAGAGTCCCTTGCAATATGCAGATTACCAAGTGACTTCCTAATGGGACCCTCAGAGATCAGCTGTAATCTGTGTAAGACGTTGTTCAATCCTATAATCTGCACTTGCCCCACTGGACAGTACCAGAGTAATAAGGTTCCTAGCTTGCTAGTACCGGCGAAGGTGTGTTTTTTCTACCGTTGCCTTTTTTACCTGACTCTGAACCCGCTTCACCTGCCCTGCCCTCAGCCTGATTTTGACAATATGCCACCTGCCTTGACCTTTGGTCTGTTTATCGTCACAAATGAACTCTGCCTGCCATGACCCTGGCTTACCCACAGCCCACATCTCTGCTTGTCCCCTTCGGTGCCAAGCTCTGATTTCTCTCAAGCCACCTGGGTCGGCTGCCACCAAAATGAGCCTATTCTGAAGAGCAGGGCCTGGAGGACCTTTGTGGTGACTACTAGATCCCTCTTGGGTTTAAAAGGAGAAAACATGAGAGTCACTTAAATAATGCCCTCAAGAGTAGCTCCAAATCCACACCCATTATATGATTATTCCACTGTTTATAGTGGGTGGAGTTGTGACCACCCACAAGTGGGTTATTTATTTAAAAAGAATAAAAGTGCACAGGTATGGGCCGGTTTCCGTATACTGGAGTCCGCTTGGGGACCCCCCGAACGGAAACCCTATACGCAGAGAGAAGCTATAATAGTGGTTTCCGCATGTTTCGTGCGGAGACCGAGTGGAAACCACACATACCCCATTATAGTCTATGGGGTCCGCAGGTTTACTTATGTAAACCGCTTCTCTCTGCGTATAGGGTTTCTGTTTGGGGGGTCCCCAATCGGACTCCAGTGTATGGAAACCGAACGCAGATGTGAACCGGTCCTAAGCCGAAGACCAAAGCAAAAAAAAAAAAAAAATCCAAGAACGCGGCTGTGTTTTCTGGGTGGAGTTAACGAAAAATAAAAATATCACATTGTGTAAGGTAAATAAACCGCTGCCGGGTCACCCCATCCTGAGTAGTCTGTCATATGAGCCCTAAAGTAAAGAGACAAATAGTCTTGTGTATTTACCAGCATCTGAGCTGGGTTGTTTGTGTAATGTTAGTGTACCTTTTGTTTATCTGTGTGACCCCTGGGGAACAGACACATAGCTCCCCCTACTGGTCAGCAAGTGCACAGGTGCAGCAGGTATAAAGAGCAACATTTCTGCCACAAAAACCACTCAAGGTTTGGAAGAATTGCGGCACAGATGTCTTTCAAAAATTCCTCCCACGAGACAGACCAGGTCAGATCAGGGTGGTCTTAGGCCTTACACTTTATACTTTCCTCTAATTAATGATGACATAAACAATCCCACCATGAGCATTAAAGGGAGTTGATAGAATTTTTTTTTTCTATTTATTGACTATCTATAGCAATGATGGCTAACCTTTTAAGCTTGGTGTGTCAAAATTCATTAAAAAAAAAAAAACCTTGCTTAACTCGGGTGATGTGTCACATCCAGAAATATCCATAATTTTGTGATATTTGTAACTCGTAAAAAAAAAAAAAAAAAAAGTTATATTTTTGATATATGTATTTATATTATAGGTATTTCTGGTCCATCACAGGGTATATAACCCCCCTTTTTTTTTTTAGCTCCCACACTGTGACCCCATTTTTTGACCCCCACAGTATATGAACCCTTTTTTACCCTCCCCCCCGCCCACAGTATATGACCCCCTGTTATCTCACAGAGTAGTGGCCGATAATTTTTACTCACCTGTCCACGCTCCAGACGTGGACGCCCTCCGCTGCCGCCTTCAGGGTGCGCTGCTGCCAACGCTGAAGAAGGCCGGGACGCTGTACATACTGTCCCAGCGTTATGACGTCAGTGTAGCGCCGCCTAGAGGAGGCAGCGGAGGGAGGTCAAGACAGGAGCGTGGACAGGTGAGCAAAAGTATCAACAGCTGCTTATTGCAATAAACACAATACGTAGCTGCCGATGCATATCACCCAAAATGTCTTGGCGTGTCACCTGTGACATGCGTGTCATAGGTTCTCCATCACTGTTCTATAGGGTAGACCATAGACATCTCATTGGAACAGATGTTAGGGGTCACTTCCAAAACAAGCAATAGACACTGCACGTAGGTGGAAGCAGATGGCTCCGGTCCCTATATAGTGAAGTCAATGGGAGCTGAGCTGCAGTACCGGCACCTGGCCACTATACAGTGACCAGAGTCATCTGCTTCCACCTACATGCAGAGTATAATTCAGTGTCAGAGAGTCTGTGCAAGCTGGCTGACGATGGGCAGGTCATGCCAAACACTGGTATTATTGGCCGATAGCCTGGTTTTTTGTTTTGTTTTTTTTAATTAAAAAAAAAAAAAACACCCACACACCACGCATGGCTGATCTGACTAAAGTCTACCGCCAGCCAGCCGTGAACAACCTGTTTATGGTATCTACAGGTCCAGTCAAATGATGGAAATCTAAAGGTGTATGACCAGCCCTTGAGTATTAGAAAGCAGATAATGTCTTTACCTTAGTTTTCTTAAAATAATGTTGAAGTCACATTTGGCGTTACTGCTTTTCAGTCAAAAGTATTAATCATAAAAGAACACAGAATTTTTCACGACCCCTATCCAGAGGAAGGCGAGGGATTTCATGCACCCCAAAAAAATAAAATAAAATGCTTGATGTGGGGTCTACCAAATTCTGAAAGTGTTTTCATTGCAGCTTGTAATGTGGCATCTGGGCCTATGGCGCATATTACTGGGGATAATGTATAGGACGGCTGCTGTAAATTATTACAGTACTGTGGAATCCGAGCAATAAACCATTTAATCCAAATATCCACAGCCCGAATCAGCAGTAACAATCCTCTAATTCATTATAAAGCCAGTAACTGATTCCTATGAAGGTAAATGTGTAACAAATCATAAATCTAATTATAATACAATATTAATAATTGTCTAATATCATTAAAAATAATCATTTTATTTTGAAGCCGTATCAGTTGAAGTTGGTGTCAGTAACTTTTTTTTTTCTGTCTCCAGAGCTCTGAATTATTAAAAATTTTATAAGTTGCAAGAGTTAACTTTTATAACCTCCCCCCTCCACCACAAACACCAAAAACAACAGACTTTAGTTTATAAATACAACATTACATAATAGTGAAAGTTATATCACATGTCAGCGCTGCCTAAAGCTTGTTATGCAACACAAAAACAAAAAAGCCTCCCCAGCCCAAATGCAGGGTGAGGCCGACTACGAGAAATATAAAGGTAGGACAATAAATGTACAAAAATGTATGGTCTCCCTAAATGTCCTACATGGAAAACTGATATAAATGAGTGTGTAACTTATGTGTGAAAACCAGCTCATATCCATCAAATCTTCCATCACTTATAACTACTATAATACTACCTCCTATGTACAAGAATATAACTACTATAATACTGCTCCTATGTACAAGAATATAACTACTATAATACTGTCCCTATGTACAAGAATATAACTACTATAATACTACTCCTATGTACAAGAATATAACTACTATAATACTGCTCCTATGTACAAGAATATAACTACTATAATACTGCTCCTATGTACAAGAATATAACTACTATAATACTGCTCCTATGTACAAGAATATAACTACTATAATACTACCTCCTATGTACAAGAATATAACTACTATAATACTGCCCCTATGTACAAGAATATAACTACTATAATACTGCTCCTATGTACAAGAATATAACTACTATAATACTGCTCCTATGTACAAGAATATAACTACTATAATACTGCTCCTATGTACAAGAATATAACTACTATAATACTGCCTCCTATGTACAAGAATATAACTACTATAATACTACCTCCTATGTACAAGAATATAACTACTATAATACTACCTCCTATGTACAAGAATATAACTACTATAATACTGCTCCTATGTACAAGAATATAACTACTATAATACTGCTCCTATGTACAAGAATATAAATACTATAATACTGCCTCCTATGTACAAGAATATAACTACTATAATACTGCTCCTATGTACAAGAATATAACTACTATAATACTGCTCCTATGTACAAGAATATAACTACTACAATACTGCTCCTATGTACAAGAATATAACTACTATAATACTGCTCCTATGTACAAGAATATAACTACTATATTACTGCTCCTATGTACAATATAACTACTATAATACTGCTCCTATGTACAAGAATATAACTACTATAATACTGCTCCTATGTACAATATAACTACTATAATACTGCTCCTATGTACAAGAATATAACTACTATAATACTGCTCCTATGTACAAGAATATAACTACTATAATACTACCTCCTATGTACAAGAATATACAGTCATATGAAAAAGTTTGGGCACCCCTATTAATTTTAATCATTTTTAGTTCTAAATATTTGGGTGTTTGCAACAGCCATTTCAATTTGATATATCTAATAACTGATGGACACAGTAATATTTCAGGATTGAAATGAGGTTTATTGTACTCACAGAAAATGTGCAATATGCATTATACCAAAATTTGACCGGTGCAAAAGTATGGGCACCTCAACAGAAAAGTGACATTAATATTTAGTAGATCCTCCTTTTGCAAAAATAACAGCCTCTAGTCGCTTCCTGTAGCTTTTAATCAGTTCCTGGATCCTGGATGAAGGTATTTTTGACCATTCCTCTTTACAAAACAATTCCAGTTCAGTAAAGTTTGATGGTCGCCAAGCATGGACAGCCCGCTTCAAATTATCCCACAGATGTTCAATGATATTCAGGTCTGGGGACTGGGATGGCCATTCCAGAACATTGTAATTGTTCCTCTGCATGAATGCCTGAGTAGATTTGGATCATTGTCTTGCTGAAATATCCATCCTCGGCGTAACTTCAAATTCGTCACTGATTCTTGTACATTATTCTCAAGAATCTGCTGATACTGAGTTGAATCCATGCGACCCTCAACTTTAACAAGATTCCCGATGCCGGCATTGGCCACACAGCCCCAAAGCATGATGGAACCTCCACCAAATTTTACAGTGGGTAGCAAGTGTTTTTCTTGGAATGCTGTGTTTTTTGGACGCCATGCATAACGCCTTTTTGTATGACCAAACAACTCAATCTTTGTTTCATCAGTCCACAGGACCTTCTTCCAAAATGAAGCTGGCTTGTCCAAATGTGCTTTTGCATACCTCAGGCGACTCTGTTTGTGGCGTGCTTTCAGAAACGGCTTCTTTCGCATCACTCTCCCATACAGCTTCTCCTTGTGCAAAGTGTGCTGTATTGTTGACCGATGCACAGTGACACCATCTGCAGCAAGATGATGCTGCAGCTCTTTGGAGGTGGTCTGTGGATTGTCCTTGACTGTTCTCACCATTCTTCTTCTCTGCCTTTCTGATATTTTTCTTGGCCTGCCACTTCTGGGCTTAACAAGAACTGTCCCTGTGGTCTTCCATTTCCTTACTATGTTCCTCACAGTTTAAATCTCTGAGACAACTTTTTGTATCCTTCCCCTGAACAACTATGTTGAACAATCTTTGTTTTCAGATCATTTCAGAGTTGTTTTGAGGAGCCCATGATGCCACTCTTCAGAGGAGATTCAAATAGGAGAACAACTTGCAATTGGCCACCTTAAATACCTTTTCTCATGATTGGATACACCTGGCTATGAAGTTCAAAGCTCAGTGAGGTTACAAAACCAATTTTGTGCTTCAGTAAGTCAGTAAAAAGTAGTTAGGAGTATTCAAATCAATAAAATGATAAGGGTACCCAAATTTTTGCACCGGTCAAATTTTGGTTTAATGCATATTGCACATTTTCTGTTAGTACAATAAACCTCATTTCAATCCTGAAATATTACTGTGTCCATCAGTTATTAGATATATCAAATTGAAATGGCTGTTGCAAACACCCAAATATTTAGAACTAAAAATGATTAAGATTAATAGGGGTGCCCAAACTTTTTCATATGACTGTAACTACTATAATACTGCCCCCTATGTACAAGAATATAACTACTATAATACTGCCCCCTATGTACAAGAATATAACTACTATAATACTGCTCCTATGTACAAGAATATAACTACTATAATACTGCTCCTATGTACAAGAATATAACTACTATAATACTGCCCCCTATGTACAAGAATATAACTACTATAATACTGCCTCCTATGTACAAGAATATAACTACTATAATACTGCCCCTATGTACAAGAATATAACTACTATAATACTGCCCCCTATGTACAAGAATATAACTACTATAATACTGCTCCTATGTACAAGAATATAACTACTATAACACTGTTCCTATGTACAAGAATATAACTACTATAATACTGCCCCTATGTACAAGAATATAACTACTATAATACTGCCCCCTATGTACAAGAATATAACTACTATAATACTGCCCCCTATGTACAAGTATATAACTACTATAATACTACCTCCTATGTACAAGAATATAACTACTATAATACTACCTCCTATGTACAAGAATATAACTACTATAATACTACCTCCTATGTACAAGAATATAACTACTGTAATACTACTCCTATGTACAATAATATAACTACTATAATACTACCTCTTATGTACAAGAATATAACTACTATAATACTACTCCTATGTACAAGAATATAACTACTATAATACTACTCCTATGTACAAGAATATAACTACTATAATACTGCCCCCTATGTACAAGAATATAACTACTATAATACTACTCCTATGTACAAGAATATAACTACTATAATACTGCGTCCTATGTACAAGAATATAACTACTATAATACTGCTCCTATGTACAAGAATATAACTACTATAATACCGCCCCTATGTACAAGAATATAACTACTATAATACTGCCTCCTATGTACAAGAATATAACTACTATAATACTGCTCCTATGTACAAGAATATAACTACTATAATACTGCTCCTATGTACAAGAATATAACTACTATAATACTGCTCCTATGTACAAGAATATAACTACTATAATAATACTCCTATGTACAAGAATATAACTACTATAATACTGCTCCTATGTACAAGAATATAACTACTATAATACTGCCCCTATGTACAAGAATATAACTACTATAATACTGCTCCTATGTACAAGAATATAACTACTATAATACTACTCTCCAGTTAAAGGAACATTAACCTCACAGGAAGGAGAATTATACTATAGCTATGATGAGTTTCTCTTGGTTGTATTTTATCAGTGATATTTAACCATTGGATGTTTTCCTGAATTCTGGTTCCCATTTGATCCCTGTTTCTACCAGTAGCTGTCAGAGATGTGATCTGGGATTAGCGGCTATGTCGCTGCTCTAAAGATCTTGGGAGTATTTGATGATAATAATGAGGTCCCTGCTGAACATTTTGCCTCCACATTTAGCATCAAAGTGCAGAGGGAAGATCTGAATATACATGAATAGGAGAGACATGTTGTATGGTCACGTCCTGCTGAAAACAATGAATGAAACAAACCTGGCCACTATAGATTACGTTAAAATACACAAATCCCCAAAAAGTGTTTGTTCCCATCTCTAAGGGCCCTTTTACAGTATATGAGAGGTTTTCTCCCCAGTTTGGACCTCATCCATTAACCACAGCAGAAATCACTGTTAAAGTCACCACTGGCTGAGGAAGGCCACAGGCACTGGTGCACACAGGGACTTGCACAGGACCATATATCACTTCATATTCCCCCATAAAGGTCTCAGCACTTAGACCCCTCACCCACTCAGCTGGACCCATTCAATAAAAGGGTGTTGTCCAAAGTGGATAACCCTTTAATTCTCTGGGATGGATTTCACCTATAATCCAGCTCAGCTATTCAGATGGGAGATATGAGAAGCTTCACTTACACTCGCAGCACAAAGGAAAAAACCCACGGCCAAGATGTGGTGAAATTGCTTAAGACCGGGTCAGGTCAGCGGGAGATTACCAGGAGATTCAATCTTACTAGAACGTGTCGGGCCAGGCCAAGTGCACGGCGAGATATACAGTAGCATTATCTGAAAATACAGCAATGTGTGAACAAGCCAGACACAAGGGATAGTCATTAACAAGGGATTCAGGAGCGTTTCAGTATAAAACATTAACAGAGCAGACCCCCAACGTTTATCATCTAGAGTTTGGCCCCAGCTAGAAATAAACTTCTACTAACAAGAAAGCAACATCCCCGACTTGCTCCAAAAACACAGCCATGTGAATGCACCCTAAGGCAACATGCACATGACTGTCTTCGTTCCGCCGAGCTGCGATTGAACAGAAAGGGCAATACATGGAAATTATCCATGAACTGGCCATTCGTTGGGGTCAGTGAGCACGGTCAACAAAACGGACAGGAATAGGACCTGTCCTGAGTTTTGCTCACAGCTCTATACACCGGACCGTGAAAATACAAGGTCGTGCTTATGGGGCCATAGAAATGAATGGGTCTGTGTGCTAGCTGTTAAAAATGCGGCTAGCACACTGTGCATACGGTCGTGTGCATGAGGCCTTACCAAGTATAAAGCTAAACGTTGGGAGAGGTCCAATGTCAGAGCCTGTGCTGCCATCTAGTGGTAGAGTTCCTTCATAACCCCTGGGGTATAAGCAGATGGGAAATTAGCTTGAGACTGGTGTGGTTCCGACTGCAGGGACCCCCGCAATCAGCATGACAGGAGTCACATGTTCCCCCCATCTTAGCTAAGCAACAAGTGCAAATGGAGAGGCTGTGCCCTGTGCATTGGACTCTCGGATACGTACTTGGCCATCACCAGCACCCTGCTCCATTTATATAGCCACAGACTGGACCCCTATTTTTTCTGATTGTTGGGGGTCCCAGCAGTTGGAAGCCCACTGCTCTACAAGTTATCCTTTATCCTACTATGGATAGGGGATAAATTGTCTTAGCATACTGCTACGATGGGTCGACATGTTGGACCTCCATCAACCCTGAAAATGAATAGGCGGCAGCACCAATTTAGCGATGTGCCTCCTTCAGATCAGCGCTCGTAGACATGCAGGAATCTGCTGCTGACCTCATTCACCTAAATGACCAAAGCTGCCCCTGTGGAGAGAAAACAAGTGAGGGGTGGAAGCAGCACTACATTAAAGCTGCGACCCCTTCATTCTTAGGACCAGTGAGGGTCCCTATAATTTAGACCCCTACTGATCATGTCATCTGGTGGGAATACACCTTTAATTTCCTGCAAAGTGTAGAAATGGCTCAGAAACCTCTCAGCCCTGTAGATAGGTAACAGAGCAGTGTAACAAAGGGATTATAGGGAAAGAGACTTACCGAAACAATAGAATTTGTCATATTTCGATCCCCTATGAAGTTTGTAGTCTACAGATAATACCATACAGTCTACAAAACCCAACTTCACACATAACATCAGAAACACAACCCGGACATCAGCTCCGGTGATCTTTATTGGTAATCCCCAAAACGAAAGCAATCTTTCTGAATACAGTAAAACCTGTATCTGATTCCTGTTACCAAAGTTCAATATAAAAAATTACGTTTTTCAACTTTCAAAAAAACAAATCCAATTTAACATCAAAAGTAAACTGTGGCATCCACCATGAAAGTGAAAACGGGGGGAAAAAAAAAAAAAAACACTGGAAGAAGATCCATATTTTGGGTCAGTCATTAGAATTATCTTACTACAAATACACCGAGGACACGGCAGCAAGACAAGACCAATGCACAGACACAAGCCAGGAGCTACGGGAGAGTCTGGATATCCTTGTAATGTGGACCCCGTTGTACCCGGGGTTCATCAGCCAACCCTCAAGGGAGGAGCGACCAGCACAACGCCATCGCCTCTGACAAAAAGCATGGGGATGTTCCTCTTCGTGGACTGAAAAAAAAAAGGGGGGGGAAAATATTCTAGTAATTCCATATATATTCTAATAATTCCATAATATCTGAGCGAACCCTCAGATACAGCCCTAGCACACATCAGAAGGTTTCATTGGCCAGCCCACCTCAGTCTAGCCATCAGGATCGCAGTGCATGAACCTATTGATCATGGGCATAACACATAGCTAAAAAGGCCATCAAATAAATACATACTATGAGGGGGCACAAGGGGGGAGAGATATACTAATTCCCAGAAAGAGTGGCCCTTGCATTCAGAGGAAAATTTTGCAGCAAAATCTGAATTCATCTGAGCAGGGCTTGCAGATATTCAGGCTCTTGCTACCAAAACAACTTCATAGAAGTGAATTTCTGCATCAAAGTTTGTAGCACGTGATGGCACCTTTAGCCCAGGGCCCCACATGGCATAAACACGGAAACCCCGCGGGAAAAAAAAAATTAGCCCCCGTCTGATGCATAGGAACTAACTCACTTCATGGGAAAAACCATTGAACACTCCTTAGTGCTAAAGCAATTTTACATTTGCCCAACAACAGCAATCTACCCACTTACAGGTGGGCAAAGAGAAGAAATGGGTTTTCAATTTTATTAAAATAAACATTAACCACGGCATGATAAAATAAATTCTGAAGTTTTCTAAGAGTCCCATTTCTGTCACTATTTGCAACACTTGCAATAATAATGCTTGCAGTCAGTGAATGAAGACAATTCTGAGGCTAAAAACTGTACAGACCAAATGCTTCTCACAGCAGAAGGTTCGCTACAGATGTACCCAGCCTGGACTGCAGGGTCATAGATTTTATCTGGACTGATTTTTGTTATAGTTTTGCTGCTAGCTATGCCATAACTTTATAGTGGGTGGAGATCCGGCCTATGGGAATCCCATTGACACTAAAAGAACCTACAGCGATGCAGCCGCTTCATAGACCTTTCCTGCACAGTAGTGCTATGGGCCACACACTGCGCAGGGGACCTGCCGATATGCTGCTGCACAGACACTACACAGTGTATAGAGAAGTCTGTTTCTGGCTCTGTACACCATGGTTCAAATAGCTGATCTGTGGGGTTCCTAGGTGTCTGACCTCGAACAATCTGATACTGATGACGTACCCTAAGGCTAGGCCATCATTATCCATGCTTGGAGAACCTCTTCAAGCGCTTTGTTTATGAAACCAGAAAACCACTTTCACTTTTTATTTATTTGCTACAGGCCAGAAAAATCCCAGACTAATGAAACCAAGCACATCAAATACCTTGTAGATCTCCTCGTAGGTTTCCTCATCGATCTCTATGGTGGTCACAGTCTCTTCTACATCCCCCAGTATCATGTTTAAGTGCTGATCATAAGCCTGTTTAAGAAGAGGGGGATTAATAATGGAATGATCCGGCATCTGTAATATTGTATATAAAGACAGTATCCTGGACACGTACATGCAGCCGTCCCCTGAGCTCCCGATCATTTCTCATCTTCACATAAATGCGTTCGTCTAAGCTGAGCCGGATCAGATCCAAAGGCTCCTCCACAGTGTTAGTGGTCGGCTGCTGTATAAGACACAAATACAAAATGCACAATGTCGGAAATCCACCATAAACACACAAAGGACATCAGAGTCATCTACTTCTTCTCCTGTACTTTCTGACTGTAAACTGCACATAGGTGCACCTGAACTCTTTTGTCTGGCGGACTTTGGCATCCCCACTCCAGACCACCTAGGTTCCCTCCTCACTCTGCCCAGTGTCTAAAAGTGTGGCGAGCAGGGCTTCAATGTGCCATCGAGCAGAAAAAGTGCAAAAAAGCTGAGGTGCATTTTTTGGCCACTTTCTAGGCACATCCCAGATAATAAATGCGGGTCACTGTATACATAGATTATTTTATTCATCCTGTATTATACTCCAGAGCTGCGCTCACTATTCTGCTGGTACAGTCACTGTGTACATACATTACATTACTTATCCTGTACTGATCCTGAGTTACATCCTGTATTATACTCCAGAGCTGTGCTCACTATTCTGCTGGTACAGTCACTGTGTACATACATTACATTACTTATCCTGTACTGATCCTGAGTTACAGCCTGTATTATACTCCAGAGCTGCACTCACTATTCTGCTGGTGCAGTCACTGTGTACATACATTACATTACTTATCCTGTACTGATCCTGAGTTACATCCTGTATTATACTCCAGAGCTGCGCTCACTATTCTGCTGGTGCAGTCACTGTGTACATACATTACATTACTTATCCTGTATTATACTCCAGAGCTGCGCTCACTATTCTGCTGGTACAGTCACTGTGTACATACATTACATTACTTATCCTGTACTGATCCTGAGTTACATCCTGTATTATACTCCAGAGCTGCGCTCACTATTCTGCTGGTGCAGTCACTGTGTACATACATTACATTACTTATCCTGTATTATACTCCAGAGCTGCGCTCACTATTCTGCTGGTGCAGTCACTGTGTACATACATTACATTACTTATCCTGTACTGATCCTGAGTTACATCCTGTATTATACTCCAGAGCTGCGCTCACTATTCTGCTGGTGCAGTCACTGTGTACATACATTACATTACTTATCCTGTATTATACTCCAGAGCTGCGCTCACTATTCTGCTGGTACAGTCACTGTGTACATACATTACATTACTTATCCTGTATTATACTCCAGAGCTGCGCTCACTATTCTGCTGGTGCAGTCACTGTGTACATACATTACATTACTTATCCTGTACTGATCCTGAGTTACATCCTGTATTATACTCCAGAGCTGCACTCACTATTCTGCTGGTGCAGTCACTGTGTACATACATTATATTACTTATCCTGTATTATACTCCAGAGCTGCGCTCACTATTCTGCTGGTGCAGTCACTGTGTACATACATTACATTACTTATCCTGTACTGATCCTGAGTTACATCCTGTATTATACTCCAGAGCTGCGCTCACTATTCTGCTGGTACAGTCACTGTGTACATACATTACATTACTTATCCTGTACTGATCCTGAGTTACATCCTGTATTATACTCCAGAGCTGCACTCACTATTCTGCTGGTGCAGTCACTGTGTACATACATTATATTACTTATCCTGTATTATACTCCAGAGCTGCGCTCACTATTCTGCTGGTGCAGTCACTGTGTACATACATTACATTACTTATCCTGTATTATACTCCAGAGCTGCGCTCACTATTCTGCTGGTACAGTCACTGTGTACATACATTACATTACTTATCCTGTACTGATCCTGAGTTACATCCTGTATTATACTCCAGAGCTGCGCTCACTATTCTGCTGGTACAGTCACTGTGTACATACATTACATTACTTATCCTGTACTGATCCTGAGTTACATCCTGTATTATACTCCAGAGCTGCACTCACTATTCTGCTGGTACAGTCACTGTGTATATACATTACATTACTTATCCTGTATTATACTCCAGAGCTGCGCTCACTATTCTGCTGGCGCAGTCACTGTGTACACACATTACATTACTTATCCTGTACTGATCCTGAGTTACATCCTGTATTATACTCCAGAGCTGCACTCACTATTCTGCTGGTGCAGTCACTGTGTACATACATTACATTACTTATCCTGTACTGATCCTGAGTTACATCCTGTATTATACTCCAGAGCTGCGCTCACTATTCTGCTGGTACAGTCACTGTGTACATACATTACATTACTTATCCTGTACTGATCCTGAGTTACATCCTGTATTATACTCCAGAGCTGCGCTCACTATTCTGCTGGTGCAGTCACTGTGTACATACATTACATTACTTATCCTGTATTATACTCCAGAGCTGCGCTCACTATTCTGCTGGTACAGTCACTGTGTACATACATTACATTACTTATCCTGTACTGATCCTGAGTTACATCCTGTATTATACTCCAGAGCTGCGCTCACTATTCTGCTGGTACAGTCACTGTGTACATACATTACATTACTTATCCTGTACTGATCCTGAGTTACATCCTGTATTATACTCCAGAGCTGCACTCACTATTCTGCTGGTACAGTCACTGTGTATATACATTACATTACTTATCCTGTATTATACTCCAGAGCTGCGCTCACTATTCTGCTGGCGCAGTCACTGTGTACACACATTACATTACTTATCCTGTACTGATCCTGAGTTACATCCTGTATTATACTCCAGAGCTGCACTCACTATTCTGCTGGTGCAGTCACTGTGTACATACATTACATTACTTATCCTGTACTGATCCTGAGTTACATCCTGTATTATACTCCAGAGCTGCGCTCACTATTCTGCTGGTACAGTCACTGTGTACATACATTACATTACTTATCCTGTACTGATCCTGAGTTACATCCTGTATTATACTCCAGAGCTGCACTCACTATTCTGCTGGTACAGTCACTGTGTATATACATTACATTACTTATCCTGTATTATACTCCAGAGCTGCGCTCACTATTCTGCTGGCGCAGTCACTGTGTACACACATTACATTACTTATCCTGTACTGATCCTGAGTTACATCCTGTATTATACTCCAGAGCTGCACTCACTATTCTGCTGGTAGAGTCACTGTGTACATACATTACATTACTTATCCTGTACTGATCCTAAGTTATATCCTGTATTATACTCCAGAGCTGCACTCACTATTCTGCTGGTACAGTCACTGTGTACATACATTACATTACTTATCCTGTACTGATCCTGAGTTACATCCTGTATTATACTCCAGAGCTGCGCTCACTATTCTGCTGGTGCAGTCACTGTGTACATACATTACATTACTTATCCTGTATTATACTCCAGAGCTGCGCTCACTATTCTGCTGGTACAGTCACTGTGTACATACATTACATTACTTATCCTGTACTGATCCTGAGTTACATCCTGTATTATACTCCAGAGCTGCGCTCACTATTCTGCTGGTGCAGTCACTGTGTACATACATTACATTACTTATCCTGTATTATACTCCAGAGCTGCGCTCACTATTCTGCTGGTGCAGTCACTGTGTACATACATTACATTACTTATCCTGTACTGATCCTGAGTTACATCCTGTATTATACTCCAGAGCTGCGCTCACTATTCTGCTGGTGCAGTCACTGTGTACATACATTACATTACTTATCCTGTATTATACTCCAGAGCTGCGCTCACTATTCTGCTGGTACAGTCACTGTGTACATACATTACATTACTTATCCTGTACTGATCCTGAGTTACATCCTGTATTATACTCCAGAGCTGCGCTCACTATTCTGCTGGTACAGTCACTGTGTACATACATTACATTACTTATCCTGTACTGATCCTGAGTTACATCCTGTATTATACTCCAGAGCTGCACTCACTATTCTGCTGGTGCAGTCACTGTGTACATACATTATATTACTTATCCTGTATTATACTCCAGAGCTGCGCTCACTATTCTGCTGGTGCAGTCACTGTGTACATACATTACATTACTTATCCTGTATTATACTCCAGAGCTGCGCTCACTATTCTGCTGGTACAGTCACTGTGTACATACATTACATTACTTATCCTGTACTGATCCTGAGTTACATCCTGTATTATACTCCAGAGCTGCGCTCACTATTCTGCTGGTACAGTCACTGTGTACATACATTACATTACTTATCCTGTACTGATCCTGAGTTACATCCTGTATTATACTCCAGAGCTGCACTCACTATTCTGCTGGTACAGTCACTGTGTATATACATTACATTACTTATCCTGTATTATACTCCAGAGCTGCGCTCACTATTCTGCTGGCGCAGTCACTGTGTACACACATTACATTACTTATCCTGTACTGATCCTGAGTTACATCCTGTATTATACTCCAGAGCTGCACTCACTATTCTGCTGGTGCAGTCACTGTGTACATACATTACATTACTTATCCTGTACTGATCCTGAGTTACATCCTGTATTATACTCCAGAGCTGCGCTCACTATTCTGCTGGTACAGTCACTGTGTACATACATTACATTACTTATCCTGTACTGATCCTGAGTTACATCCTGTATTATACTCCAGAGCTGCGCTCACTATTCTGCTGGTGCAGTCACTGTGTACATACATTACATTACTTATCCTGTATTATACTCCAGAGCTGCGCTCACTATTCTGCTGGTACAGTCACTGTGTACATACATTACATTACTTATCCTGTACTGATCCTGAGTTACATCCTGTATTATACTCCAGAGCTGCGCTCACTATTCTGCTGGTACAGTCACTGTGTACATACATTACATTACTTATCCTGTACTGATCCTGAGTTACATCCTGTATTATACTCCAGAGCTGCACTCACTATTCTGCTGGTACAGTCACTGTGTATATACATTACATTACTTATCCTGTATTATACTCCAGAGCTGCGCTCACTATTCTGCTGGCGCAGTCACTGTGTACACACATTACATTACTTATCCTGTACTGATCCTGAGTTACATCCTGTATTATACTCCAGAGCTGCGCTCACTATTCTGCTGGTGCAGTCACTGTGTACATACATTACATTACTTTTCCTGTACTGATCCTGAGTTACATCCTGTATTATACTCCAGAGCTGCACTCACTATTCTGCTGGTGCAGTCACTGTGTACATACATTACATTACTTATCCTGTACTGATCCTGAGTTACATCCTGTATTATACTCCAGAGCTGCGCTCACTATTCTGCAGGTACAGTCACTGTGTACATACATTACATTACTTATCCTGTACTGATCCTGAGTTACATCCTGTATTATACTCCAGAGCTGCACTCACTATTCTGCTGGTGCAGTCACTGTGTACATACATTACATTACTTATCCTGTACTGATCCTGAGTTACATCCTGTATTATACTCCAGAGCTGCACTCACTATTCTGCTGGTGAAGTCACTGTGTACATACATTACATTACTTATCCTGTACTGATCCTGAGTTACATCCTGTATTATACTCCAGAGCTGCACTCACTATTCTGCTGGTGCAGTCACTGTGTACATACATTACATTACTTATCCTGTACTGATCCTGAGTTACATCCTGTATTATACTCCAGAGCTGCGCTCACTATTCTGCTGGTGCAGTCACTGTGTACATACATTACATTACTTATCCTGAACTGATCCTGAGTTACATCCTGTATTATACTCCAGAGCTGCGCTCACTATTCTGCTGGTGCAGTCACTGTGTACATACATTACATTACTTATCCTGTACTGATCCTGAGTTACATCCTGTATTATACTCCAGAGCTGCGCTCACTATTCTGCTGGTACAGTCACTGTGTACATACATTACATTACTTATCCTGTATGTCCTGAGTTCTCCTGTATTATACTCCAGAGCTGCGCTCACTATTCTGCTGGTGCAGTCACTGTGTACATACATTACATTACTTATCCTGTACTGATCCTGAGTTACATCCTGTATTATACTCCAGAGCTGCAGTCACTATTCTGCTGGTGAAGTCACTGTGTACATACATTACATTACTTATCCTGTACTGATCCTGAGTTACATCCTGTATTATACTCCAGAGCTGCGCTCACTATTCTGCTGGTGCAGTCACTGTGTACATACATTACATTACTTATCCTGTACTGATCCTGAGTTACATCCTGTATTATACTCCAGAGCTGCGCTCACTATTCTGCTGGTACAGTCACTGTGTACATACATTACATTACTTATCCTGTATTATACTCCTGAGCTGTGCTCACTATTCTGCTGGTACAGTCACTGTGTACATACATTACATTACTTATCCTGTATTATACTCCAGAGCTGCGCTCACTATTCTGCTGGTACAGTCACTGTGTACATACATTACATTACTTATCCTGTACTGATCCTGAGTTACATCCTGTATTATACTCCAGAGCTGCACTCACTATTCTGCTGGTGCAGTCACTGTGTACATACATTACATTACTTATCCTGTATGATTGAGTTCTCTGTTTATACTCCAGAGCTGCACTCACTATTCTGCTGGTGCAGTCACTGTGTACATACATTACATTACTTATCCTGTACTGATCCTGAGTTACATCCTGTATTATACTCCAGAGCTGCAGTCACTATTCTGCTGGCACAGTGTACATACATTGAGCACACCTCTGTCAGGCGGATATGATTTCATGACCTATTCTAGGACACAGCAGGTAAAAAGAACCCGCCAAATCACCACAGTCAGTCCAGGACTCAGTAACACCCCATGCTAACTACCCTCACTCTACAGGAGCCCCGTGATGTAAGAACATGAACCCCAATATCTCCTCTCACCTGTTCTCCATCATCCGCCATCTTGAAAACCCCGCTCAGCGGAAGAGGCCGGTCACCCTAGTAACGCAGCTCTCGCGAGATTTATGCCGCTGTCAAGCGGGACAGATGCTCAGCCAATCAGCAGTGAGCTTCGGTGTCATGTGACTTCCTGTGCTTTTTGTTATACAACAGTAGCATGTGTGGCTGAGGGGACTGAGGGAGCCGAGGACGGGAGGCGGAGAGGATGGGGAAGCGCCCGGGCCCCGAGGAGCAGCGGACTGAAGGCAAAAAGCCGAGGAAGCAGCCGGGGAAGAGGGCGCAGACAGCACAGGGCAAAGGTGGGGAGACATGAGCAGCCCCTTTAATTGTGTGACTACCTTTTATTAGCATCATCCTTCATAACATTCATTGTAAGCTCCGCCCTTAAAGGATTTCTCTGACTTATTGTCAAAAAGTCTTAAAGGGATATTCCATGATGATGCGGTGTCCAGAATGGATCACATGACCTCAGCGACCAATCACTGATGTTCGTGCCATGGCGGTTATTCTGCGCTGATGTGTGACTTGTTTTTATTCTAAAATTATTTTGCAGTGGTGAATAAATGAGAACATCCCAATTATTTTTATTATTCTTTGTATTTTTATACTATTTTTAAGATCTCCACTTGCTGTCAGTGAATGCGGTTCAAAAGCTGCACAGCTGAGGGTTTGTTACAATTGCAGCCAGTCTAGTCCATCCCCTACATAAGCAGCACAAGTTTCCTCCTTGTCCTGATGGTTTGTTACAATGTATCAGGCTATTCAGCTCCCAGAGTGTCTGTACTGGATGCAATTGTAACAGAACTTCAGCTGTGAGATATATTAGGTCCCTGGATCTAAACTAAACTATTCCGTTTCAGCAAGGAGAGCTTGTGAAATTGGGACACTGACTATATAGGAAAGCTTGAATAATCTATAGGTGCATTAATGGCACATTGATCATCACCCAGCTTTCCCAGGACCAGATAAACCAAGAAATAATTGGGTAGATATTTTAGATTTACGGAGGTTTGTGTTTTTTTCTTCTCCACTTGCTGCAATCATTGTAATTTTATATTCAAAGGGTGAAAAGCTGCACAGGTCTCACAGCTGAAGGTCTGTTACATTTGCATCCAGTTTAGACCATCCTTGACATCAGCAACACAAGTTTCTTTTTTGTCCTGATAGTTTGTTACAATGTATCAGTGCAGATAAAATGTATCAGTCTGGTGTCCAGGCTGTTTAGATTCCAGGAGGAATGACTGGATACAATTGTCACAAACCCTCTGCTTGAGAAGTATTAAGTCCTTATTGGGTTTCAGCCTCTGGATGTGAATTAGACTATACTGATTCAGCAGGCAGAGATCTTGGTATTGGGATGCCGAGTATATTAGAAAAACTTGAGTAGCATCTTTAGCCGTGACCCAGCTTTCCCAGAAACAGATAATTAAGAAATAACTTAAATTTTTTTGTGTCTTAATTTTAGAAGAAATTCTATTTTTAATGTGTTTGTGTCTCTTCTGTCTCCTCTGGTGGTTTCATACGCAGCTGGTGAGCAGGATGCAGGTGAAGATGAGAAGGCGCCAAATAAGAAGAGCAGAGGCGAAGCAGCAGGTGCCAAAACCACAAAAAAGGCAGTGAAAGGGGCAGATAAGACGCCTGGGGGAGACACTGCAGCGAAGAAACCTCCAAGAGTCAAGAAGCCTGCCCAGAAGAAAGTGAAGGAAGAAGATCCAGAGAAGGAGATAGAGTGAGTGTATGATCAGCATCTTCCTGCACAGGAGACTAAGCGTGCTGCCATGGCAACCCCAGAGCAAGCACAATAGTCACCTGGAGGGATATAAAGAGATTATATTACAGAGGATCAGCACTTTCCTTCTCTTGTGACTTGTCATAGATGCACAATGTGATGATGTTTGGTCGGTTGACTGGAGTCATGGCCATTGTCGTGTAACCTTAAAGGGGTAGTCCGGGGATCAGTAATTTATTTACCTGGTCCCAGAGATCGCTTATGATGGATCGAGGGTTCTGGTGACATCACAACCCTTGGTCAAGTGATGCAGCGTTTTTGGTTTCTTTTGTCCCTCCTCATAAAAAGTAAATAAAAAGTTTTGTGTACAAAATGCTACCACTGAAAACCTCACCAAACAGCCCCATATAGAAAAATAAAAATGTTATGACTTTTGGAACACAGAGAAGAAAAAACAAGACAATAAGCTGTTCCCAAAGTATCAAACTTGGCCACGTCTTTGAAGGGTTAAATGGAACCAGTCTCCAGGACTGCAACAATTGTATCATGTATTAATGAATGGACCAGTAATGGTATACACTGAATCTCCCCTTGTGTCATGCTCCGCCCCCTTCATGACCCTGTATCTATATATACTTTGTTTGCAATGCCACATTCAGCATTTCTATAGCATCGTTTATCTTTAGTTTACCAAGGGTTAAAATGTTCATCTTTTGTTATTTGTCTTCATCCAGAGACTTATTACACTTGGAGTCACAGCCGGCGGTTAAAGAGGAAAGCAGCGCGGAAGACGGAGAGGACAGTGATGAGGAGTGGGAGGATGTGGAAGGTATTATGGGGGGCAGAACAAGAAACTATATTATTTCCATAATTGGTGTATACAGTAAAACTTATATTCTGTTCATCTGAGTAGAGAAGACTTTTAAAGGGATTCTCTCATCTGAGACAGCGCCTATTACAATTTAGCTCGCCCCCAATTTACACTCTGTTTCCTCTGTATAAAGCAGTTACTGGATAGTCTTATTTTTCTCTTGTTGCAATGGAAATCAGCTCTGTTGAGTTGTGCCGATATGTAAGCAAGGCTTCAGTGTAATGCATAATGGGTAAACAGCAGCAGGCGGAGTCTCTAGGACAGGAGGTGTGTTTTAGACTACCTCAGACTCCCATAGACATAGTTACAGAAGATAAATTCCTTTAAACTCTCTGTATGCATTTCTTATGGATCGCCCCTAAGAGCCTATTCCAACGCCTGTGGCGCCTATGATCCATGAAAAAATAGAGCATGTCATTGAAGTGAATGGATCCATGTGAAAACGGATACCGCACAGATCCTGCCCTGATCCGTTAAATACAAAGCTGAGTCTCCTCGGTCGTGTGAATAGAACCTGAATAGAATAGAAGAGACCTAATGATTTTCAGCAAGGGTCCGGTTCTAGTTATTGATTTAGACAAGGGAGGAGCAACCAAATAAATAATGGGGCGGTGACTTTTATACTTTGGAGAAATAATCTATAACCTACAGTATTCTAGTATACAGTAATTGGGGATGTCTGGAGGGGGTCTCATAATTGTGCAATATAAATAAGCATATCCACATATAAATCCTCTCTGTATCCCCTTTTGCAACAGAGCTCAATGCAACAACACTGGATTCTTTACAAGCCACCACATCCAATGATTCGGGGTTACCCACCGAATCCGTGGAGATAGAGATTGAAACAGCAGAAGCGGCCAAAAAAAGATTAAGAAGGTAAATTCTGTATGCAAAAAAAAAAAGCCTTAAAGGGGTTGTCCCATTAAGGTCACATAAGTGTCAGATCATGGGAGGTCTGACCACCAGGTTCCCTTGCGCCTGTGTGACTTGCGCTCCATTGATTGCTATAAGTCGGCCAGCGCTGCTAGAGATTACAGCCTTACAGCAGTGAAGGGAACATCGGTCGCACAAACGCACTGGCACCCCATTCATAAAGAGGTGTGGGGGACTTTTGGTGCCTTTTCTCCTGATGGCTGGAGAATAAGTGTCCTTTATGGGACAACCCCTTTAAACAAAACAGTGCAAGTAGCCTGTACTATGTAGTCCAGAGCTGCATTCAAAATTTCTGTTGTTGGAAACAATCAGCAAGCTTGTTGTCACACATTCACCTAACAGTTAGCATATAGTGCTTGTTGTACATTTGCCAGAGCAAGCAACGCCTGCTGAGAGATTTCCGCTCTGGAGCCTGCAGAATTGTGAATGCAGCTCTGGGGTATAATGCAGGCTGGAAAGGTAAGTAATGTCTAAACTTTTCATATGGATTTATTTTTGAGAAACAGGAAGGACTATAATGAGATTATACCAAGATCTAGGAAATGATGGTCCGACCTATTTTTATTTTTTTTTCCAGAGAGAAGAGAAAGGCCGAGTTTGCTGCTTATCTGCGCCGAATGATGAACCGGTTCAGTAAGGACCTGCGAGAAGACACGCACAAGGTGAGACATGCTGCATCTGTTAGATACATACTTGGCATGTATTCCTATAGAAGTTTATAAGTTATGGTAATTCACCTTGGATTGGAGGATGAAGTGTGAGCCCGGCCTCTTGTTTTTAAACCTCCAGGTACATTTACTTTGCCTTCTTGCCAGTGGTTTCTTCCGCAGCGAAACATGTAACTCCCCTGACCTTCAGGCGGTGGCGCTGTCTGTAGTTCCAGTTAAATTTACAAACATTCCCACTGCCCAGGTAGATGTGGTGTACCTGACTAACCTGGTGAAGTGGTAAGACATTCTCTATAATAGAATTATCACATTTATTGTAACTATGTAAAGGGTTAACTATGGATGTTACGTTATGTTTGCTTCCTTGTAACGTCTCTTCCTTTCCAGGTTCACAACAACATTTTCCCTGAATCCGGACATGTCTCTCAACGATCAAGAACTCTTATCAGCCAGGCTGGAGCGCAGATTTGGAGCGTATGGAGTGAAGGATGAAGAGGAGATGGTGCATGTAAGATAACACTTCAGTGAATTAAAGGGGTTGTCCGAGTTAAATGGAAATCCCTACACTAATCTAAGCACCCTCCCCCCCGCCTACTTTCTTAAATATCCTAATTAATCCAAAATGTATATTTGCCCATATCCCTGGGGCGGTCATGTGACCCCCTGCCACCCAGGGACATTTGCTGGTTATCCGGTGCCGATCTGCTTCTTGAAATGAAACGTCACTACGACCCCCCCCCCCCCCACATCCACTCTCCATCATACTTACCTTCCAGGCTTCTTCCTGCGGGACGGCTCCTCCCTCTTTTCTGACTGCAGGCGCTCGCTATTGTTCCAGCGCTGCTCCGCACTCTGATGCCGATAATCCACCTCTACTGCGCAGATCCCACGTGTATGGGAGGGAGGGGGGAGTAAGGTGAGATGGGTTAGTGTGGGAGTTACATAGCAGGAAGCTGAACCATGTAAACAAATGCAGAAGATACCAGGAGCTCCCAGAAATCACTCCAAACACTGCTAAAGGTATTTAGGTGCATTTATTAACCCATTAATAGCACTAACAGACCTTTTTTAAAAAAACATTTTTTGCCTGGAAAACCCCTTTAAAGAGCTGTTTCATTGCATGTAAAGTGCAGTTGTCATGGATCACTTATTACTTTCATTTCATTTCTTTTTTTTTTTTTTTTTTTGCAGCTCTTTTTGATTTTGCTCCGAGCATTGCAGCTCCTGAGCCGTCTGGTCCTCTCCCTGCAGCCGATCCCATTAAAGGAACCGCCTGCCAAGGTAAGGTCAGCTATGCTTCAAACACCAGAGACCGAGACTTCACCATCTTACATCTTGAATATTTCTGAGAAGAATCTATCATGGCTGATGATATAATAGATAATGGCAGCTTGAGCTCATCTGCATCTTTCTACCTTCCAGATAACAAGCAGCCCCAAAGGGAAGCCCTCAAAGAGGTCTCAGAAAACCGTCAAACCCCAAAAATCCTCCAAGGGAAAATCAAAAGCAAAACTGAAGAAAGAGATAGAGACAATTTCCTTGGACAGTTCAGAGGATGAAGACGAAAAGCCATTAAAAGATGCCATGCCTAAGAAACAAGCCCGGAAAGCCAAGAAGGACAAGTCAGGGGATATTTCTGAAGACACTAAGAGTAGAGCAAATCCCAAAAATCAGCTCCGGAGGAAAGCAGCCTCCAAAGTGTCCTACAAAGAGGAGAGTGATAGTGAAGAGCGCAGCAGCGATTCTGACTACTCCTACAGTGACAGCGAGGACAGCGACTACTCCGACTGGGATGTGTCCATTGACAGAAAAGTCGAAGGATCGTCTCTTGTAAAAGCGAACAGGAGGAGGTCGGGGGAGGGCACCACAAAGAGTCCAGGGCAGCCTAAAGCAAAGAGCTCACCCAAAGATGACTCCTCTCAACCTACTAGGAGAGGCAAGATCATATCCACTGATGAAGAGGATGAGGTGACAATGGCACCGCCACCACCGCCGCCCAGAGGCAGCGACCAATGGGTGGAGGTTTACCTGGAGAAGGAAGAGAAGTGGGTGTGTGTGGACTGTGTGAATTGGACTGTTAACAAGCCGTCGCTGTGCTTCAAGGCGGCCACCAAACCGGTTACTTATATTGTGGGGATTGACAGTGCTGGGAAAGTTAAAGATGTGACTAGAAGATACGATCCAGAATGGATGACCAATACCCGCAAACGGCGTGTGGATACAGAGTGGTGGGAGGAGACGCTGATGCCTTATAAAAGTCCTAACACTACTCAGGAAGACAAGGAAGATACAGAGGTATGGATCATAGACTATTGAACTTCAGTCCAAACATCCCAGGTGGAAGGCCAAGGCGTTTCAAAGCACTGAGGCTGCAATGGCACAATAAAACCACTGGGGGCATAACAGGGGCTAATAGTCAAGCAGAATATTCATTATGAAATTGAGAGCTACATGCACAATTCTGCACACTTCAGTGTGGAAATGTCCCAGCATTCCCTGCTACCTCCTGCAGAATAGTGAGTGCAGCTCTGGAGTAACTCAGGATCAGGACAGTAAAACTGTTAACTAGTGTTTAACTTCAAATTCCTAATTTTCTGTCTCTAGTTTGAAGCTAAACTACTGGACCAGCCACTGCCAACCTCAATCACAGAGTATAAGAACCATCCTCTCTATGCTCTGAAGAGACACTTACTGAAGTATGAAGCCATCTACCCAGATTCTGCGGCTATCCTTGGCTACTGTAGAGGGGAAGCTGTTTATTCCAGGTATTGATGCCATGGCCTGCTTGTTGAAATGTATGTCTGTATAACCAGAACTACCAGGGAGAGCTGAGAGAGGGTTCCTGAGGGACTTTTGATTAACCAGGAGACTGAAAAAAGCAGCCTTGTCGGAACTGATATGGCTGGCAATGAAAGTGTGAGATAGTATAGTGAATGGGGGCTTTAATGTGACACATAAAATTACTCTTTTTGGTAACTCACAACCTCTGATTCTCTCCAGATCTTGTGTCCACACCCTGCATTCTAGAGACACGTGGTTGAAGGAGGCCCGTGTGGTACGGCTTGGCGAAGTGCCTTACAAGGTGACTGAGTAGACTGACAACTTGTATGGAAAATTATCCTGATGCAGGAGTCAATCTGTTATCAGAAAACACTTCGAGGACACGCTGGTAATGTCATCCATGTCACATCTGATCTGTTTCATGCACAGATGGTGAAGGGGCAGTCTAACCGAGCGAGGAAAGCCCGACTGGCAGATCCTGAGAAGGACAGCAATGACCTTGCTCTATTTGGCCTATGGCAGACTGAGGAGTATCAGCCGCCCATAGCTGTGGATGGAAAGGTGAGAGCAGATGTGTCCGTGTCTGAAGTCTGTAAACTACACTTCACTTTATCTGCCACGTTATCCATATGTAGACACATGGCAAATTCCTTTAGTCCAGCATTTGGTAATATGGCCTATTTTATATTGTGAAATTTGACAAAATTGGAAAACTTTTGCTGCCCATCCATATAAGATACCTGTCAGCTGAACATTAGTTGGGCAGTCATCTATTGCTATGAACCCCCCCTCCACTCCATGTACATGCACTCCTGACTCTATTGAGCATGCAAGTAGTTTGGAGAGGGAGGAAAGCTTCTGTCAAACCCTTCTGGCTGCTTGTTTCTCTGAGAAAAACAGCATCAGGAGAGAATAGGAAGACCTCATACAAATTAGATAGTTAGCTATTCGCCCCAAAATCAGCGGGTGTGGACAACTTACATGTAATGAGTATGGTCATAACGTTAAAGACCAGTTAGTCTGGATGCAGGAGGTCCAGCCCTGCCTATAGCACTATCAGGATTTATATATCTAAATTTCAGAAGGGAGTTGATAGAGTAGAAAATAGTAAAACTTTACTTTTATTTCTTATATAAATATAAAATTGTATTGGAAAGACGAGACTCACTAGTGCTCCCAAGTGCTACCATGTGATTAGTCAAAGAGAAGAGATGAGATCACATAAATTGCATATATAGTGTGCACTAATGTTTATAGATGCCCAAAGCAGATATTAGCCCTGCTATTTTATTTTCTAATGACCATAATAATAACAACACGAGTCATATAGTTAATAGCATTAGTGTCATTTAAAGGGAGTGTATGAAGGTTAGCTAAGACAAACAAACAGGGAGGGGTTAGTTTAGTATTCAGCAAAAGTCCACATATCGCTTCTCATAACAGCTGAGACAGCGTCTACTCTGCCCGAGGTATAAATATAGTCTGGTGCCTCAAATGTATATGGACACACAGTCAATTAAAACTGTGTGTCACCTGGCACTGAGTATTCACCAGATACACTCCACTGGCAGGTTATAGCGGAATACACCCTCAATAGGGTAATTTTGTCAGCACCCCACAGCCTCCCAGCACCCTTTCCACATACACCTCTATCTGACACCTATAGCACACATTTAAAAGTTTCTCCCTAAGTGCTGGATCATCAGGGACCATTGCTATTTCACTCTCAAACTGAGAGGTTATATTGATTTAGTGAAGTTTTACTATTTTCTACTCGATCAACTTCCTTCTGAAATTTAAATGAGTATGGTCACCCTAAGCACAGCAATATGAGCAAAAAACCTATTTCACACATATTCAGAGTCTCATATTGATCAAATCATGCAGCATGCATTACCGATATTCATCCCCTTTAAATCCCTACTGTCCATTTGGGAAAAGAGAAACTTCATTAAAGATGGCCATACACCTCAGACAGTGATCAGCTCACTGCTGTTTCTCTCATCCCTATACACATGCATGCTGGGCATGGCTGAGTATGCATGTATTCTCAGTTGGGAGAGGGGAATAAGCTTCTGCTCGATTCCTCTGCTTTTAATTTATCTTCTTGGGCATGTTAACAATCACCCTGCCTGATCCGTCTTTCTCCTGACATTGGGGTAAAGTTAAGATACCCTATAGATGTTTGGCCAGTCCATAATTGTAACCAGATTCCTTGTTTGATCTGCAGGTTCCACGCAATGAGTTTGGTAACGTGTACATGTTTAAACCCAACATGCTGCCCATCGGCTGCTGCCATTTACAAGTCTCTAATCTGCACCGCGTGGCCAGGAAGCTGGACATCGACTGCGCCACCGCCATCACCGGCTTTGACTTCCACTGTGGCTTCTCGCATCCTGTGTAAGGCTGATGCATCCTCTGACATAACATTTGGGGTTTGTACCTAATTTATCCAGTGTTCCTAGTCAGCAAACCCCAAAATCTGGAGCCCTTTGCTTTTACTGTTTGCAAGATATCTTCTTGCTGTTGGTGATTGGAAGAAGTCGTAGTTTACAGCCAACCAACTTGGTCCTGTAAATCTGACCCTACGGACATTCTCTGACAGCAAGCAGACTGCATGAAAGTATGTTAGAAAGTTGCAGAACTTTATTTCTTTTCCTCCTTCCCCAGGACTGATGGTTATATTGTATGTGAGGAATATAAAGACGTCCTGCTGGCCGCCTGGGAAAATGAGCAAGCGGACATAGAGCGCAAGCAGAAAGAGGTAAATGTCACTGTACAGAATCCATAACCTCAGCCACACGAAGAGACCAACAACCAAGCTCAGTCTATAAGAACAGTGAGGGGTTAAAACCAGTACTGATGATAGTCTCTAACCCTGTGTTGTAGAAGCGAGAAAAGCGAGCGCTGGGCAACTGGAAACTACTGGTGAAGGGTCTTTTGATCAGAGAGAGACTGAAAGCTCGATATGGACAAAAGGTAAACTATGAACTGATGGTGACTGATCCAGACAGCTCCACCAACCAGGATTAAGACATACACTATAGATAGTCATTGGTTTACCCCATGAACTTGCATGCTCAGCTAAGCAGTGTGTGCATGTGTTCTCAATACGAAGGAATAGGCTGCAGTCAGACACCCATGGCCATGACTAATCTCCAGTGAGAACAAAATCATTGGCCATGTTTGATTTCAACATGCCCGACGCTCTTCTCTCCTAGCGTTTGCTGTGGGTGAAGAGTTGGAAGGTTACCATACACATTAAAGGGATTTTCTGGGACTTATTCTTTGATGAATCATCCTTATAACAGGTCAATTATAGATCTGTGAAGGTCCAAAACCTGAGACCCCCGCAGAACAGCTGTTTGAAGTGGCACTTCCTCTTCATAGGCCATGTGATGTCATGTTCATCGGTCACATGGCCTAATCGCAGCTCAATCCCATTCAAATGAATGGGCTGAGCTGCCATGCCAAGCACAGCTACTATATAATGTACTGTGCTGAAGAGACTGCAGTATCTTCAAACAGCTGCTCAGTGGGGGTCCTGGGTGTCTGACCCTTGTCAATCTCTAATTGATTATTTATCGTAAGGATAGAGCATTTAATTATAAAACCTGGAAAACCCCTTTAAATAGTAAGTTCGACCAGCTTCACTCAACCCAGCAATGCTAAAAACTGAAAAACCTTGTCTTCAATTCAGCTTCTTTATATGTGGGATCTAGCGCAAGCCCTTAACCCTGATTCTGTATTGTTTCTGCAGGACTCTGAACATCTGACCTCTGTAGCTGAAGGAGAAGGATTCTCATCAGATGAGGAGAAACCGCCAACAGAGACGCCAGCTGTGGACACCGCCATATCCTGGCCCCAGAACCGAAAGGCTGAAGAGCAGCAGGGAGGGAAAGCGAAGCAGAAAAGCAAGAGAGAGAAAAAAGGAGAAGAAAAACACTTGTTCCCATTTGAAAAGCTGTAACAGGTCTAATTCACGCTCATGAACCACAAATCTCAGCCTCCTGTCAGTGACTGACCTCAAAGGAACACTTCAGGCAAAACTAATGTGTTATGCCTGGTGCAGGGCCCGCGGGGGCGGAGGACGACACACAATAAAGAATATATCACCCTGCATTAGGGATAACACAGTATTACTTTGGTGGAGTGTTCCTTTAAATATTGTATAGTAATAGTTAGAATATTACAATAGAACAGTTTATAAGAAAAAAAAAAAAAACAAAAAAAAAAAGTCTGGACTGAAGAATAAATAGGATTTTGTAAAAGACTCTTAAAATAAATGTTTTACAGATGAGAAAAACCAAGTGTGACCAAAGTGCATTTTATTCCCCCCACACCCAGGCACAAGCTACATGTGATTGTGTGTCTTTATACGCTCTGCTACCTTACAGTACTGCCCTTTGCTACTCCATATGTACATAGGGAGTATATACCTATTATGCATCCCTTGGGGCACAGTCACGTGACATATCTTCAGTATGTGCTAGATCAGTGCAAAAAAAATTCTTAAATCCTGTTGGGTTCCAGAACCCCCTTTATTTTATAGTGATGACCCATCCACTGATCAATGGGTGTCTCAATGACTCCTAGCAGCATAGATAACTAGAATATTGGAAGTCCCCTCCCGTACTGTTCAGGCTTGTATATGTATTATACAGTAGTACCCTCCAGCACTTACAAAACCACAACTCCTATCATGCTCTGAGGCGGTCAGAGCATGCTGAGTCTTGATTTTGCAGCAACTAAAAAGTACTGGTATATACTGTGTGTCTGATAATGAAGACATTTCAATCATTTGCAACCGCTCCTGTATTTTGTTATGTATTGAGAAAATACCATATGAAGTGAGGAGTAAAACTTCCAATATGGCCACATCACTGTGCCCAGTATATACTTTCATTACAAAGTAAATGCTTGTGGTTGCCCAGGTCAGCAGGTGTAGACTGGGAGATGACCACTGGGGTGTCCTGGCACCTTTACTTCTTAATCTACAAAGTTTCACTAACTTTTATAGAGCGCATGTTCACTTTAAATACAAAACTATCAATTATTACATAGTATTACAATCATAGGATGACTAGACAGTACAGGATACCCCCAGTAACTATGCTCCAATGATGGAAACAGGCTAAGAACATGGTCTGCTTGCCGTATGTGCCTGAAAATCTGCAGTGGCAAAAAGCAGAACTGGACTGCCATTGCATAGTAACAAGCTGTGGCTGTATACAGTGATACATGTAAACATTCCTGCTGGGACTTGCAGTACTGCAGCAGTCAGACTGACTGTGTCACCTGTGGGTAGAACTGACTGCCAGAAACCTTTATCATATCCCAGCAGAGATGAGGTACGAGGCAAAAAAAAAGGCTCCATGTCTCAAAACTTGTGCACGTCAGACAAGGATATACAGCCCTGCTATCCTTATCAGTCAGGGAGAATCTCTTTGGCAAAAACTGGAGTTTTGCATGGACGGGAAGTGACAATCTATGTCTTGTAAATCTGGAGCCATATTTTATCAAAAAAACATTTTGCATACAGTTTACTTTCCATAACATTTACTGATCGGGAGTTACGTTGTGTTATACTTCAATCACATCCAAAGCGGCATTGAAAACCTTGCAAAAAAAAAAAAAATAGCTCAGGTCAAACAATGCACCACTGAATGAGCTAAGAAGATGCAAAGTGATGTCAGGAGACCTTACCAGAGACCAAAGAATTCAGAGGCTGCTCTGGATGTGACTGGAGAACATTATCAGTGCAATATATGAAAAGCAAAGTTATTCAATACAGTAAACAATATAAAAAGTATCAAAAAGTTACATTGACAACATTATTGCATAATTGACCCCAGACTGAGCATTGTAACCTCATCGCCAGCACGTTCGGCTCGAGACTGGAGCAGGCAAGGGTTCCTATTGGTATTTCTTGGCAGGCACACGGGATCGGGCAAGGAGGATTATACCAATGGCGGCAGCACTCAGCATCAGGGCCATCAGTGGGCGATAGAACAACCAGCCGGAGGCGATGGTCAGCAGCGACAGTGACGTGGAGAGGCACAAGGCGAAGAGCTTGAGGCCCAGACTGACCAGATCACGGACAATAGGAAACCAGTCCACTGTAATAGGAGCAATGGGAAGCAATCAAGAGACATGGAAAACTACAAGACAGTACAGAAGTACAATGGGCAATGAGGTAGTGCAGAGCTTGTGCATATACACAGCAGCCAATCTGAAGAGGCAGAGTGCAGTGTAATGCATGGGATGAAAGGTGCTTTTAAAGGGCTTTTCCAGAACTTACAGTGGGGAAAAAAAAGTATTTAGTCAGCCACCAATTGTGCAAGTTCTCCCACTTAAAAAGATGAGGCCGGCCTGTAATTGTCATCATAGGTAGACCTCAACTATGAGAGACAAAATGAGAAAACATATCCAGAAAATCACATTGTCTGATTTTTTTTAAAGAATTTATTTGCAAATTATGGTGGAAAATAAGTATTTGGTCACCTACAAACAAGCAAGATTTCTGTCTCTCACAGACCTGTAACTTCTCCTTTAAGAGGCTCCTCTGTCCTCCACTCATTACCTGTAGTAATGGCTCCTGTGTGACATTGTTATCAGTATAAAAGACTCCTGTCCACAACCTCAAACAGTCACACTCCAAACTCCACTATGGTGAAGACCAAAGAGCTGTGGAAGGACCAGGAACAAAATGGTAGCCCTGCACCAGGCTGGGAAGACTGAATCTGCAATAGGCAAGCAGCTTGGTGTGAAGAAATCACCTGTGGGAGCAATAATTAGAACATGGAAGACATACAAGACCACTGATAATCTCCCTCCATCAGGGGCTCCACGCAAGATCTCACCCCGTGGGGTCAAAATGATCACAAGAACGGTGAGCAAAAGTCCCAGAACCCCACGGGGGGACCTAGTGAGTGACCTGCAGAAAGCTGGGACTAACGTAACAAAGGCTACCGTCAGTAACACACTACGCCGCCAGGGACTCAGATCCTGCAGTGCCAGACGTGTCCCCCTGCTTAAGCCAGTACATATCCGGGCCCGTCTGAAGTTTGCTAGAGAGCATTTGGATGTTCCAGAAGAGTATTGGGAGAATGTCATATGGTCAGATGAAACCAAAGTAGAACTGTTTGGTAGAAACACAACTCGTGGTGTTTGGAGGAGAGTGAATGCTGAGTTGTATCCAGAGAACACCATACCTACTGTGAAGCATGGGGGGGGCAACATCATGTATGGGGCTGTTTCTCTGCAAAGGGACCAGGATGACTGATCCGTGTACATGAAAGAATGAATGGGGCCATGTATGGGGAGATTGTGAGTGCAAACCTCCTTCCATCAGCAAGGGCATTGAAGATGAAACGTGGCTGGGTCTTTCAGCATGACAATGATCCCAAGCACACCGCCAGGACAACGAAGGAGCGGCTTCGTAAGAAGCATTACAAGGTCCTGGAGTGGCCTAGCCAGTCTCCAGAGCTCAACCCCATAGAAAACCTTTGGAGGGAGATGAAAGTCCGTGTTGCCCAGCGACAGCCCCAAAACATCCGTGCTCTAGAGGAGATCTGCATGGAGGAATGGGCCGACATACCAGCAACAGTGTGTGCCAACCTTGTGAAGACTTACAGAAAATGTCTGACCTCTGTCATTGCCAACAAAGGATATAACAAAGTATTGAGATGAACTTTTGTTATTTGACCAAATACTTATTTTCCACCATAATTTGCAAATAAATTCTTTAAAAATCAGAAAATGTGATTTTCTAGATATGTTTTGTCATTTTGTCTCTCATAGTTGAGGTCTACCTATGATGTCAATTACAGGCCGGCCTCATCTTTATTAAGTGGGAGAACTTGCACAATTGGTGGCTGACTAAATACTTTTTTTCCCCACTGTATATATTGATGACGTATACTTAGATAGCAGTCCGCCATACCAGACTGTTTGACATGGCTCCAGCTCTTGCGGCCTCTTTCCTGTGATGATGACATCATGTACATCGATCACATGGTACAGCAGCAGCATGGTCCCATTCCATTGAATGGGGCTGAGCTGCAATACTAAGTACAGCCCCCCACACTTGAATGTGATGAAGCCACAAGACCCTAGAAGAGCACTACTAAGTAGACGGACTGATGTATACAATGAAGAGGGTGCAGCTGACTGGCTGCAATGCTGGGTGACAAGCCTCCGATGATGTGATACTAATGGTCAATCCTAATGATAGGCAATCAACACTCATTCAAGAACACCCCTTTAATATTCTAATGTCCCATAGGGGGCGCTATTACTGCATAATTACGCTATTTTTCCTTCTTCATTTAAGAGCACTTGGCACTCACCTAGAGTGTGGATGATCTTGGTCATCAGACTTATGCCTACAAACATCATCAGCCAGCCGGCGGCACGCAGGGCCCAGGTCTTCATGATGTTGCTCTGATGCTCTGCATGGAACATTTCCTGAAAGGTACACAGCACCCCCGCATGGTAAGTATAGGTAAAGGGAGGGGGGAGACCCCCGCCAGCTCCCTTTTATCATACGCACCTCGGCTGTGTGGCTCCCCATGTACAGAAGCTCTAGTTGGTCTCCAGATTTGGTCTTGTAAGACACCAGTTCTCCTCCTCGCTGCCGTGCTATGATGCTCACCTGGTGGAAAGGAGCTTTATATTATAATGGTGACAAATCATAGGGTGGACTTTCCCTTTAAAGTAGTTTTACAGGACTTTTATATTGATCCTTAGGACAAGTCATCGATATGTGATCATGGGGGTCTGACACCCAGGACCCTGCTGATCAGCTGTTTAACGATGACCTCACTTTTATCAGTCACATGTTAGAGCAGTAGCTCAGTCACATTAAAGTGAATGAGGCTGAGCTTCAATACCAAGCACAGGCACTAGGATACTGTATGTGCAGCTCTGTGCTTGGAATTCAATGAAGAGTCCACAGCACTCACCCGAATTCTGAGGCCTCTTCAACCAGCTGATATGTGGGAGTCCTGGGTGTCAGGGCTCCCACTGGTCATATATCTTACTGATAGATCATGAATATGCAGGTACCGAAAAACCCATTCTAAAATGAATAACCTGCCAAACACAGCTGAGACAAACTAACACCGTGGGCCTTGGGCAGTACATATCCACAAAGCCACCAATGCTTGCAAGTTACCATAATGCCTCGCATCTCACTGACGTTACCATGACTAGTCAGCATTATATTAAATTACCGCGTCGACTGCTCCAAATGTTGGGCCTCCCATAGAAACTCCGGCATACCAGAAAGAGATGCGCAAATCCCCCACCTGAAAGAGAGAGATTTGATGTGAACACGATAATACATGCAATAATAATAAAATATATATGCATGCTGCAAATTTTTTTGTTGCAAATCAGCAGTGGAGAATTTCTGCCATGTGTGGATTTAGGGCAAGTTCACACAGTGGAATTTTCATGGCAGAATATGCTAAAAAAATTCTGCCTCCCATTCATTTCAATGCAATGCAGATACTACTTTATTCAGTAGCTGAAAAATCTCACCCAAATACTTGCAGTGTTAGTCGGGCCTCAATGGCCTGGAAATTCCGATAATCTGACATGTGACAATAATATTCCCATGCCAGATTACCAGGAGTTACCAACATTTCGGCACTTCAGGTGCTCAGTAGTGGTGCCCATGGCATCTCTAATACTGATGTAGGCGGGCAGCAGGGCACACATACAGTATATACACATATCTGATGGTCTGAACACCTCGCACTGGTCTCAAGGATGCCAGATTATCAGATTTCATGGCATTTACCTCTGGGTTCTTGGGATCGGCGCTCTGATAGAAGTAATTTCCTTCAGTGGTCACATCTACGTGCGGATTCTTGATCTGAGACAGACTCAGCTGCTTAAAGTTGTCGATCTTATTAATCAGTACTGGGGAACAAAATGGAAAGATCAGAAGTGTAAGGTAAAAAGGGGAGAAGAGCGCTGCTCTGGGGCCATGAGCTGTCACCATATATGTATAATTTATGGATCATTCCACCCACATCCTTAAAGGGGTTGTCTAAGACCTCATGTGTATTGGATACTTAAGACCAAAACACAGGATATAGCATCAGTATCTGACTGGTGAAGGGTCTGGGGGTCGGAACCCCACTGATTCATTGATCCAGAAGCTGTATACAGGGTATAAGACCATAAGCAGCTCAAGTGAATGGGAGCAGAGCTGCAGGTCCCCTGTGCCATCACTACAGAGCCATACACTGTATACAGCTTCTGGCTCTGTACACTGCAGCAGTGACATGGGTAACTTGCAGCTCTGTTCCCATTCACCTGAGCTGCTTATGGCCTTATACCCTGTATACAGGTTCTGGCAGCCGCATCAGCTAATCGATGCAGGGTCCAGGTATCAGATACTGATGATCTATCCTGAGGACAGGGCCTCAGTATCCAATACACATGGGGTCTTGGACAACTCCTTAACCATTGCTCTACTTTACTGTACACACCATCACAACAGAAGAAGTGAGGAACATTTACTTTTATTTACTTCCCGCCAGGTAGAGGGTTTGAGGTGTAACCACACGCAGTCACTTACCTTTCGATAAATAGTAACTTCCAACCTGTACGTCTGTAGCCACTGCTGTGTATGACTCTACTGCCATGGCGCTGGAAAATAAACATTGGTATCCATAGATAATATGATGTAAAAAACTTGTTACAGATTAGCGACTACATTGTAACAAAATCTCACCGCATGGGGCTGGAGTTGTAATTGTGCTTCTCCCACCAGAGGGAGCTGCTGTGCTCATATATTATGGGCCATTGCAATGTATTAGCAGATTAGATACGTGTGAGCGCTCACCTGGGGTTCCGATGGGCAATCTCTCTGTCAAAATGTCGGCTGCTGACAACCTCTGACTTCCATTCAGTGTCTGAGGAAAACAGCGACAACTTCAAAATGTGAAATTTCTCATGTCTAGCAACACTGCAGGATAACATTGCAGAAATATGCATTGATTAATTATACTCCAATCACATCAAAAGCAGCATTCATACTACAGCTGCATTCTAGATCCTGACACTTTCTGTCTCCAACAGCAAACAGCAGAATTCTGAACGCAACTGTGGGTATGACTAGAGGATAGGACACTGTGATAAGCAAAGTATTGCCAAAGTTGCCCAACATTTTAAAAGCGGAGGTGTGCCTTAAAAGCCTGTAATATTTCCATGTTCCATATAAGGAAACTTCTCAACATGAAGGAAAACTTTGTGCGATATCGAGAGGCTCTGAATGTTACACAAGTGGATATTTCCCTTTCACACAATAAATATGGACACATCACTTGTGCCAATGACATGCACCACAATGTATGCCAGGTATTCCAAAGGCTCCCATGAATGTGACTGACTGAGATGCCAGAAACAACTAGTTGCTTTGGGTTCAGCACTTTGCAATGCCTCGCAGTGAACCAGAATGACCGCCATGACAGATAACAGTCAGTAATACAGATGTCCATGTATGGCAGAACTTACTGTACGTGTATCTAGTCTCTGTCTTCTTCTCTCCTCCTTCTTCATACTCCCTGTAGAACAAGAGAAGACATCATGACCATGTATCTCTCCCCAGTCTTAATGGCTGATAACAGAGAGCAATAGACTGCAGACACCAGACAGATTGCAGGTGCACTATCCCTTTAATAAAGCACCTATCATATGGCTGGATTTGCAGACACCACATTATTGGCAAACCACATGGAATCCTGCAAAGGCAGCGCTGCGGGGTAAAGCAAGCCTCTGAATGTTTGCAAAAATGATCTAAACAGACACTGCTGGCCCATTGCCAGTCCTCAGAACTACCTGTTAATTCTGCTTCTAGAAAGCCGGGTGATCATCAATATGGCTGCCATTACAGCCATCGCCCAGCTTTCCCAGAACCCTGATCTGTCTGATCAGAAGCTACTAGTGGAAGGATGGCACATGCAGCACCTCAACGCAACAAAATCTGCAACAAAAAAAAAGCTTGGTTTCCGCAACGTGGGGCCTCAGCCTTAACCTGAAAAAGCTGTAGTTCAGGGTGCAAGGAAAGGTAGGTGACCAGACCCATGGGATCTGTAGCAAACAGTCACCCAGCTTTTCCACTAAAAAAAAAAAAACAATGATATAGACAATTCTTACTTAGATTCTTCGTACTCCACCCACTGGTACATCTCCACTTGGCGCTTCAGCTGTACGCAGTGCATGGAAACCCCATAGTTTGGGTCAAAAAGCGGCTGCAGAAAATAAAAACAAATGAAAAATTGTTACAAAATTTCATTGAAGAAACCACATTAGAAGCACAAATGTTGCTACAATGTAGCAGTGCAGGTACAATGCATCAGTCTGGACTGGATGAAATTGTAGCAAACCCTCAACTGTGATTATGTCAAAGTGAGTTTTATATAAACAAAAAGGTTCCCATTCACTGACAGCAAGCTGAGATCTTAGAAATGACGAGGAGGAAAACACAAAGAATAATAGAAAGTTGCAGATTACAATAATTAGACTTTAGTGACGTAAAACTGTTCATGGTTGTAATGTTAACTCCTTGTGTGCCGGCAGGATATAATAACACAGAGGCATGAGGAACAGCGTACAGCCCGTGAATTAAATACCAATATCTTATGGGCATTGGTCCAGCAGATAAAATGTCTTGTCTGCCACCAAGCGAACAGATGCCAGGAGCTTCAGCTCTCCGCACACCCGGCCTTTGTGTCCTCCTAAACCACAATGATGATTCAGCTGCAGCAACACCCAGACAACTTGGCAGGTCGAGCAGCCTTATAAAATTATATAAGACGAAGTCCTGTCATAGATGGTGGAGCGACTAGCGTGTTACTAGCGTGTTACTAGCGTGTTACTAGCATGTTACTAGCGTGTTACTACCTGTGATGGTCTCATTGAGATTATGTGATAATTCCTGATTGGTACAAATTTGCAACACAATAGATACATTTTTATTACAAAGAGGAAAATATCAGCAGATGTCGTCAAAAATCACAGTGGTATTCACAAGCTCATCCTAGACTGTTAGAACATGCTGGGAGTTGTAGTTTCACAACAGCTGAAGACCTGCAGGCTGTAGATCCCTGCTGTATAGGGATACACTATTGTCTCACACTGACCTTTGATGTCTGCAAGTGTCCAGTCAAGTGCAGCAAATGTCCTTCATTTGTAGGGTCAAGCCGCTGGATATTTCCTATAGGAACCACAACTGAAAGTCCCTCGTCCAGAGAGGCCGCTGTCTGTACCGCCCGACCCTGTGATAATTCACAGATATAGTCATAACCCATCATTCTATATGAACATGTAGCCAACATAATATAAAGTAGTCATAGAATTACTTATCCTGCACTGATCCTGAGTTACATCCTGTATTATACTCCAGAGCTGCGCTCACTATTCTGCTGGTACAGTCACTGTGTACATACATTACATTACTTATCCTGTACTGATCCTGAGTTACATCCTGTATTATACTCCAGAGCTGCGCTCACTATTCTGCTGGTACAGTCACTGTGTACATACATTACATTACTTATCCTGTACTGATCCTGAGTTATATCCTGTATTATACTCCAGAGCTGCACTCACTATTCTGCTGGTACAGTCACTGTGTACATACATTACATTACTTATCCTGTACTGACCCTGAGTTACATCCTGTATTATACTCCAGAGCTGCACTCACTATTCTGCTGGTGCAGTCACTGTGTACATACATTACATTACTTATCCTGTACTGATCCTGAGTTACATCCTGTATTATACTCCAGAGCTGCGCTCACTATTCTGCTGGTGCAGTCACTGTGTACATACATTACATTACTTATCCTGTACTGATCCTGAGTTATATCCTGTATTATACTCCAGAGCTGCACTCACTATTCTGCTGGTACAGTCACTGTGTACATACATTACATTACTTATCCTGTACTGATCCTGAGTTACATCCTGTATTATACTCCAGAGCTGCGCTCACTATTCTGCTGGTGCAGTCACTGTGTACATACATTACATTACTTATCCTGTACTGATCCTGAGTTACATCCTGTATTATACTTCAGAGCTGCGCTCACTATTCTGCTGGTGCAGTCACTGTGTACATACATTACATTACTTATCCTGTACTGATCCTGAGTTACATCCTGTATTATACTCCAGAGCTGTGCTCACTATTCTGCCTGTGCTGTCACTGTGTACATACATTACATTACTTATCCTGTACTGATCCTGAGTTACATCCTGTATTATACTCCAGAGCTGCGCTCACTATTCTGCTGGTGCAGTCACTGTATACATACATTACCATTACTTATCCTGTACTGATCCTGAGTTACATCCTGTATTATACTCCAGAGCTGCACTCACTATTCTGCTGGTACAGTCACTGTGTACATACATTACATTACTTATCCTGTACTGACCCTGAGTTACATCCTGTATTATACTCCAGAGCTGCACTCACTATTCTGCTGGTACAGTCACTGTGTACATACATTACATTACTTATCCTGTACTGATCCTGAGTTACATCCTGTATTATACTCCAGAGCTGCGCTCACTATTCTGCTGGTGCAGTCACTGTGTACATACATTACATTACTTATCCTGTACTGATCCTGAGTTACATCCTGTATTATACTTCAGAGCTGCGCTCACTATTCTGCTGGTGCAGTCACTGTGTACATACATTACATTACTTATCCTGTACTGATCCTGAGTTACATCCTGTATTATACTCCAGAGCTGCACTCACTATTCTGCTGGTACAGTCACTGTGTACATACATTACATTACTTATCCTGTATTATACTTCAGAGCTGCGCTCACTATTCTGCTGGTACAGTCACTGTGTACATACATTACATTACTTATCCTGTACTGATCCTGAGTTACATCCTGTATTATACTCCAGAGCTGTGCTCACTATTCTGCCTGTGCTGTCACTGTGTACATACATTACATTACTTATCCTGTACTGATCCTGAGTTACATCCTGTATTATACTCCAGAGCTGCACTCACTATTCTGCTGGTGCAGTCACTGTATACATACATTACCATTACTTATCCTGTACTGATCCTGAGTTACATCCTGTATTATACTCCAGAGCTGCACTCACTATTCTGCTGGTACAGTCACTGTGTACATATATTACATTACTTATCCTGTATTATACTCCAGAGCTGCGCTCACTATTCTGCTGGTGCAGTCACTGTGTACATACATTACATTACTTATCCTGTACTGATCCTGAGTTACATCCTGTATTATACTTCAGAGCTGCGCTCACTATTCTGCTGGTACAGTGACTGTGTACATACATTACATTACTTATCCTGTACTGATCCTGAGTTACATCCTGTATTATACTCCAGAGCTGCGCTCACTATTCTGCTGGTGCAGTCACTGTGTACGATTATGTGACCAGTCTCTGGTTGCAGTGTTACATCTGTAGTCGTAGTACCGCCTTGGTCTTAAAGGGACATTTTACCTGCTTTTTCTTACCTCATTAGTAAACAGGAGATAGAACGACAGGGTGAAGGCTACAAGGCCAACCAGCATGCCCCCGGCTGTATCACTGAGACGCTGGAGAAACCCCGGGGCCGGTTCACTTCTAATGGTGGTATGTTCTCTGGTGGAATCTGCATACTGGAGGAAGATGAACAGCCACACCCAATATCAGTATATATAAGGTAAGTGTTCCTCAGTGTTACAGTTTAGTTCTATTCTTCGCCTTTTTCTGTTTGCTGGAAATATTCATCTTTACATTCAGAGAGGCTGAAAACTGAGCATGATCCGGTCACAGCTGAGGGTTTGTTACAGTTGCATCCAGTCTAGACAATCCTCTGTGACCTAAACACATCAGCAATGCAAATCTATTCCCTGTTCTGATAGTTTGTTACAATGTATTAGTGCAGATAAAATGTATCAGTCTGAAATCCAGACTGTTTAGCTGACATAGCATTATCTAGACTGGCTACAACTGTAACAAACCTTCAGCTATGACATGTATTAAGTATGTAAATTATTTTAGTCTCAGCATGTAAGCAAGAATGTTGCCATCATTGATACAGTGAGGAATTGACTTCTCACATCTGGTGGTTTGTTACAATGCTATCCTGTGGGCTAAACAGTTTGCAGTCTGGACTGATACATTGTAACAAATAATCAGAACAGAAGAGATATTTGTTCACACAGGATTGTCTAGACTGGATGTAACTGTAACAAACTCTCAGCTATGACCTGTGTTAAGTATGTGAAGGTGTTTAACCTTGGTACATAAACAAGAATAGTGCCATCATTGATACGGTGAGGAATTGACTTCTCACATCTGATGGTTTGTTACAATGTCAACAATATGATAACATTATAACAAATACTTAGCTCAGGAGAGAGATTTGTGCTACTGATGTATACAGGTCACACAGGATTGTTTAGACTGGATGCAACTGTAACAAATCCTCAGCTGTGAGAAGTAAGTTACAATAGTATCACTTTCTGAAAGCAAACAGAGGTCTTAAAGTGATCCAATACATAAGAAAGTTCCAGAACTGTTGATTATGAGCTTTATCGGCATACAAATAGCCATCCCATTGTTTAGACATACTGGTACTTGCAGTTCTACAACAGCTGGAAAGCAGAAGTACCACAATACATGTAACACCATCTGCTAGTCATAGGACTTACCTGTCTGGCCATGTTTAGACACTTGGCTATGGAGAAGAAGGCTACAAGTCAGGGGCCTCGGGCACACACGTCTCCCCTCTCACTTACTGCCAGCTCCTCTCTTACAAAGTTACCTCCCTGTCCCTGCACACATCTGCGCATGCTCCATAGTTCCAGCCGCCTACTGCACCATGGGAGTTGTAGTTCAATCTCCGGTGACCCCGATATCTCTCCTTTCCGGAATATCGCTCTGTAGATTATGGTTCAGTGACACGACATGATGTGGTGGGCTTCAGAATCAGTCAATCATCTTTGATAACCAGGCTTATCTGATACAGGCAATGATATGGACAGCACCGCAGGGGGCTTTGATATTTTCGGTGTCTCTTTGTGTGATGTCAGCAGTGTGCGCGGTGCCGGGCACAGTGTGACAGAGCTGCAGCCATGTCCTACTGCAGGCAGGAGGGTAAGGAAGGGCATGAGGGGGCAAGGGCTGCCGAGGACGGGAGGGGAGAGCTGGGAAGGGGGCGGCAGGCTGGGAAGCGATGGATGTGGGGGCAGGTAATGGTGCCTGGGAGAGAAGCAGCTGGGTAAAGCAGGGAAGAGAGAGGCACAAAGGGTTAATGCATTTCAAGGGCAACTCCTCTCAGTGCTGATATTGAGTCTCCTGGTGCAGGAACCATTCCTTATCACTATGGTAACAATGGATTGCATTAGAGATTTCACTCACTTTATTTCTTTCTTATTCCAATTCCCCAGGAGGGAGCGACAGTGTCTTATTCTCTGATATGGGGGAACTTTTACATTATAGGTAATAAGTGTATGACCGCTGGGGTTTCACAACAGGGAATCTCACGATTGGGCGTCCTGTGCCCCCTATGTGAATGATGTGATGGTCGCACATGTGCACTGCCGCCCCATTCATCTCTATGGGACTGATGGAGGTAGCAAAATCGGTCCCATGACGAATGCAACACATATGCACAACCATCGCTTGATTCATAGGGTGTACGGAAACCCTGTGCTTGTCACTGGTGTGACCCTCAGCAATTGGACACATATCACTTATCCTATGGCAAATTGTAGGCTCTGTATCTATCGATTGAATATCTGTCTAAAGTACAGTGCAAAGCTTTAGGCAAAATAAGAATGCTTGCAGAAATAGAAGGGTTAATAGTTTAGTTTATTTTTATGAATGAGGAAAAGAGAAATGTAAATCCCATCACTATTTGCTGTGACCTTTGCCCCTTCGGTACTTGCAGACATGGATGTTGCTTGCTCCAATCCGTCTGTCTCTTCATGTCCTCCCAGACAGACTGGATGATGATGTGATCAGGGCTATATCTGTGGGGGCCGGATCATCACTTCCAGGACTCCTCCTCCAAAGGGCAAAGGTCACACCAAATATTGATGGAATTTACAGTTCTTTTTCTTCATTCACTTCATTTTGTTGATCTATAAGAATAACCTGTTATAGGGAGTCTGTCAGCAGTATATTGGTCATAAAGCAGCTTGTAGAGGGGAATTGACAGTTTCCATTTACGTCTCTCTTATTCTGCTTTGTTTTCATGTAAATGAACATTTTATTAATTTGTGACTGTAAAAGTGCATTGTCCTAGAGCTGAGACCAAAGCCCAGCCGAGCTTACACTTACTATGCTCGCTGTAGAGACAGTCATTGGGTTGGTCACTCAGCTTTTTCAGACTCCTGAACAGCACATGTGCCTAATCCTACAACAATATAGGGATGTGGGTGGATCAGCCATTCCGGTGTCTGGAGATGTTATAGCAGTTGGGTTCAGACTGCAGCCATATTGGTTGTCACCCAGCTTTTTCCAAGAAGGAGATAAACATCTGAATAGAGTCTGAGAGCGGACTGAAGGACACAGCCACATCCTTCTTACCCTACAGAACGTGTTCCTGTCCAGCACAGAAAGGTTTAATAGTCTTTTTCTAACACCGTTTGTGATTATTCCAGGAAAGGATAAAATTATCTTTGTAACCAAGGAAGATCACGAGACGCCAAGCAGTGCGGAGCTCATTCCTGATGACCCCAATGACCCTTATGAAGACCAAGGTTGGTGACATTATTTATTGTATGGTGTAAAGTGTCCTATAGGTTACCAAAAACCTCTGGTTTGTTACTGTTGTATCCAGTCTAGTCAATCCTCCTTGAGCTAAAACATCAGTAGTGTTAAATCTCTCCCCTGTCCTGTCCTGCCTGCTAGGGTGGGTTCACACTATTGATCTCATCTTTTACAGGATTAGAGCAACGGACATTATGCAGATGGAGCCCATCCGCCTGGTGTCCGTCTGCATTCACCCACATGTAAAAACCATGGTGGGCCCTTTCTTCTATCTTCTGTCTGCAGGATTTTTTTCTTCTGTTACAAAAGTAAACAAATGTGACGGAAGGAAGAGAATATACAAGAAAGTGTCTGGCGTTTTTTTTTTTGCATTATAGTCAATGGAATGGATGAAGACTGAGGGGAAGGGGATTCTGTCTGTATTTGTTACTCTACTACTGATAAAGGGAACCCGTCAGGGCAATTTGGGACACTAAACCCTCTCCAGCTCCTTACGGACTATGAATTTAGTGTCTCTTGTCCTTTTATAATGCAATCCACACCTGCATTAAAAAAAAGTCTTCTACAGAGGAGTACACCTCAGTGCGCAGGCAAACCTCCAGCTTCACTTAAGGACTGTGGAGCACCAGAGATGAGTCCATTGAGACCCTTCGGACTCCTCTCTAGGTAAGCATAAAGCTTTTTTATGTTTAATGCGGATTGCGATATAACAGGGCAGTTTGGGACATTAAACCCATTGTCTATAAGTGGTTGGTTTAGTGACCTGAATTGTCCTTTGATGTCATCCTATGGCAGACACATGTAGCTTTATAGTGTATGAGCGCAGATGCATCAGGTTATAGTCTCCTGATCTCAGGTAATTTCCTTTACAGTAAACTGTCAGTTGGGCTATAAATAGCTAAGAGACTCTTTTGATAAGCATCTATTATGCCTGAATCTATTGGATTATCAATGGAGACCATTCTGTTTGGAAGATCAAAGGTCAACATGCCTTCGGGGCTGTCGTGTCGGGATTAGATCTGGGTGGAGTAGGAGTCAGAATAAAGTTTCTGACTCCAGCTTCAGAATAAAATAATTAAAGGGGTTTTCTGGCCCCAAAATGAATTTTCACACTGATGACCTATTCGCAGGATCATGGGCTCTAGCAGCCTCCAGGTGCCATAAGCTGCTAGTGGACGGGCTGCAAGTTATAGGAATGGTGCTAGAGTACGTGATCGGTGTGGGTCCGGGCGTCAGTTCCCTACTGATCACATACTGATGACCTATTTAAATTCAATTTGGGGTAGGGATACCCCTTTAATTATTTAGAATTATGTTATACAATTATTAATATAGTATAATGAATTAGACGTCTAGTTTGTTACATATTAGGTCTGAGCAGGAGTTGGAATATGGAAAAATAGAGGAGTCGGTGGTTTTGCCTACTGACGCCACAGCCCTGCATACCTTGGAGAGTGGAGACCAAGTAATAAGGCCTTAGCCCCTGGGGGACTGTCCCCTATATGATGACCAAGGACTTCTGTGGTCTGTCCTCATCTGACAAGTCTGTTTGACTTTTAGTAGAAGGATATCTCTGAATTCAAGGGCGCCACCTACAGGAAGATGTTGACAAAATGACAACACAAAGCAAATATATTAAGATGTTTTATCATAAGCAGTTCTTCAAGGTAATGCTTGGCACAGTCTCCCACATGTAATGAATGGGATTGCAGCTTTGGTGCAACCAGCTGTTCCCGTTGCTCTTGTATGTACTCTACTCTACTCCCAAGTCTATGGGTGCAGTTTTGTAAAACAGATGTAGTTCTTTATCTTGTCTCCAGGGGGCAGGATTGGGACACTTTTCTGTTATCCTTTGGGGAGTTGTGTATCACAGAACCACATAATTCACCCTAGGCAGACTTGGCATCGGTGACCGGCTTATAATGACTCATTGGACGTTTTTGTCTCCAGACTGAGCAGATAGCAAAAAAAAAAAAAAAAAAAATGTATTTGCTGCAAAGAGTTAAATTGGAAATGGACCCTGATCCAAAAACCAGATTATCCCATGGTGCAGAGTCAGCGGATGTCTCTAAGCATGTCCTGGTATGGGAAGCACGTACCCTCGGATTATCTGTACGTGTTCATTAAAGGGGGCGGGGCTACGGACGCAGGCCGGTTAGTTCCATGGAGCGTGGTGAGGCGGATTCTATATAAAGTGACGATTTCCACACCTTAGGGTGTAAGTTTTACGCTGAAATCCAAAGTAATTGGAGGGTCACTGAAGATTTGCATTGCAGGGCCACATGTTATGTAGCAATGTTCACACTTGTGAAACTACAAGTACCAGCATGCACTGACATACTGCAGAGACATATAGTGTCACAGCCAAAGATCACAGGTTACATATCGCCTGCACAGGCTGACGACACTGGCATCATAAAGACAGGAGGCCTGGTGGTGCCAGCTAAAAAATGGATTGGCGTGGCATTACGGTACTTTAACCCACTAACTTCCTGCCATGTCTCCATATAGGAGGTCACATCTGATTTGGTCCAAGGTTAATCTCTATGTAGAAAGTTTGGTAACTTTGTCAATGGCTTCTTTTACTAGAATTTGAGTATCTTCTTTTTTTTTCTCCAGTCACACCCAAAGGGTTCCCTTAATGCATAGGTACAGCTGAGATCTAACAGTGTACATGTCATGAGCTCTGCTTTCTGTGTGACTGGAGAATAAAATACTAGTAAGCCGTTTCTGTATATACAGTGTATAATATTTGGTCACAGTTTAGACCTATAACACTTGTTACATCATCAGACACAATCCGTGGCCCAGGGGTCTTGCTCCCGAGGTTGGCACTCAGGATTTGAAGGGTTAATGCCATCCGTCATTGGGTGACTGCTCCTGAAAGGACTGGTGTAGCGGGCGGGCTGCAGCTGGCAGCGAGACATGAATAGTCGGATTCATCCTGCCTGTCACTCGTATTAAGGGAAGGGGGGTCTGCCGGGTGGGAGATATTGTCTAAAGCTGCCACTGACCTCGAAAAGATCGAAAACATGGCCGGGCATTACAGAGGGCTTTGTGTGTGTATGGCGCTGAGCATTATGTCACCCGCAACCTTAACTGCAGGTCAGGGGGAATTACTACAGGGCCCTGCGGCCACCCCTCCTTCCTCCATGGGATAGATAACATGTGGGCGGGGAGTGCCCTGACCTTGTGGTGCTCAGGCAATGTGGACCCTGCCGCAGTCTGTCATGTGTGCCCAGGCTGCCTATTGTTATTCAGATGTGCAGTATATACTGACACAATGTAAACACAGGGACATAGTAATGAATGGACAGGGGCAGAACAGCTCCTATGGAGAAGGACAGGAACTCTGAGCTGATTGTCTCCCAAGGTTACCAAAATTTTCTTAAAGGAGTACTCCCATCTTGTCTGATGCAGGGGTCTGAATCCCTAAAGATTACAAGAATGGGTTCGAAACCTTTATATTCAGTGCTATGGGTATAATGGAAGATGACTGGGTGCAGCGCTCCTTCAGACCCACAGAAGCAAATACACGTGCACTACCGCTCCAATAACGGGACTTGGGGATCGGTAGCAATACCAGCAGTTGGACCCTCACAGTCAGACACTTACCTGTATCCACAGTGTTGTTCGTAGAAAACCCCATTAAGTATAAGTTCTTGAGCCGCTCTCTTCTGTCAAGTGGTTACAAATTACCTTTAGCAGTTTAAGTTGTATCAGTCTCTAGGAAAGCTGGGTGATGACCAATATGAATACCATTACAACTCCTACTCTGTATGGCAAATCAGCTTAGCTATGGTTCAATGAAATGTACGACTGACTTATTAAGCAGATTTGCCATTCAGGAGGCCGGTAAAGCTGGATACTCTCCAGCTTGGAAACGGCTAAATGCCATCTTAAAATCCGAATGGAGTGTTCCAGTCCGAAATGGATTTACGGGATAGGTCATCAGTGTATGATCTGCAGTCTGACACCCGGACCCCACCCAGATCTGCTAATCTGGAGGCTACAGCAGTGGCCGGGGAGTGGGAGCAGCTCTGCACCTGTTCAAGTAATAGGCGAGGAACTACCGGCACTCCCACCGTACAGTGGACAGGGCTACAGCGCCGCTCCTATTACATGAATAGGACTACACGACTCCTATCCACTGGTGTAGCTTCCGGTGCCTGAAGGATCAGATACCGATGGCCTATTCTGTGAATCAAAATCAATTTGGGACCATAAAACCCCTAAGTGAGCCTGTAGTCCTTTTTTTCCCCTCCCTGCAGGATCTCTGGAAATTTTCAGAAGCTTAGTCAGTCCCAAAAACAAATGTAGTGTAAACTAAAAAATATTAGGCAGGGAGGAGGGGGATGCAGCTGCTTTTCTCTCTGTCTGTGAGTAGCATGCTGTGAGAGGGGAGGAGGAGCAGTGAGCATAGGAACACACGGCACAGCTCTGACATCATACCACGAAGTTCCTGCCCACTGAGCGAGGGAAACTGTGTTATCTCAAAAACCAGCAACAGAGGGAAAGGCCCAAAATTTGCAGGTTTAACACAACATGTCTGGCTCTTCACAGGGAGAGGCTTGCTCTGTAACGCTGCCATTTCTGACTCTTTTTGTTGCTTTTCCAGGTTTGATTCTCCCCAGTGGAGACATTAACTGGAATTGCCCGTGTCTGGGGGGAATGGCCAGCGGACCGTGCGGGGAGCAGTTCAAGGCGGCCTTCTCCTGCTTCCACTACAGCCAGGAAGAGGTGAAGGGCTCAGATTGCCTGGAGCAGTTCAGGGGGATGCAGGAGTGCATGCAGAAATACCCCGACCTCTACCCCCAGGAAGACGACAACGAGGACATCAAAGACAAGCAGAGCTCGGAACCGGCAGAGGAGACGTCCAGCTAATGCCAGAGAAGGGGGCGGGGCCTCCAACAAGATATATCCTCCCCCTGCTTTATGGACCATGTCATTCAGAGGTGCCCCTCGTCAATCCCACCCACAGAAGCATGGTGCAGGTTGTCACCTAATAGCTGGAGATCACTGTTAATCCTTCAAGAGCATTTCCCCTTTAAGAAAATTTAAAACTCTTGCTATATCTGCTTATGGAAAAGCTGGGTTATCAGCCCTGCTACTGCTCTTAGTGGAAATTCTATATAATAATATATTCTCTGTTCCTATGTCATTGTATTATTGGGTTGATTTGCCATTCAGAGCTTTGGGAAAGGTAGGTGCTAGAATGGAGTGGTTAGAAGTAGGTTCTCCCTGGCCTGGATCCAGTAGGTGGCGCTGCCTTGGCTGTGGAGTCTATGTCTAACCAGGCGGGTTCGGGTCATATTTAGGAGAGACATATTTAGTTACTGTGACTGTCTACATTGCAACAATACATATAGGGCGTGTTAGTTGTGATGGGCAGAGCCTGCCAGACCGCACTGTACCCTGCCCAGAGCTGAGACATCGCCACCTACTGGACCCACACCACACTTTAACCACTCCATTCTAGTCTCAACCATTTGGGAAAGCTGGGTGGTAATAACAGAAGCCATATTTGTGGCCACCCAGCTTTTCCAGAAGCAGATATAACTAAACACATGTGTGTCTTTCAGGGAACAATCAGCTTTGTTGTGAGGATTTCCTGTTACTTTCCTTGGTTCCTGCGCGCTCCTCGCTCTACTTTCTATGGCCACTTATGGCTATGGCCAAGACTGAAATGTGTAGAGGAGCAGACGGCGCCCTCCTGTGCCTCAGACCTGACACCCGCTGCTGCTGCGCCTCCTTCCTGACTGCACTGAATATACCAGACTCCTTATCTGTGGATCACTGCAGAGCGTGACTGCAAAATAGTAAATCTCTTTCTACCTTCTCGCACGATTTTCAGATTTTTTTTTTAAATTTTATTTTTGAATCGATTTTGCTGCAGAGGACTCCACCTGTTGCAAAACTAGAATTCCCAGCATGCCTGACATGTTTGGAGTTGTAGTTAGGCAATCAGAGCATGCTGGAAGCTGTAGTTCTAAAACTGGTAAACCAAAAGAGGGTGGGGGGCTCCTGCCATTTCATCTTGTATAGAGGTGTAAAACTCTATTCTGACGGGTGGGGGTGGGGGAGCGACAACCCTTGTGAGCTCTTATGGGGTTGTCAGGTTGATAAATGGCTGTGGTTGGAGGAATGCCTTAACATTAGGAACCTTTAAATATATTTCAATTCCTCGCTATTTCCAAGATCTTTGCTTGTTATCAGTAAAAGGAAAAATCCTTGAATACATCCATAGGCTGAAAACTCATCCTGACTTTATACTTTACACAGGTGAGGGTTTGTTACAGTTGCATCCAGTCTAAACAATCCTCTGCAAGTTAAATGCAGCAGCAGTATAAATCAGTCTCCTGTCCTGATAATTTGTTACAATGTGCAAGTTGAGAGCATTAATCTAGAGATCTAGCTGTGGCGCTCATAGAGGAAAGAAGCAGAATTAAGAATACAGCTCTGGAGTTGAGCTATATATAAAATGTAACTCATCCTTACGTGATATTCTAAAATTATTTTAGTTTTATGTAGATTGAAGGGGGTGCTCCCATCTTTTTGTGCTCGGATGTGTCATCACTTTGCTTGGGGGTCTGACTTTGCTGTAGCGATGTGCACTGGGTAACATTTTTGCTCAGAATGATCCTTTAAGGCTAAGGCCCCACATTGTAGTATGCAGAAGTTTTTGGTTCATATTTTGCTGCGTTTTTTTTGAGCCAAAGTCAGGAGTGGATTCAAATGGAATGGAGGATATAAAGGAAGTTCTGAGACTGTTAAATCCATTCCTGACTTTGGCTCAAAAACCCGCAACAAAAAATGCTGCGTTTCCGCAACGTGAGGCCTTAGACTTAAAGTTACTGTCCCAAATACCTGAAGTGAAGGCGACATCACTGCAGACATTATTTTCAGTGATATCCAAAGCCAGTTATCTAGGAATATGTTGAACTAAAAATGTATTTGATGGTGTAACAGTACACGATGAGGGTAGTAGTGCTTTGGGATTCTCAGAAAGACATCACACAAGGCCTAGGTATACTAGCTCAGGAGACAGTATCACATATGATAGGATTAGATACATAGCTCGACGGACAGTAGCACACATGACAGGAGACAGGGTCACACGCAATTGGCAATGATATCACAGCACGGCATGCAGTATTACACGATGGGATTAGATGCACAGTACCCAGTACCTGATGGGGTTAGACACCCCGCCCCTGGAGTTTATTATATTATAATGACTTGTTAGTCGCAATTGGTCAGAAATGTTTAAATAACTTTAATTTACATTTAAGTACAAAAAGTGCGTATGGGGCGGGGTGGTGGTGTCCTAGCCGGGAGCAAAGGAAACAAAACTAAAGCAGAATTATATTTACAGAAGGAGGAACTGAGCTCAGATCCCCTAGTGAGAAGAGGGGGTATCAGGAGCCAGAACAGCACAGACACCCCTGATCCTGTCTCCAGACTTTGTGGCACACACATGGTTAAATCTCTTTTGTTCCTAGAAGCAAAATAGTCAATGGGGTGAAAATCATGCATTTTGATTGGCTGCCATGTCATGACTGGTCATTAATCCTACAGACAAATCAGATGGTGTCCACTACCCAAAGAGTCACAGACTGCAGTGTCCTGTACCTGGCAATCTACCAGTGCATCTATTGTTCCCTGTTATTGGCCACTTCTGGTTGGGCAGAGGCAAAGTGTACAATAAGAAGCTGCTGTCACATATCTTCAGTGCCAAGAAATTGTAGTGATATCTGATATCAGCCACTCCTCTTATACTTTTCCTGCACTATTATAAGATGTACTGCTCCTTTAAAAAGTCCATGAAGGACCAAAATAGTCTTTGGTTGCATGCAAGTATCCCAATGTACAGTCCAGGTCAATGATATCCACATCCAAGTAATTCTCCGGCAATGGAACTATCTGCACTCATCTTAGACTTCTAGTGAGTTACAAGGAGCTTCCCCCATCGTGAAAGCAGTCACTCACAGCACCGGATCGGCCTGATCACCATTAGTTGTCATCCAGGAGTTTTCACCTGTCAGTGCTTGTCTGTTCAGGTGGTCCCCGAAGGAGGAGGAGGCTTGACCTAAGAGTTCCTTGTGAAGGGAGTATGATCTACGCTACCGCCAGATGAATAGAAGAAAAAGCCATTATGAGAAAACGTCAAGGATCCGGCCGACACCTCCACAACCTATTTGCAGCCAGAGCGGATGAAGTCAATGGCCTGCTTGGCCCAGACTGCCTTCCAGGGCTTGACCAGACTATTCATATTGACCAGCAGCTTGTTGTTGCGGGTGTCCTCAGGTCCGGCTATTAGGTAATCAACACCTGAAAGATAACACGTAATGTGTATCAATCCTTCATCATTTAAGTGCATATTACATCTTACACTAGGTTCACACTAGTTTCGGCCTATGCATTCTGGTTTGTCAGAGGACCAGAACAACGGACAGGCAGACCACGGCTACAACAGCAGTCACATACAGAGACTGATGGACTCCATTAACTATAATGGGATCTGTCAGGTGTCTGTTCTTTTCAACTGAAGCTGCCGGACTAAAAGATTGGAGGGTTTGCTCCATCTGTATCCAGTGCAAGTATTCTCAGATAGTAGACTCTGCATGTATGACTTGTGACTGGCGTGTCACCTGCTAAGCATGGCAGCTATAGGGCATGTGGATCTCAGAACAGGCATATTTTTAATGTGTATATATAGATATATATATATGTTATATACAGTAGGTCTGGTTCAATACAAAGTGATTTTTAATTCCTTGATCTGCCCCTCTAACTTAATGGGGTTGTCACAAAATTGTGACTAATCAAGGAATGTTTATAACCTCTGGATATAAACAAGAAGATCCCCATTCGCAGCAAGCAGAGGTTTTGCCAATTGGATTGGTTGCTGTGGGCTCTTCTATACTAGTTGCAGAGATCTTCATTATACAAGGATTAAAGGGGGATTCTGCTGAAGACAATCCCTTTTTGTTAGAGGAGCTCCCCAATCATAAGATGATTATAGGGGGCTCCACTGCTAAAACCCCCAGCGATCAGCTGTGTGGGGCAATTCAGCAACAACTGTTGTGTTTCTCTGCAGTGCCACCACAGGAGAAAAGAAGTATTGCATATGTACAGCGATTAAGGGTTTAGGTTGTAGGTTCGGGGTATTGGCAGGATGTCCAACATCCCGAACCCACACAGATCAGCTGTTCAAAGTAGTAGCAGCACTTGGGTGAGCACCAATTCCTCTTCACAGGCCAGGTGAAGTCACTTCCATCAATCATATGGTCTGTGAATGGGGCTGAGCTGCAATGCAAAGCATCGGGGCTGCAGCACTTGTCTGTACCTAGTAGCCTCTTCAAACCACTAATCTGTAGGGGACACGTGTCACACCCCACCAGTCTGATATTGATGACCTAGCCTAAGGTCTAAATCCTAGAAATCCCCTTGAAAAGGACTGGCCATGTAATGCATGGACACACTGGGCCCTCCAAGTTTCCTTGTAGCCATTAAATACATGGAGGACCCCCTATCCTTATGAAATAACATATTGGAATATATTCAGCCACAATGGGCCATGCAGCATAATCCTGTATTATATAACACAAGGCTAAATCACCATCAGAATTAGGAGTACAATGCCCAACGTCTGCGACCCCGGTGCTCCGAGGGGTGAGAGCAGCCCTGCCAGATAACTGCACATGAACAGCTCGATTCATTCAGCTCCACTTGTGGAATGAGACTTTTGGATAAGAGACAGAAGCAACTGATCTTGTGTCCCGGACAGGCCAGACCTGCCCCAAACAGAAAGGGCACTGTGTCTGTCAGCGATTTCTGGGAGAGAATGAAACGCTGGCATTCACTGCAAGGCTGCCAGTCCTGACCCTTTAAGTACTGGATGAGACTGTGGCATGCTGCGTGGCACGACCCTGCGCCCACCAGGCAGATTCTACATCCTTTATGGATCCCTCTCTGCATCTTCTGCCTCTTCTTGACGTTCTCATTTTTTATTTTACCTAGAGTTTCATTGTTTTCATTAATTCTGTGCTAAAAAAAATTTTAACATCTAGTTTTAGAGCCCCATTTTTCTGATACAGAGCTCCAAATCTGCTGCATAGCCAAAGAATTACGGTACATGATAAAATTCTTTTTGCCTGCAGCCACCACTAGGGGAGCACCAGAGCTTACTTATAATGGTATAAATCTGTGTGCCCCCTAGTGGTGGATATAGGTGGCCCAAATTTTTTTTATTCATATTTGAGCATTACCTGGGTTAAGGATGGGGCAGGTGCAACCACGATTGGTCCATGATTCAGGGTAGATGCTCCGATTGTTCCGTCCAATTTTTACTTTCCCGGATTTTAGGATTTTCCTCACTTTCACCACCACCTCCGCGTGTGTTCCTTTATCATGTGCAGACAGGATCCTTGCTTTTATGACTGCCAGAGAGAACAGATATCCTCCTAGGTACATCTTAAGTTATATCGTATTTTCTTCTCTAGTCACTTCCAAAGCTGCATTCACACTTGCTTATCAGAAAGCAGTACATTATGGGAGGTAAAGTGGCTCATACATAGCTGTTAGGGCACTTAAATTATTGTGTATTGTCAACCAGCAGAACTGTGAATGCAGCTTTGGGTGTGATAAGAGTATAAGACCAGACCAAATTCAGTTGTTTATAAGGTTTTCAGATTCCTGGCATATCAAAAATGGCATCATGGGTCAGAAATGTTGAGAATTTTATTATCGATAAGATCTGGAGAGCGCAGTAACAAGCGATCTCCCACTTACCATATGCATATTTCATCTGGCAGAAATCCTTTATGCTCCCCAGCATCCGCTCCTTGCACACACACTTCTCTGGAGGACACACGGGACAGAACGAATACATGGAAAAAAAAAAAAAAAAAAAAAAACACACACAAGATGTCAGTCAAAGGGGTAATACAGTCATTCTGTGATTTGCCAGGTGTGGTGGACTACAAGTGACAGCATGGCTTGAGCTTGGTGGAAAAGGGATAACTCGTAGTGGCAGGAATACTTTAGCTTTGGAGGTCAATAGGGAAGAATACATCATGTGATCGACGGCTCAAGATTAGTAGCAAAGGATGTAGAATTTAACTATGGAAGCTTCTAGAATCTAGATGGTTCAGTAAACATGGAGGTTTCCTTTAAGAGAAGACCCACTGGTAGTCGTAGTCCCATGTGTTGCAGTTACCTGGATGCCGCAGAGCCGAGAAGCCCTGTTCACTTGTCCACTTCCAGTCATCTTCACTCTCATTGGTTGGTGCATCTATGAAGTCAGGAATCCGTCCACCAATAGGAATATTTAGATAGTGCTCGTTGTCATGGCTGTAAAATAGGTATTATGGGAATTATTACATTGTTAGGTCATACATAAATGACACTGAAATACAGAATACCTGTTCTGACATTCCCCAGTGTACGGGTCACAGTCTCTCGCACAGTCACATGGGCGGCAGCCATTTTCTCCAAACCCCCAGTATCCCATTAAGCAGTGATCACAGTGTGGGCCCGCCACACCGGGTTTGCAATAACAGAAACCAGTTTTGGGGTGACATTTCCAACTGCGGTTCAGGGTTTCATTCACAGAGCCAATTGTATTACAGGAACATTCTGTTATATGAATAAAAATGAGAGTTATAGTACAGACTAATACACAAGAATGTAATGGAAGACACTGAGGGCAATATTACAGTAGTTATATATACTAGTACATAGGAGCAGTATAGTAGTTATATTCTTGTACATAGGAGCAGTATTATAGTAGTTATATTCTTGTACATAGGAGCAGTATTATAGTAGTTATATTCTTGTACATAGGAGCAGTATTATAGTAGTTATATTCTTGTATTTTTTCATAGGAGCAGTATTATAGTAGTTATATTCTTGTACATAGGAGGCAGTATTATAGTAGTTATATTCTTGTACATAGGGGCAGTATTATAGTAGTTATATTCTTGTACATAGGAGGTAGTATTATAGTAGTTATATTCTTGTACATAGGGAGCAGTATTATAGTAGTTATATTCTTGTACATAGGGGGCAGTATTATAGTAGTTATACTTGTACATAGGAGCAGTATTATAGTAGTTATATTCTTGTACATAGGGGCAGTATTATAGTAGTTATATTCTTGTACATAGGAGCAGTATTATAGTAGTTATATTCTTGTACATAGGAGGTAGTATTATAGTAGTTATATTCTTGTACATAGGAGTAGTATTATAGTAGTTATATTCTTGTACATAGGGAGCAGTATTATAGTAGTTATATTCTTGTACATAGGAGCAGTATTATAGTAGTTATATTCTTGTACATAGGAGCAGTATTATAGTAGTTATATTCTTGTACATAGGAGCAGTATTATAGTAGTTATATTCTTGTACATAGGAGCAGTATTATAGTAGTTATATTCTTGTACATAGGGGGCAGTATTATAGTAGTTATATTCTTGTACATAGGAGTAGTATTATAGTAGTTATATTCTTGTACATAGGAGCAGTATTATAGTAGTTATATTCTTGTACATAGGAGGCAGTATTATAGTAGTTATATTCTTGTACATAGGAGGCAGTATTATAGTAGTTATATTCTTGTACATAGGAGCAGTATTATAGTAGTTATATTCTTGTACATAGGGGGCAGTATTATAGTAGTTATATTCTTGTACATAGGAGGTAGTATTATAGTAGTTATATTCTTGTACATAGGGAGCAGTATTATAGTAGTTATATTCTTGTACATAGGGGGCAGTATTATAGTAGTTATATTCTTGTACATAGGAGCAGTATTATAGTAGTTATATTCTTGTACATAGGAGCAGTATTATAGTAGTTATATTCTTGTACATAGGGGCAGTATTATAGTAGTTATATTCTTGTACATAGGAGCAGTATTATAGTAGTTATATTCTTGTACATAGGAGCAGTATTATAGTAGTTATATTCTTGTACATAGGAGGTGGTATTATAGTAGTTATATTCTTGTACATAGGAGTAGTATTATAGTAGTTATATTCTTGTACATACGAGTAGTATTATAGTAGTTATATTCTTGTACATAGGAGCAGTATTATAGTAGTTATATTCTTGTACATAGGAGCAGTATTATAGTAGTTATATTCTTGTACATAGGGGCAGTATTATAGTAGTTATATTCTTGTACATAGGAGCAGTATTATAGTAGTTATATTCTTGTACATAGGGGCAGTATTATAGTAGTTATATTCTTGTACATAGGAGTAGTATTATAGTAGTTCTTTTATCAGGCTACATTTATCTGCACAGTAAATAGAGATAGATTTTAGGCTGATTCCCTTTAATTATACTCTGGCATCAGGTTGGTTAAACATAATTCAGCTATTTAATAAGAATGGGTCGCTTCTCGCCCGCTCACAGCTGTGCTTTGCATACACAGGCACGCCGGATTACGGGACAAGAAAAAAAAAAAGCCAAGATATAATTGAATGAGCACTGCTAATGCCCCAGATGTATCACAGAAGGAGACAGAGGCTTAATGGAACAAAGGACTGGCATTACGGCCCCCGTGAAGAGTAATGCCCTGCTCTCAGTGAAAATCCCAGCTCCAAATGAATCATATCACACTATATCAAAACCCAGGAATCCGGTGTTATGCTGTAGCTGAGGGGCAGGTGTGTGTCGGGCGGCCGGCCGCCTTTTATCTCCCTCTCCTTTGTGTCTGATGCGCTGGGTACGTGGCATCTAAACTGGCAGTTTTGCGAATTTTTATGGGCTTATTTCCTGGCACAAGATGCTGAGATAAATTGCTCACCAATGCATCAAGGCACACGCTTACTGAGCTCGTATCTTAAAGGGGCTGTCTACAATGGACTTGTACCTTATGTAATAGAGGGGCCCAAACTACTCGAGACTCCCCTATAGTAGCTAGAGATTGCAATGAGGAGCCATAGGGGTCCAAGTGAAAACAATGGGCACCACCATAGATGTCCTCCGATTTATTGGGAACCCCAAAATGCATAGATCATATGGGTATACCAATGATAAGATTCTAACAGAAAATTGGCCAAAAATTGCCATTTAAGTAGCCAGCTATCATCTGGCGTCTGATACACTGTTGACTTACCCTTACAGGCCAGAGGGGAGCTGATGGGCTCAGTGGGGTCCCTGTAGTAGCCGGCCCGGCATCGCTGGCAGCGGTGCCCCTCCGTGTTGTGCTGGCAGTTCTCACATACTCCTCCGCTCTTCTTTCCAGAGGACAGCCAGACGTTGTGATCAAAGCAACAGCTAACAGCGTGATTGTGACAACGGCAGCCTACACATGGAGACGGGAGGAAGAAGAAGAAGAAATTACTGAAGCCTAATCACATAGAATTATCTATCTGATGTATATCTATATATCTGTCACTTCTATCTATTTTTCTATTTCTTCTATCTCATATCTATTTTTTTTTATTTCTTCTCTTTTAACTATCTCATTCTATCTATCTTTATATTTCTTCTAATCTCTCTCGTATCTATCTATCTCTCATATCTATCCATCTATCTCTTTCTCTCTCTCATATCTATCTATCCATCCCATGACCTTTCCTCACACTTACGTTTGCACTCATTGGGTGCCCCAGTTTTCCCGTCTCCCGGCCTCCATGGGAGATCATTGTACATCGGGGCGCACTTTTCACAGTGATCCCCCTCGGTATTATGTTGGCACACACATTTACCGTGGACCTGGTAAGATAAAGAACAAGTGCACATATATATAGGTGGCCTGATGTGGGGTCTATATAATACAAGACATGAATGCAGTCTGTCTACTTTGTGATGTGTCTGCAGAATTCAGCCTGTTTGTCATGTCTTAGTCACATCACGTCCCTTAGTTGCCCATAGCAACCACAGAACAGGTTTCATTTTTCAGGAGCAGAATACAAAATGAAAGCTGCACTGTGATTGGTTGCTATGGACAACAAAGGCAGTTTTGCTTCTGGCCAGTTTTAATAATAAATCTGCCCAATCTAAACCTATCATGTCATATTGTCTGCTGAGATATTGAGGCAGATTTATTAAAATGGTCCAAAAGCAAACCAGTCTTTGTTACCCATGGCAACCAATCACAGCGCAGATTTCACTTTTCAAGAGCAGAATACAAAATGAAAGCTGCCTTATGATTGGTTGCTATGGGCAATACAGTTTTGCTTTTGCATTTTAATAAATCTGCTCCAATGTATCTAAGTAATATCATATGTGATATGGTCTGCTAAACTGGTGTATCTAAGCTTATCATATGTGATACTGTCTGCTGAGCTGTGTATCTAATACTGTCATGTGCGATATTGTCTTCTGCACTGGTGTATATAAGCCAATGTGTGATACTGCCTGCTGAGCTGTGTATCTAAGCTTATAATGTCTGCTGTTTTCTGCATCTAATATTATGAGCTGATATGATTGTCTGTTAGCCTGGTGTGTCTAAACTTACCATGTGTAATACTGTCTTCTGCACAGATGTATCTAATCCTACCATGTGTGATGCAGTATACTGAGTTGAAGTATCTAGCCTATCATGTGTGATACAGTCACTGAGAACCAAACAACATTACGGCCCCCCATTATCTAATATTACATTGTATTATAAGTCCATAACAATCACTCCCACTATTGTCTTCGGACCTGACAGAGGTACCGCTCATCCTCTGGTTACTGGCAGCCACTGGCACCCTCCAGAAGGGAATATATGGGCCAGGCACTGATATCATCAACTGCTGCCCCACATTACTCATTGTATCACATTGGCACACACACGTGTCCCTGGGGGACACAGCAGCTCTATGTGCAGAGGTGGCTCCCCCTGGGGGGACACAGCAGCTCGGGCGGGGGCTGGCCCCCCGGGGGGCCCCCACAGCAGCTCTATGCGCAGAGGTGGCTCCCCCTGGGGGGACACAGCAGCTCTATGCGCAGAGGTGGCTCCCCCTGGGGGGCACAGCAGCTCTACGTGCGGGGCGGCTCCCCTGGGGGACACAGCAGCTCTAAGTGCAGGGCGGCGCCCCCCTGGGGGACACAGCAGCTCTACGTGCAGAGGCGGCTCCCCCTGGGGGACACAGCAGCTCTACGTGGGGGGGCCGCTCCCGGGGGACACAGCAGCTCTACGTGCAGAGGCGGCTCCCCCTAAGGGACACAGCAGCTCTATGTGCGGGGCGCCCCCCCTGGGGGACACAGCAGCTCTATCTGCAGAGGTGGCTCCCCCTGGGGGACACAGCAGCTCTACGTGCAGAGGTGGCTCCCCCTGGGGGACACAGCAGCTCTATCTGCAGAGGTGGCTCCCCCTGGGGGACACGCAGCTCTATGCGCAGAGGTGGCTCCCCCTGGGGGACACAGCAGCTCTACGTGCAGAGGTGGCTCCCCCTGGGGGGACACAGCAGCTCTCTGCGCGGGGGGGGCCCCCCTGGGGGACACAGCAGCTCTACGTGCAGGGCAGGGGGGGGCCCCCCGGGGGACACAGCAGCTCTAAGTGCAGAGGCGGCTCCCCCTGGGGGACACAGCAGCTCTAAGGGGGGGGCCCCCCTGGGGGGGGGGACACAGCAGCTCTACGTGCAGAGGCGGCTCCCCCTAAGGGACACAGCAGCTCTATGTGCAGAGGGCGGCTCCCCCTGGGGGACACAACAGCTCTATCTGCAGAGGTGGCTCCCCCTAGGGGACACAGCAGCTCTACGTGCAGAGGCGGCTCCCCCTGGGGGACACAGCAGCTCTATCTGCAGAGGTGGCTCCCCCTGGGGGACACAGCAGCTCCCCCGTGCAGGGGGGGCCCCCCCGGGGGGACACAGCAGCTCTACGTGCAGAGGTGGCTCCCCCTGGGGGACACAGCAGCTCTATGTGCAGAGGCGGCTCCCCCCTGGGGGACACAGCAGCTCTAAGTGCAGAGGCGGCTCCCCCCCCGGGGGCCCCGCCCCCCGCGGCCCCCCTGGGGGCACAGCGCTCTGCGAGGCGGCTCCCCCTGGGGGCACGCGCTTTCGTGCGGGCGGCTCCCCTGGGGGACACAGCAGCTCTACGTGCAGGGCGGCCTCCCCTGGGGGACACAGCAGCTCTCGTGCAGAGGCGGCTCCCCCTGGGGGACCCGGCCCCCCCCCTCTCTGCGCGGCGGCTCCCCTGGGGACACAGCAGCTCTATGTGCAGAGGTGGCTCCCCCTGGGGACACAGCAGCTCTATGTGCAGAGGTGGCTCCCCCTGGGGCACAGCGCTCGTGCGGGTGGCTCCCCCTGGGGGACACAGCAGCTCCATTTGCGGGTGCCCCCCCCGGGGGCACCCTATTTGCAGAGGTGGCTCCCCCTGGGGGACACAGCAGCTCTATTTGCAGAGGTGGCTCCCCCTGTGGGACACAGCAGCTCCATTTGCAGAGGTGGCTCCCCCTGGGGGACACAGCAGCTCCATTTGCAGAGGTGGCTCCCCCTGGGGGCACAGCGCTCTGCCCACCCCCGGGCTCTGCCAGCTCATGCTCCTTCACTGTCTGGGATGTCTGCTATCTGGCACAGGACTCGGGCATCGTTTTTTTTTTTCTCTCTTCCATCCAGCTGGTCTTTGAATTGCCGACCCAGCAGCAGAGCCGCACCATGCCTGGAGGTCACCAAGCCTGGCACAGCATAGATCAGATAGTTTGGAAACTCTGCTGGGGATTATCAGGGTAAAGGCACAAGATGTTTGGACAAGAGAACTTTTGGAATCGGAGGAGGGTTATAGAAGGAATGTGAATAAATCCACTAAGAAATCTCTGTGTGCAAAAACAGGATTTACCTCAGGTGACCTGGGAACCAAGCGCAGCCACCAGCTTGGAGCCACCCGCCAGACATCACCCCCTGCAGGGCAGTACATTATCTGCAGCAGGGTGTAATGAGAATACACAGTGGAGGAAGGACCCCATGGAAAAATCAAGAGTCCGATCACCTCCTAACAGGCCCTGACATGTGGACCCCAACACCCCTTACCCCTTTGCACTATTCCAGTTATGTTTCTCAAACAAAGTGACATCACAATGCAGGAAGTGATGACATCACTGGCTACCTGGTCACATCTCAATATAGTACAGCAAACTTTCATATATGGTCCCAGCTCCACCAACAGGGCCACACAATGCATTAACAGGATGATCATATCACATACTGGGCAAACATATACTGTTAATAAATCCTCAACTGGGTCAGAAGCAAAGTAATATCAAGGAATATTAAAGAGAGTTGTCATGTGGTCATCAGGGTGAGAGGGAGGTAGCGGCAGGGGGGGATAGCTGAATATTACTGCTCATTACTGGGGTATATTGCTTAACACAAATTCAGCAGGGACATTTACAGAGCATTCAGCATATCAGGGGACAGGAGCAGCAAACTACTGGAAACCAGGGAGTGGAAACCACTGGACACCATGAACATGAGCAATAAACAACTGGACACCAGAAACAAGAGCAGTAAACAACTGGACACCAGAAACAAGAGCAATAAACAACTGGATACCAGAAACTGGAAACCACTGGACACCAGTAATAGGAGCAATAAACAACTGGACACCAGGAACAAGAGCAGTAAACTACTGGACACCAGGAACAAGAGCAGTAAACTACTGGACACCAGGAACAAGAGCAATAAACAACTGGACACCAGGAACAAGAGCAGTAAACTACTGGACACCAGGAACAGCCCGGACAGAGCAGTAAACTACTGGACACCAGGAACAAGAGCAGTAAACTACTGGACACCAGGAACAAGAGCAGTAAACTACTGGACACCAGGAACAAGAGCAGTAAACTACTGGACACCAGGAACAAGAGCAGTAAACTACTGGACACCAGGAACAAGAGCAGGGGGGGTAAACTACTGGACACCAGGAACAAGAGCAGTAAACTACTGGACACCAGGAACAAGAGCAGTAAACTACTGGACACCAGGAACAAGAGCAGTAAACTACTGGACACCAGGAACAAGAGCAGTAAACTACTGGACACCAGGAACAAGAGCAGTAAACTACTGGACACCAGGAACAAGAGCAGTAAACTACTGGACACCAGGAACAAGAGCAGTAAACTACTGGACACCAGAAACAAGAGCAGTAAACTACTGGACACCAGGAACAAGAGCAGTAAACTACTGGACACCAGGAACAAGAGCAGTAAACTACTGGACACCAGGAACAAGAGCAGTAAACTACTGGACACCAGAAACAAGAGCAGTAAACTACTGGACACCAGGAACAAGAGCAGTAAACTACTGGACACCAGGAACAAGAGCAGTAAACTACTGGACACCAGAAAAAAGAGCAATAAACTACTGGACACCAGAAAAAAAAAGCAATAAAGTACTGAACACCAGGAACTGGAAACCACTGGACACCAGTAATAGGAGCAATAAACAACTGGACACCGGGGAGTAGAAACCACTGGACACCAGGAACAAGAGCAGTAAACTACTGGACACCAGGAACTGGAAACCACTGGACACCAGGAATAGGAGTAGAAAACTAATGGACACCGGGGACTAGAAACCACTGCATACTAGGAACAGAAGCAGTAAACTACTACACACAAGACACTGGAAAATAAACCACTGGACACCAGGGATTGGATAATAAACCACTGGATGTCAGAGACTAGAAAGTAAACTACTGGACACCAGAGACTGGAACAGTAAACCACTAGACACCAGATCTGGTGATATGAAACCAGTGCACCCATGACATACATACAGCACTGTCCATATAGTTCTGATACAATGATTACATAGCAGAGACTGCCCCCACATGACCGTATATCACAATGTCAGGAAGTGACCACACACTGACTGCTCCAGCTGATGCCACTTGCTCTATGTCTGTGCATTAACATTTTGCTGAACCCAGAGCTGCAGGGGCTACAGATAGGGCTGGGTCACATCTCTGCTGGAGCGCTGCCAGTTGGTCGGTATGCATGGGGTGGGGTGAGGGGTTAGTTGATCCGGCTACCCCTTCCCTGTGGAGGTCAGGTCGTGCCAGCATCCCCCCCAGGGCCTCCGGCTCACTGAGTGGGACTCTATCCGGGTAATGACAACACTGGATGAGCTATCCCTGAGACAACACGGTTACTGGAAGAGGGCGAATCTTACCGAAAAATAATAAACCGCCACTTCATTATCTTATTAGAAAAACCTGAGATGTGATTCCTGAAGATTTCTGTAAATGAAGCTCAGTCGCTGTGTGATGAAACGTTCTGCAACTTTCTACAATTTTTCACTATGTTCAAGAGCTCTGCTTGCTTCAGTGAATGGAACAGATTTGATTACATCTAGAGACATACGGTAAAACTGGAGATGAGTGGACCAGTTTGCTAAATTTTTGTGGTTTGCCCCCCCCAAAAGCCATTATTATGCTCTGGGGTACCCAGAGTATGATTGTATTCACTTTCCCTCACTTGTAATTTTTAGTTCCTGGCCTCCCTCATGGCATCCAGTACTCCTTCATGGGCATCTTCCATCCTCTTCTTGTTTCTTCCAGCCAACGCAAGCGTCATGATATCGTCCCACCCCACATGACTGTCAGGGCCCAATCACAGGCCTCAATGGTCACCGGGAGAACTGAAGACACCTGCGAAGCATTACTGGACACCACAAGAGAGCCCAGGAGAGGTGAGGGAAGATGAGGATGACTATTTAATATGTTTCTGCACCTCCCTTGTGCGTCTGATTATTATACTCTGGGGTCTGAAGAAACTTCAGAGTATAATAATGGCACTTCCAGTTTGGTCTGTAATGAAACTGGTGGGTGAACCTCCAAATACAAAACAATCTCAAAAAGTTCGCCCATCTCTAATCTAGTTAAAACCAGCCTTGACATATTACTTATCACAACTGAAGGTTTGCTACAACTGTATCCAGTTCAGAGAATCCTCTGTGACACTAGATTCACACTCTCTGCTGGTCCACTGATAAAAAAGTGGTAACCCATGGAGTCCGATGGACCCTATTCACTATTATGGGGTCCGTTGGGTGTCCATTGTTTTAAAACTGAAACCGGCGGACAAAAGAGTACTCAGTGAAGGACTTTTTTTTCTCTGCCAATTTTCAGGCGGAGACTCTGACGCACATAGGAAAGTAGCCTGAACTAAACATCAACAGCACACATCTCTCTCCTGCCCTGATTTTGCTACATTGTATCAGTCTGGAGATTGTAACTTCACAAAGGCTTCTCTAGACTGGATACACTGTAGCAAATCCTCAGGTGTAAGAAGTAATAGTTCAGGAGGGGTTTTCAGCTTCTGTATGTAAACCACAATGTTCTCATCCACAGACGGTCTCTTGAAAATGGCAAGGAATGGATGCACAAGGTATATTAGAAAGTGTCACTTCGGTCTATGGCTGATTTTACTGCTACTGGTTGTAAGTTTGTGAACCCACTAAACTAATTTACATTACAGAATTGACTTGCAATAACATTTGACAACCATTTGCAAAACTATGTATCAGATCAGTTCATTACATCATAGTACAAATGTTGTCCTATATGGGTAAAACGTATAGTTCTGCTCAACCTGATCTTCCTGGTTCTGGAATAGAATGCAAGAACAGAAAAAAGTGACCCTTATATTTCCCTGTACTCACAGCAGCTTTGGACCCAGATACATTCCCCGCCTGTTCACACTCCTCCGCATGTCCGTTACAGAAACAGCTTCCACGTACGATCAGATCATAAATGGCGTAATGAGCAAATCTTTGGGGCTTCTCCTCTAACCCCGGCACAGCCTGACAAGGACATTCCTGTCTCTTCAAGAGCAGAAGCCTCAGGTTAGTGATCTTCAGCAAGTCCTGTGCCTGGGGACTGTAGGGATCATCAATCCTGTTAGATGGATTCAAGGCTCGAAATATCACCTGCAGATAAGGAAGGAGCAAACACAAATATAGTCTAATGTATAAGGTAGCTATAAATGTACAGGCTAACATCTACAATTAATGTTAAGTCAACCTGCTTGACTTATGCTCCAGTCATATCCAAAGCTACATTCCCCCAAGTTTTTTTTTTCTGGTACCTCTCAGAATGGATGACCGGGAATCTCAGAGCTGGCTTACTTTTTTTTGCATTGCATTCATGGACTTATCAACCAGGGTAGCAAACACAGCAGCTGCAATGGGGCCCAATAAATAAAGGGGCCCATTTCTACACAAGGTAAGGTACAGATAGTAATGACCATGGATAATTGAATACAGCGCTTATGGTTATTTCTAATGTTTGCACTAGCCATCTTGCACTGTGACATCACTGTACAGTGCTGGCCAAAAGTATTGGCACCCCTGCATTTCTGTAAGATAATACTCAATTTCTTCCAGAAAATGATTGCAATCACAAATGCTTTGGTAATAATATCTTCATTTATTTTGCTTGCAATGAAAAAACACAAAAGAGAATGAAAAAAAAAAGTCAAATCATTGATCATTTTACACAAAACTCCAAAAATGGGCCGGACAAAAGTATTGGCACCCTCAGCCTAATACTTGGTAGCACAACCTTTAGACAAAATAACTGCGAACAACCGCTTCCGGTAACCATCAATGAGTTTCTTACAATGCTCTGCTGGAATTTCTCCAGGTCCCTGAGATGTGAAGGGCGCCTTCTCCAAACTGCCATTGTGAGATCTCTCCTTGGGTGTTCTATGGGATTCAGGTCTGGACTCATTGCTGCCACTTTACAAGTCTCCAGTGCTTTCTCTCAAACCATTTTCTAGTGCTTTTTGAAGTGTGTTTTGGGTCATTGTCCTGCTGGAAGACCCATGACCTCTGAGGGAGACCCAGCTTTCTCACACTGGGCCCTACATTATGCTGCAGACTTCATAATGCCATGCACACGGTCAAGCAGTCCAGTGCCAGAGGCAGCAAAGCAACCCCAAAACATCAGGGAACCTCCGCCATGTCTGACTGTAGGGACCGTGTTCTTTTCTTTGAAGGCCTCTTTTTTTTTTCCTGTAAACTCTATGTTGATGCCTTTTCCCAAAAAGCTCTACTTTTGTCTCATCTGACCAGAGAACATTCTTCTAAAAAGTTTTTGGCTTTCTCAGGTAAGTTTTGGCAAACTCCAGCCTGGCTTTTTTATGTCTCTGGGTCAGAAGTGCGGTCTTCCTGGGTATCCTACCATAGAGTCCCTTTTCATTCAGACGCCGGCGGATAGTACGGGTTGACACTGTTGTACCCTCGGACTGCAGGGCAGCTAGAACTTGTTTGGATGTTAGTCGAGGTTCTTTAGCCACCATCCGCACAATCTTTCGTTGAAATCTCTCGTCAATTTTTCTTTTCCGTCCACTTCTAGGGAGGTTAGCCACAGTGCCATGGGCTTTACACTTCTTGATGACACTGCGCACGGTAGACACAGAAACATTCAGGTCTTTGGAGATGGACTTGTAGCCTTGAGATTGCTCATGCTTCCTCACAATTTTGCTTCTCAAGTCCTCAGACAGTTCTTTGGTCTTCTTTCTTTTCTCCATGCTCAATGTGGTACACACAAGGACACAGGACAGAGGTTGAGTCAACTTTAATCCATTTCAACTGGCTGCAAGTGTGATTTAGTTATTGCCATCACCTGTTATGTGCCACAGGTAAGTAACAGGTGCTGTTAATTACACAAATTAGAGAAGCATCACATGATTTTTCAAAGGGTGCCAATACTTTTGTCCACCCCCTTTTTTATGTTTGGTGTGGAATTATATCCAATTTGGCTTTTTGACAATTCTTTTTGTGGTTTTCCATTGACGACAAATTAAATGAAGATATTACCAAAGCATTTGTGATTGCAATCATTTTCTGGAAGAAATTGAGTATTATCTGACAGAATTGCAGGGGTGCCAATACTTTTGGCCAGCACTGTATATATTATTCCTGTACTGTGACATCACTGTGTGTATTATAATGTACTGTGACATCACTGTGTATATTATCTCTGTACTGTGACATCACTGTGTGTATTATGGGGGGGTTGGTGTGTTCCTGTCTGTGACCCGTGTGTTCCCTGTACTGTGACATCACTGTGTGTATTATCCTGTACTGTGACATCACTGTGTGTATTATCTCTGTACTGTGACATCACTGTGTGTATTATCCCTGTACTGTGACATCACTGTGTGTATTATCCTGTACTGTGACATCACTGTGTGTATTATCCCTGTGCTGTGAATGCATGGATTTCATTTTCTGAACTTGCGGCTTCTGGTGGTCATGGCTGAGTAGGGCCCCTTTCCTACTTTTGCTATAGGCCTCGTGTTTGTTCAGGCTCTGTAAACAAATGTGGTGTAGAAAATGTTCCATCTTCCTGAATGCATTGTGTTACGAATTATTTGAGACCAGCTTAGGGCATGGGAAATGCCCAATGATATCCAGCAGAAATTTAAATGCAGCTCTAAATATGACTGGAGTATAAAATATTGTGTACAATGAATAATAAGAAATATAATTGAGGGTTAATAATTGCAGCACATTGCACAGCCACAGGCGCTCTGTTGTGACTGCACATGTAGCGTGATCTGCGTCACTGTATTCGTGTCCGGTCAACTGTCATGATTTATAGAACATTTCTAACAAATTCCCTCATCCCGGCAGCGAGAGTCCATGTCCCAGCCCCCCACTGTTTAGGAGATGCTCACCCCGCTGTGCCACAGAAACCCTCCATTCTATTGCAGCAGCAGTCGGGAAAAAATTGAATTCCAACGCAGCTGACACAAGTGTGTCTACTGCTGCTGAGGGGCAGCGCCTGGGACCCCCGTGGTTCTGTTATGTGCAAGGGGGTAGATGGGCTCTTCTATGCATTTAACCCTTTGTGTAATGAGAAAATCTTTTCATGGAGACAATTTTTGCACATTTTTTTTAGTGTAAACCAGATCAACAAATAGGTGGCATAAACATAAACGAGGCAGTTTGCAGATGTTCAAGATTTACCACCCACCACTGAGATATCTCCAATTCTGGATACCTGCAGCCACCACTAGGAGGAGCATGTCACTATCGTGCACCCCAAGTATCAGCGTGTCATTATCCCGTACCCCCAGTGTCAGCCTGTCATTATCCTGTACCCCGAGTGTCAGCCTGTCATTATCCCGTACCCCCAGTGTCAGCCTATCATTATCCTGTACCCCAGTGTCAGCCTGTCATTATCCTGTACCCCAAGTGTCAGCCTGTCATTATCCTGTACCCCCAGTGTCAGCCTATCATTATCCTGTACCCCCAGTGTCAGCCTGTCATTATCCTGTACCCCGAGTGTCAGCCTGTCATTATTCTGTACCCCAGTGTCAGCCTGTCATTATCCTGTACCCCCAGTGTCAGCCTGTCATTATCCTGTACCCCCAGTGTCAGCCTGTCATTACCCTGTACCCCCAGTGTCAGCCTATCATTATCCTGTACCCCGAGTGTCAGCCTGTCATTATCCTGTACCCCAAGTGTCAGCCTGTCATTATCCTGTACCCCAAGTGTCAGCCTGTCATTATCCTGTACCCCAAGTGTCAGCCTGTCATTATCCTGTACCCCGAGTGTCAGCCTGTCATTATCCTGTACCCCAAGTGTCAGCCTGTCATTATCCTGTACCCCCAGTGTCAGCCTATCATTATCCTGTACCCCGAGTGTCAGCCTGTCATTATCCTGTACCCCGAGTGTCAGCCTGTCATTATTCTGTACCCCGAGTGTCAGCCTGTCATTATCCTGTACCCCCAGTGTCAGCCTGTCATTATCCTGTACCCCCAGTGTCAGCCTGTCATTATCCTGTACCCCCAGTGTCAGCCTGTCATTATCCTGTACCCCGAGTGTCAGCCTGTCATTATCCTGTACCCCAAGTGTCAGCCTGTCATTATCCTGTACCCCAAGTGTCAGCCTGTCATTATCCTGTACCCCAAGTGTCAGCCTGTCATTATCCTGTACCCCGAGTGTCAGCCTGTCATTATCCTGTACCCCAAGTGTCAGCCTGTCATTATCCTGTACCCCGAGTGTCAGCCTGTCATTATCCTGTACCCCGAGTGTCAGCCTGTCATTATCCTGTCGCGCCTGACCCCGAGTGTCAGCCTGTCATTATCCTGTACCCCGAGTGTCAGCCTGTCATTATCCTGTACCCCGAGTGTCAGCCTGTCATTATCCTGTACCCCCAGTGTCAGCCTGTCATTATCCTGTACCCCCAGTGTCAGCCTGTCATTATCCTGTACCCCCAGTGTCAGCCTGTCATTATCCTGTACCCCGAGTGTCAGCCTGTCCTTATCCTATACCCCAAGTGTCAGCCTGTCATTATCCTGTACCCCGAGTGTCAGCCTGTCATTATCCTGTACCCCCAGTGTCAGCCTGTCATTATCCTGTACCCCCAGTGTCAGCCTGTCATTATCCTGTACCCCCAGTGTCAGCCTGTCATTATCCTGTACCCCCAGTGTCAGCCTGTCATTATCCTGTACCCCGAGTGGCAGCCTGTCATTATCCTGTACCCCGAGTGTCAGCCTGTCATTATCCTGTACCCCGAGTGTCAGCCTGTCATTATCCTGTACCCCGAGTGTCAGCCTGTCATTATCCTGTACCCCAAGTATCAGCCTGTCATTATCCTGTACCCCAAGTGTCAGCCTGTCATTATCCTGTACCCCCAGTGTCAGCCTGTCATTATCCTGTACCCCCAGTGTCAGCCTGTCACTATCCTGTACCCCAAGTGTCAGCCTGTCATTATCCTGTAACCCGAGTGTCAGCCTGTCATTATCCTGTACCCCGAGTGTCAGCCTGTCACTATCCTGTACCCCAAGTATCAGCCTGTCACTATCCTGTACCCCAAGTGTCAGCCTGTCATTATCCTGTACCCCCAGTGTCAGCCTGTCATTATCCTGTACCCCAAGTGTCAGCCTGTCACTATCCTGTACCCCAAGTGTCAGCCTGTCATTATCCTGTACCCCGAGTGTCAGCCTGTCATTATCCTGTACCCCAAGTGTCAATGTTTTAAATCTATAATCTCATCAAACTCTAATTGTTTTTGTGTATACAGTCATTAGTGTCTCCATGACAGTTTGTAGTGACTACAAACAAACTACAGTCATGTGAAGCTAATCTTTAGACAGCAGCGTGGATAGAAGGGAGTAGCACATGGGTGCAGGATCAGACTACACAGTATGTAGTCTGTAACCATGGAGACACATAGCACTGCTCAGATTCTACACACAAAACAATAGGAGATTTGTAGATAATTATTTTGTTTATACAAAGTTACTTCTTGGTCTCTGTTCATATACTTTGATCCATTGCTCACCTCTCCTCTTGTACAGGGCCAGGCATCTGAATACCTGGAGGTGCACAGTGACCCCTCTTCATTTAGGTCGTCCAGAAGGCCAAAAGTAGCCGTACAGTTAGTAGCAAAATACTTATAAGCTCGCCAAGTTTTCCCATGGTCAAAGGACCTCTCCAGAACCATGGCTGCAGGACGAGGAGACCTGAAGACCATGATGACGTGCGTCAAGTAAAACTCTGTCTCAAAGTCCAACCTGATCTCCTCTCGGAGGACGCCCTGTGCTGACTGCCACCAGGTACCCGGGCTGGAGAAGACGTCATCTGTCATGTGCGAAGGAAGGTGCGAGTTCTCCGACTTGTTGATGCTACATTTTGTGCACTGACTTTGGCTGCAGGAGACCGTTGTCTGGTGGATGTTGACCTCAGGGTAGAAGCAATAGAGTTCACTGGCATTCTGGCCACAAGTGGTGAGGGTGACCGGTGTACGGCCAATGGCAAGGTTCCCGACTGGCGGGTTGCAGGAATATCCATCACAGCGGAGGTGGTGGAGCTTGGTTGAATCTAGAGAGTAAAATGAACAGAAAGAAAGTGACAATTCCATGTCCACCTTTCTGCATGTTGTCATTGAACTGGCACAAATACTAAGGACAGATCTTATACTTCTTAGGGCCGGCTCACATCTGCGTTCGACTTCGGAGTCCACTTGGAGACCCCCGAACGGAAACCTATACGCATAGAAAAGCGGTTACCTAAGGAAACCCGCGGACCCCATAGACTATAATGGGATCCGTATGGTTTCCGTACGAAACATGTGGAGAGGAAAGTGCTGCTTGCTTTGTGCGGAAACCACACGGACCCCATTATAGTCTATGGGGTCCGTGGGTTTCCTTAGGTAACCGCTTTTCTGTGAACCGGCCCTTACAGCTGAGGGTTTGTTACAACTGTATCCAGCCTAGACAATTCTCTGCAGTAGCACAAATCTCTCTCTTATCTAGATCTGCTACATTCTGTTACAATGTCTCAGTGCAGGTAATATGTATCCGTCTGTAGTCCAGTCAGGCACTGTTCACATCTGCATTGTTATTTTCATTGTTCTGCTCTATTACAGCACCAGCAGAGGCACAACTAAAGGGGATGCCGAGGTGGCAATTGTTGCCAGGCCCTGGACCCGGAGGGGGCCCAAAGGCCTTTCCACAGCATAAGAAGATACCAGTATTATAGATAACACATGGAATGTGAAGGCCCCATTACAGATTTTGCATTGGGGCCCAGGAGCTTTAAGTCACGCCTCTGAGCATCAGATCTGTTACATCACAGACTCGGAGAGCACCCAATGGATCCCATTCACTTTGGGTGCACATCATGGGGCCTGACAATTTACTGGACAGAACAGTGCAATAGTAGCTAGAAATAGGTGAACCTTGCAAGGTTTGTTTCGCAAATATTCGTGAGGTTTGTCCGCCTGTTTTGTGTCTGAACTGGAAGTGCTAATATTATACTCTCTTCATACCCCAGACTATAATAAGTGGCCACCCAGGGGAGATGAAGAAACAAGAAACATTGATACTCACCTTTCCTCACCTCTCCTGGACTCCCTTCTGGGTGACATCAAGGAGTCCAGAGAACTTCTGAGGCCTGTGATTGGCCTCAGCAGTCTCCTGGGACATGACATCATCCAGGAGGCCGGAAGAGGCTGCATGATGATCAAAGAGGATCCAGATGGAGCCCAGAAGAGGTGAGGGATGGTGAGTATCAGTGTTTGTTATGTTTCTGCACCCCCTCCTGGGCCTCCAATTATTATACTCAGAGGTCTGAAGAGAGTAGAATAGTGATTCATAAGTGACTACAAAGTTTAGGATGAATGTGGTACTGCTAAAACCAGCTCGCCCATCTGTGAGCACTATTAGACCTATAAATTATAAAGTTTCCAAACTTTTCATTATGCATAAGCGTCTTGCCCCATACAGTGATATTATCTGCAATACACACTTTATTACACACTAGTTATAATGATGGTGTTTAAGCACAGTCAGGGGGTCACCATCCTGCCAGCCTGGCGCACAGACAGCGTAGCGGCCTCAGATACCAGGGGAGAGCTTCAATAATTCATAAAGTGCTGATGACTGGGGACGCGGTCTTATCTCTTTGGGAGCTGCTGTTGCATGCACTGATTTCCTGACTGCAGCCGCTGAACCGGATCCATTCTCCAATAATCGGCCAGCATCCTGTCTCATTACCCCCCCCCCCCCCCCCGATAAGCCAGGGAGCCCATAGACGCATTAACCCAGCACTGGAAGCATCACAGCAAGTAACTGTGTAAGAGGTACATAGTAACCGAAGATTATAGACTATTGATACAATGTATCGTAATGTAGCAGTGCAGGAGTGGCCCTCCAAAACTTCTGGCTCCTAGAAGAAGGTTTTATTACACAAGGGCAGGGGTCAACAGTATCCATTCATATCTATTGAGATGCTCATTCAATAGTTTTTGGAGCTGCAAGACTGTTATTTAGATCATATTCATACATGACAAATTTGTTGCAGAAATTTCTACAACTGTAGAAATACGTCTGAATAGGTTTTAAGGAGCTTGCTGCCAAAACAACCCCACTGACATGAATGGAATGGATTATCGGTTGTAGAAATCACTGCCATTAATCTCCCGTGTGTGAATATAGCCTTAATATAAAGGTCAGCAGCCACCTACCTATTGATGGTTTCCCACACTAGGCTACTTACCAACAATTATGTTAGTAAATCAAGGATGTTTCAATAGGTGATTGATGACCTTTCCTTACGGGAAGTATTTAACAGGAGATCTGTGGGGGTCTGTTACCTGGGACCCCTGTGGATCAGCCGTTTACAGCAGCAGCATTCACTTACACTTCACAGGCCATGTGACGTCACGTTCATCAGTCACATGACCTGTTTGTAGCTCAGTCCCTATCAAGTGACTGGCCTGAGCAGTGATACCCAGAACGTAAAACTAGAAATATCCTTTAATAAAAAGGGCAGGTTTCATTTTAAAGAGGTCCAATTTATATCACTTTTTTTTATATAACTGTAATTTTATTGAAAAATTTTTCATTAACAAGGAATAAAGAAAAAACAAAAAAACAATAATAATCAAACAAACAGGAAGCATTGAGGTAAATAGAGGCTATCTGCCTCCTCCCCCTTAAGCAATATGCATTTAAATTAAGCAGTGAACAAGGGAGGGGGGAATGGAGGGGTTAAGAAGACAAGGGTAGGACCAAAGGGAAGGGGGGGGGGGAGGGAAGGAGAGGACTAGAGATCAGAGACCCTGTGATGCACAATACATGTCCCAGGGTGCCCAAATAGCCCCAAAGGCTTCCCGTGAATTATGTAGGCCAGCAGTCAGGTATTCAAGACTCCTCACATCCTTCATTCTAGCCACAAGCTCAAGACTAGATGGGGGACTCACCTTCTTCCAGTTTCTAGCTATGAGAGTTTTAGCTGCAGTACAAAGATGCAAGAAAAGCCTGGATGACTTATTGCTCAGGTGTCTGGGGGGAAGGTTCAGGAGATAAAGAAGAGGGTCAAGAGGAACCTCTTGCAAAAAGAGAGCAGTCGTCAGAGTCCTGACCTCCCTCCAAAAACCGAGGATGAGAGGGCACGTCCAAAAGATATGGTGCAGGGTACCCACCGCAGCTCCACAGCGCCAGCACCATGGGGGAACTAATGGGTTTAAAGTATGAAGGAGAGCCGGAGTATGATACCAATGCATCAACAGCTTATACTGCGTTTCCCTAAACGTAATGCACTGAGATGATTTCTGGGCCCGAGACCATACAATCCGCCACTGTTCCTGGGAGATGGGTTTACCCACCGCCTCCTCCCATTTAAGCATATAGCGATGATTAACAGGAGAGCCTGTAGTTTGTGAGTTAAGAAGTTGGTAAATAGAGGATATAAAGCCCCTAGTGGACGTGCCTGCACGGCAAATCTTTTCAAAAGCGGTGGGGAGTGACACCTTAAGAGACCCATGGAGGGAGCGGACAAAGTGAACCACCTGCAAGTAATGGAACCATTCAGTACCTGGCAGGTTTTGATTAGCTGTAAGATAAGCAAAGGACCTGAGTTCCAAGGTTCCAGGGTCAACCATGTCAGCAATCCGGTAAAGGCCAGCTTCAGACCACACTTTAGTCATGGCAGAAGTCAGGCTCTCTGGGAGAAGGGGGTTGTATAGTATGGAGACCATAGATGAGCGCGGGGACATCAGGGAGAATCTAGCACAACAGGTAGACCAGATAGATCTAGTAAACCGAATGGGGCCCAACAGGTACGAGGCAGGGGGGGTGGGGGGGGAGCTGACCCACAGAAGCGCGTTAGGATGCATGGGTGCCAGCCATAGCTTTTCTATCTGCACCCATCTGGTGTATGCTGGCATAGCCGCCCAGAATGGGATATGGCGTAAGTGGGCCGCCCAGTAATAATGTAACAGATGTGGGACAGCCATACCCCCAGACCCCCTATCCGCCAGCATAACAGATCTAGGTATTCGGTGTCGTTTTGCTTTCCAGATAAACTGGAAGATAGCTTTCTGTAGGTTCCGTAATTCTCCCCGAGGTATCGCGACTGGGAGCGTCTCGAAAAAATACAGTAGCTTCGGGAGGAGAGTCATCTTGACCGCAGCAATTCTCCCCAAAAGGGAGATAGGCAAGGGTTGCCATTTGTCCAATAGGGCTCTTAGCTCACAAAACAACCGCGGGTAGTTTGCCGAGTAGAGGGTCGCATAGGAGGTGGATATATGGACTCCCAGGTAGCGGATAGAGGACTCCCGCCACTGGAAATCGTAATTACTGCGGAGGAGAAGGAGAAGGTCCCGTGGGATGTTAAGTGGGAGTGCCTCAGTCTTCGCGGGGTTCACCTTATACCCTGAGAGATCACCATAGGTCTCTAGCGAGCGCAGCAAGTTTGGAAGGGTAGTATGAGGGGAGGTGAGAGTGAGGAGTACATCGTCCGCAAAGAGAGATATCTTAAATTCCTTATCTTGGACCATGATGCCCTTGATATTAGGGTCTCGCCTAATCTTGGCCGCTAGCGGTTCAATGCAGAGGGCAAATATGATGGGTGACAGGGGGCAACCCTGCCTAGTGCCATTTCGAATAGGGAAGAAGGGCGAAGATGCATGGGGAAGCTTAATTGCTGCTGAGGGTAAGGAGTAAAGGGCCTGGATAGCTGTGAGAAACGGTCCCGTAAGCCCGAACGCCTTAAGCGTAGTATGCATAAACGACCAATTTATGCGGTCAAAAGCCTTTTCAGCGTCCAGGCTCAAGAGAAGGGCCGGGGTAGAATAATGATTGGCCACCTCCACCAAATCCACAGTCCTCCTGGTGTTGTCACCACCCTGACGACAGGGGATGAATCCCACCTGGTCCTTATGGACAAGCAGAGGGAGCCAAGCATTCAGTCTATTGGCTAAGAGTTTGGTGAAAAGTTTCAGGTCCGTGTTCAGCAAAGCAATCGGTCGGTAGTTAGCACAATCCTGCAAGTCCTTACCCGGTTTAGGGACCAATGTGAGTAGTGAAGAGAGCATAGTCGGGGGTATAGGGGAACCTGAAAGGAAGGAATTGAAGAGGGACAATAGATGAGCAGAGAGTTCACCCTGGAAAACCTTATAATAATTGTAAGTGAACCCATCTGGGCCTGGGGCTTTCCCATTTGGGAGGTCCCTCAGGACCCCTTCTAGTTCCTCCCTGGTGATGGGGGTATTCAGGGAGGTTAGGGCCTCAGGAGGAAGGCGTGGGAGACAACAATCCTTTAAATAGTCTTCCAGTAGTGTTGAGTCATCCCCAGGGAGTAGTGCTCGTGGGGGGGGGGGGTAAGTCATACAGCTTAGAGTAGTAAGAGTGGAACGCCAGCGCCACAGCATCAGGGTGATGTTGAAGAGTACCCGCGGGGCAATTTATATCACTTTGAGAGTTAATGAAGGGGACATGGAGGTCCTCTGTTCAGGTTCCTCACCTCTTTTCCAGAGTATTGAGTGACTCTCACTCTGAAGGACCTTTCCTGCCCTGGACTACGTCTACACAGACAACCCATTGATGTGAATGGACACTTTGTAATACTTAATTTCTCCTGTGATGGCGCTGCAGGGAAACTGAGCACTTGCTGCTACAGTCTTCACCGATTACAGGTGATCTATGGGGTCCCACTTTGTGATCCACTTATTCTCAGCACAGCTGTAAAATGTAGAATCTATTTGGTCTATATGTTTATAGTCCGATGGGAGTATTAGTCCCAATAAACTGGGTGGGCATCTCTTGCTGTATGCAGCGATGACCCTGGACAGAGTATATGGGAGAGCACACCCATGCGTCAGTGTGGTGACGGAGATATACAAGTCCACATACCAGTCATTATAAAGTACGGCACAACATGGAGGCCGGGGGAAGATATCTGTCCTGGTGACACAGAGCATATCTGCAGCATGTAACATCTGGTGCTGGGAGCACGTGTCGTACTGACATCATGGAGGCCAGGGCAAGTGCTGTCAGTTCTGGAACACGGCATGTTCTGTCTCTAACAAGGTACCCCAACCCAAGGTCCCCCTCGCTGAACGGACACTGATACAACAGGGAACCTCTTAAAGGAGAGGTCTGGTTTATAAAACTGATTTCCAAATACATTATCCACTATCAGTCATTTGGGGGGGGGGGGGGAGATACTGACAGTAGGTTGAGATCCCCCGCCCCCATGATCACTGGTTTGTGTCACCTCCAGAGATATTTACATCCATACATGTCACAGATGTCTGCCACTCCTGTTATAATACACCCGTACTATTATAAGCTGCTGATTTTAGTGGTCCTTTTGCTGGTTCTTGAAGTCCTGTATAAATGATTAGTAAATGTTATGGCCTTGATTGCTATTACATTCTGCTTATCAATCCCTTATCGAGTCAGAGAGAGCGGGAAATCATCCCATCTTCCAGGACGCAATATGTCATCCAAACATGTGCGAGATGGAAAGAATCAGTGGAGGCCAAAACCTTGTAATCTGGACCCATTGCTGAAACAAGTATTAAAGTTTATAACCTGCTGAAAACTGTGCTGCATAGAGCTCTGTATCGTGTGTTATAGCTGTTCTCCTAAATCTACATTATACTCCAGAGCTGCACTCACTATTCTGCTGGTACAGTCACTGTGTACATACATTCCATTACTGATCTTGTACTGATCCTGAGTTACACCCTGTCTTATCTCCAGAGCTGCACTCACTATTCTGCTGGTGCAGTCACTGTGTACATACATTACATTACTTATCCTGTACTGATCCTGAGTTACATCCTGTATTTTCCAGAGCTGCTGCTCCTATTCTGGGTAGAGTCCTGTGTACATACATTACATTATTTTTTTTTTTCTTTTCTTGTGTTACATCCTGTATTATACTCCAGAGCTGGTTCTCTAGTATGCTGGTGCGTCACTGTGTACATACATTACATTATTATCCTGTATACTGATCCTGAGTTAAATCCGTATTATGCTCCATTGATCTGCTATTACTATTCTGGCTGAATCAGTCCACTGTGTACATACATTACTTCTTTCCTGTACTGATCCTGAGTTACTCCTGTATTATACTCCAGAGCTGCGCTCACTATTCTGCTGGTGCAGTCACTGTGTACATACATTACATTCTTCCCTGTAGTGATCCTGAGTTACGCTAGGTTCACACCTGTGTTTGGGTTCCATTCGGGGGTCCCCAAACATGTGCGAGATGGAAAGAATCAGGGGGGAGAAAATACGTGAGAAAATGCTGCATTTTTAAACCTTGGTAATCTGGGGGAACCCGGGGGTTATTGTCTGAGCTGCGCTCACTATTCTGCTGGTACAGTCACTGTGTACATACATTACATTACTTATCCTGTACTGATCCTGAGTTACATCCTGTATTATGGTGGCTCTTTTGTGGTACAGTTTATGTGTACATATTTTGGCTGGTTTTGTTTTTCGACCTGCTGATAACTGTATTCTGCTGGTGCAGTCACTGTGTACATACATTACATTACATTACTTATCCTATACTGATCCTGAGTTACATCCTGTATTATACTCCAGAGCTGCACTCACTTTCTGTGGTATAGCCTGTGCATACTTCTACATCTACTTTTTCTGTCTGTCCTGGTTCTCCTGTATTATACTCCAGAGCTGCGCTCACTATTCTGCTGGTACAGTCACTGTGTACATACATTACATTACTTATCTGTACTGATCCTGAGTTACTCCTTACTGATCCTGAGTTACATCCTGTATTATACTCCAGAGCTGCACTCACTATTCTGCTGGTGCAGTCACTGTGTACATACATTACATTACTTATCCTGTACTGATCCTGAGTTACATCCTGTATTATACTCCAGAGCTGCGCTCACTATTCTGCTGGTGCAGTCACTGTGTACATACATTACATTACTTATCCTGTACTGATCCTGAGTTACATCCTGTATTATACTCCAGAGCTGCGCTCACTGTTCTGCAGGTGTAGCGTTAAAATCCCCCAGCATTTCCTGCTTGTTCAGTGTCTGCACAGAATGATTTGCATTCTTTAGACTATTGCCTTTATTCCAATCTCTGTACAGTCATCTAATGTATAACAAACTAAATGTCCTCGCAAAATTATAGGAGCTCAGCGAAGCTATTACGGGTGTATCTGTCCACAAGCTTGCTGACTGTTTCCATTACCAACCTGCAGAATAGTGAATGTACTGGCCCATTCTGATGTTTCCTCACATATTATAATACCTGGAATCTGAAAACACCTTGGATCATACCTAGAAATGGATTAGTTACATTAGACACTGACCTCCCCCAGGTAATGGGTTATAACCAGTATGGGTTAATTCTCAGTTTTTGGGGGGTGGGTTGTGGAGGTTATACAGTATAGCTGACCTGTGATCATATAGACACACTGAAATAAGACCCCACCGCCCATCTCATTATCAATACACACAGATTACATGATATCCGGTGTTGGGAATTCACCAGCCATGGAATGTTCTATAATAATCCGCAGTATTGATCATGTGTCACATTTTCTTGGCTCTCTCAACTAACCAGGAGCCAAGCAACAAAGAGAGGAAGAGGATCCCGATGTATCTATGGAAATACAGGATTCTACGGTTTCCATCTTGAACAAACAGTGGTCAATCACATAGGCAGCTCTACATATTACAGACAGCTGCTGCATTCAAGAGATTCTGCAGCAGCTGGGGCTTATTTTCCAGTCTGCAAAATATTTGTTCCAAACAGGAACACAAGAAGGATATCCATCTCATATCTACCTGTTTATTTCTCCATCTATCTCATATTTATCGATCTGTTTATCATATTATCTATGTCGGTTCTATTATCCTATTCGAATATCTCTCATATATCCCATTTCTTCTTCTATTTATCATTCAATTAAATTTTCTATTTATTTTATATTATTATATTCTGATATCTCTCATATATAAATATCCAATTCTTTCTTCTAGTTATCTATCATTTGAATTTTCTATTTAATATCCATCTATTTGACTTATCTATCCAATATCTATCTACCTATCTATCTCTATTGCTCAGTTATCTATCCCATACCTATCTATCGTGTTTTTCTATCCAATATATATCTATCTATCTATCTATCTATCTATCTATCTATCTATCTCATATCTATCTATCTATCTCATATCTATCATATCTATCTATCTATCTATCTATCTATCTCATATCTATGAATCATATTCATCAACCTTTATCTATGAGATATCTATCTATTTTATTATCTATCTCTGGTATCTTCTGTTATCTATCATATTATCTTTGTCATTTCTATCGATACGTGGCATATTATCACATGCATTATGTGTACTACCCCATCACATATCAGATGTCAGTGTCCCTTGTACTCTTACACCTACTCAGCCCATCATATTAAGATTAGTAACATATAATTAAATTCAATGACTTCTGACATCAATGACGTGCACTACATCTCCCAGCAAACTGTCTCAGTGCCTGATGAGAGTTGAACCCCCCTTCCCATACCTGTAGTCATGTGACCTCCATCCAGTCTTACCTGGAGCTGTGTGCACTGAGACAATCCATTCCAGGAACACAATGAATGTGATTCCCTTGTTCTGCATGACAGGTCCCAGATGATGGGGGTGATGATGATGATGAGGATGATGAGGATACTGATGAAGGCTGCTCTGCTCCCCTCAACCCTGCATAGCCTGCCCCAGAGTCACCCCAGTATCTGCTGCTCTAGGGGCAGGTGCTCACATGTCTGGGGCTGATGCTCCTGCTCCTACCTCCACATGTCTCTGTAACGACTCCTCAGCTGTGATGTCAGCCTGCACTCCACCCCTTAAAACCAGACTCTTCTCCAGATCAGTCCAGCACAGAGCAGCAGGGCAGCTCTATGCCATGAACTATATCCCCATGCTATATACTGCAGCCTGGCTGTGCATGATATACTGTGCTGTGATACGTGGAGACCCCGCACCGAGCCCTCCACTGAACTTCCAGGACACTTCAGGCTCCAGCTGATGCTCTGGTCCTGGCTCCTGCCTCCTTGAGATGCTGAATCCTCTCCGGGCTGTCACTTTCATTACTCTCTCCCAGACTGTTGTCTCTTTAAATTAAATGCCCAACACGTGGGTAAAGACTCCGCCCACTCACTTTTTTGGAATGCGACGGAGCAGCGCCCTCTGCTGGAGGGAACCAACACTGCGGGTACCTGCCATAGACATCTGTGGACCAGAAATTGTATAAAATAAATTAAAGATTTAAGAAACATCACACAGTGATGTCACAGTATAGGATAATACACACAGTGATGTCACAGTACAGGATAATACACACAGTGATGTCACAGTACAGAGATAATACACACAGGGATGTCACAGTACAGGATAATACACACAGTGATGTCACAGTACAGAGATACTACACACAGTGATGTCACAGTACAGAGATACTACACACAGTGATGTCACAGTACAGGATAACACACACGTGATGCACGTACAGGATAATACACACAGTGATGTCACAGTACAGGGATAACACACACAGTGATGTCACAGTACAGAGATAATACACACAGTGATGTCACAGTACAGGATAATACACACAGTGATGTCACAGTACAGGGATAATACACACAGTGATGTCACAGTACAGAGATAATACACACAGTGATGTCACAGTACAGGATAATACACACAGTGATGTCACAGTACAGAGATAATACAGTGATGTGACAGTACAGGGATAATACACACAGTGATGTCACAGTACAGGATAATACACACAGTGATGTCACAGTACAGAGATAATACAGTGATGTCACAGTACAGGGATAATACACACAGTGATGTCACTGTACAGAGATAATACACACAGTGATGTCACAGTACAGAGATAATACACACAGTGATGTCACAGTACAGAGATAATACACACAGTGATGTCACAGTACAGGGATAAAACACACAGTGATGTCACAGTACAGGATATACACACAGTGATGTCACAATGTAAACACCGTGACATCGGATAATACACACAGTGATGTCACAGTACAGAGATAATACACACAGTGATGTCACAGTATAGGATAATACACACAGTGATGTCACAGTATAGGGATAATACACACAGTGATGTCACAGTGGTAATACACAGTGATGTCACAGTACAGGGATAATACACACAGTGATGTCACAGTACAGAGATAATACACACAGTGATGTCACAGTACAGAGATAATACACACAGTAATGTCACAGTACAGAGATAATACACACAGTGATGTCACAGTACAGAGATAATACACACAGTGATGTCACAGTACAGAGAATATACACAGAGTGATGTCACAGTACAGGGATAATACACACAGTGATGTCACAGTACAGAGATAATACACACAGTGATGTCACAGTACAGAGATAATACACACAGTGATGTCACAGTACAGAGATAATACACACAGTGATGTCACAGTACAGAGATAATCACACAGTGATGTCACAGTACAGGATAATACACACAGTGATGTCACAGTACAGAGATAATACACACAGTGATGTCACAGTACAGAGATAATACACACAGTGATGTCACAGTACAGGATAATACACACAGTGATGTCACAGTACAGGATAATACACACAGGTTCTGGTATTTGGGATGATAAGAATCATTTAGGGCCCTTATGATTAGTTCACATTTGCGATCAGGGATTCCGTTCCCCATTATGCTTTAAAATTCTGGAGAGAAAAGTCTTGCAAGCAGGACTTTTCTCTTTGCATTTTTCAGGCAGACACCCGGTGGATCACGTTATAGTCTATGGGGTTTGCAGGTTTCCGCGGGTAACTACTTTTAAAGTGGATTGGGTTTCTGTTTTTTGGGTCCCCAAGCGAACCTGAAGAACAGAAACCCAAGCGCAGATGTGAAGCTATCCTTATTGAGTCAGTGGGATCAGTCAGTAGTCATGGACCCTGAGCCATGATTCTAATGTGAACACACTCTTACCAACACTAATACATTATAACAATCTGCAGCTCTATATTCAGACACGTGTTCAGTAGGATTTTAACCCCTTCATGGATATATAGTAATTTTGTCATTCAGAAATGGCAAATGGGGATCTTAAAAATGCTGTTGAATCTGAAGACAAATGTTCATAGAAAGTTGAGGAACTTTTCATTACACATTGGATAATCCTGCCATACACACTGGTCACTTTTCCTGAAACAGCGCCCCTTTGCCACTGACTGTGTCTGGTACTGCAATATTTATGTGAATGTGAATGGGGCTGAGATGCAATACTAGACACTGTCTATGAATAAGGGTGGCGCTGTTTTTGGAATAAAAGCTTTTTTTTACCTATTATTTTTCTCAATAACAAACAGATAACATTTGGGTACAGTTTATGTGCAGGTTGTGATTGGACATTGGTCACATGTCAGTGCTGCAGTACTAGTATGCTACTGTGTCTGATCACCAGGAATACAGATTTAGATTTACAGACATGAAGGTAACACATCTACAGGTGCATCTCAATAAATGAGAATATCTGTGAAACGTTCCTTCATGTCAGTAATTCAGTAATACAATCCATAATCAGCGTCTTCCATGATTGTGTGTCCTACTGAACCAGACTGAGGGGCCATTGAAAGGCTTAGGAAACCTTGGCAGGTGACACTGAATTTACAAGACTGAACTGAACTTACAATATTCTCATTTTCTTAGATTTGGGTTTTCATTCCCTGTAATCCATAATCAACATTTACAGAAATAAAACACTTGAAATAGAAGACTCTGTGTGTAAAGAATCTAGAAAATATAGGAGGTCACTTTATTAATGGAATTACTGGAAGAAATAAACGTTTCACAGATAATCTAATTTATTGGGATGCACCTGTAACTGGGTGATTGCTCTGCCCTGTCTGTCTGAGGACTTGCTCAGGTAACATATTAATTTGGGGAAGGGTATGGACCAATAAGGGGGCAGCCTAGAGGTGGGTGTGCCTGCTAGACTTGATAGCTTTCCCTGGCCCTCCTGTGTCAGTCCAGTTGATCCATTTGCTCAGAAACCTCAGGATGATTGATCTGCAGGATTTGTGTGCTGGCATCCCCCTCCACCCTCTGCCCCAAAATAGAGGGAGGGATAAAGGGGTCCCCCATGCCCCTGTCCGGACACCACAGCTCTCTGCACAGGAGGAAAAGGTGAGTTTTTGGAGGTTTAGTATTTGTTCATAGCTGGTGCAGTTTCTGTACTCCATGTATGGTGTGGGATGTAGCGGGAGAGGTGTGAGTCCTTGTCAGGACAGACTGACATGTTGTAATGAACTGTACCCCAATGGAGGGAATCTGTCAGCGCATCTATGGTAGTTTTCTGGCATAGATATGTTAATGTGGCACATTGTTTGGTGTAAGGCCCTCTCTTGCACCACATGCCGTGTGCACCTTGCTGATTTCTGCGGAGTTGGGCAGGGACACCTCGGCCTGAAATACTTATTATATATGTGACTTCCATTCTGGTGCATGGGCGTGTGCCAGACTTGAGGCCACAGAGTTGAAGGGGATACAACTTTTTACTTATTGCACCCTGGTTCTGTGTGTGTGCGCTTTTTGCAGGTTGGAGGAGCTCGTGTCTATGTCGTCAGTAGTAAAGCGTTAACGTAGGGGTTTTTATCAGTGGGTTAATCATTCCCCTTTATCGTGCAACAAGTCACTGTAAACAAGTAGTCCAGCACAGATGTCCGCCTCCCCAGGATCCAGACCGTTATTTTTATAATATATCATCCTTATCCCGGGCACACAGCTAGGTCTGAATTTGCAGAGTAATTCTGCTTAGATGCTGTTCTCCCCTTCCCCCTATATTACTATAAGATGATGTAGCAGAGCTGGATGTGTCACCTGGTGCAGCTCATGGTGATTAGAGGTTGTAGGGGTTTCCAAAGGACTGTGCATAATGCTACGGCCTAGTCTTATGGGGTATTCCAGGGGTTAACAATTGACCTATCCTTCATTTTCGCTCACTATGGCTTGACGCCTCGTAGTCACATTGAGCAGGAAGACTCACATGAAAAGTTTTCCTGCACCGTTGGGTCTTCTATCCAGACCTCCATTGCTACCGGTCTGGCTGTCCATCCATGGTGTGTAATTCCAGATCTGAGCCTGAGAATTGTCCATTGTGAGAACTGAACAATTGCTTTGTGCCCGTAGGACAACTATGGGACCACCGTTCTTGCTATTGGTGAAATATTTTGTTCTGCTGGAGTATACTACTGAAGTTGATTCTGGCTGTTTCTTACTGCTGCGCAACTGACATTAACCTGTTATGTTGGAAATCTTATTTGGTAAATGCTGGTGACAACGTGCTCGTGTGGATACAGTGTAATTGTTCCTGTGACATCACTACGTTCTACAAACATGAAGTCCAGCTGTCCTGCCCTTGGGTGGGTCAGAGTAGGAAGGTGAGCCAGAATTGTCTTGGCTCACCTCCCCATTGACATGGCAAGTGGACTTCCTGCTTGTCGAATTAAATGATATAGATCGGAGTAGGAGGAAGAGCTAAGCCCGGCCTGGCTCTCTTTCCCTCTACTCTGACCTACCCAAGGACAGGGCGACCGAACTTTCTGCTCAACTGTAGGGATGTTGCAGCCAAGAAATACTTGATTCAAACAGGCATGTTGTCACCAGGTGTTTACTGAGGTAGATATAGCAACAGAAGTTGGAATGGAAGACCTGAAGGTGCAGGAACACCTCCTTCATATGAGTCTTCTTGCCTGACGTGACTACAAGGCATCTGACTGTAGGTTGCGAACGCTGTACTTCAAGTGGCGCCAAAGAGACCCCCTCCCAATGCACGGAACCCTCTGTCCAGAAACACCGCACTTGGGCAGATGTGACCGATGATTGCCACTGGTCTCAGCAGTCACGTGAGGGGTGGTTTCTGGCACGTCATTGGATAGCAGAGCACCAGGGACAGGTGACTGTAGTTTTTCCAATACCTGGACAACCCCTTTAAATACTTTCTTGTATTTTGATCCTATTGTGTTGCTGCCCTCCAAACATGACAGCTTAAAACTTTAACTAGTAACCCTTGGAAACCGACCACAAATTATCTGCATTCTGTAGTCAGACATATGACCCAGCTCTGTCAGTCAACTGAGCTACCCATGATGCACTGCTCTGGACATGCATACAATACATAATGCAACTCAGTCTGAACTCGCATGATGGATTGTAGAATTCTGAATGCAGCTCTGGATGTCAATAGATCAGAATAGATATTGTAACCGTAAAATCTGTTACATAGATGTATATGTAAAGAGTTTCACAGTGCTGCTTCTGTCATATGGCGGGATCTCTTTACATCCTGGTATGTGTATGATCTAACAAAAGGGGAGCTGGACAGGTATTGAGAGGCAAAATTAGTGTCTGTGAGTTTCTCTGTGTGCAATCTCTTAGTAATAGATCCAAAGTCCTCTCTCTATCCTTAAAGATTCGGGTGGAGATCTCGTTCCCTATTTTGCATGACAGGTTCGTGAATGTGTTGGTAACGTCAAAGCTGAAACGCATGGACAGACCCCAATATCTAAATCAAACCTGCACTTTCTGGACACTGCAGGCTGCCTCTGCATAGCTTGAAATGGCTGATAACAGGGAGCAATAGCTTGCAGCCTACCGTGCAGCAAAACAAGAGAAGAAATACTGCAGGTTCAGTAAATTGTGGCTTCTCTCTGCTTTATTTCAGCTTGCTTTGGAGAATGCCTTGCGCTATATTCCTCCCGAGCATCATTCTATCCTGGCTCCCGAATTTGTTGAGGAGCTCAGACGTTTTGGACACATTTACATGTACCGGTTCTGCCCAAAGATCGACATGAGGTAAGCTCAGGGGGTGTTAGGTGGCTTTGGATGAGTACGATTAGACACCGAACCATCCGCTCCCCATAACATGACCATAAATCACAGTATATTCTATAAGAATGCCAGAGGTGACCCCACATAATCCGCCATGTAAGGTCGCAATATTTTACATAGTGTCAAAAGAAAAATATATGGTCAATTTAATCAAATACTGGAATTGAGACTTGGGGGCTGTAAATGGCACCCCCATAGTTTTGCTGTTGACTTATTGCACTATAAACTTTTTTTTTTTTTTTTTTTTTTAGGGCTTATCCGATCAGCGAATATCCCTGCAAAACCATAAAGGCGGCAGCGATAATGCACATGATTATGAATAACCTGGATCCGGCCGTGGCTCAGGTATGGATTTATGATGTGGCTGCCATGTTATGAGAAATATAAGAAAACTGTATCTGACTGTGGAATAATGGTGGACAATTAACTTACTACTATATTGCCCTGTGTAACCGGACCAGTTATGTAATACAGCCACACAGTGCACACATAATAGTGCCGTACAAGTGAGCACATGATCGTGCCCAAAAAATACCACTATAGAATGCCAAAATAACAGCACAGCTGGCATGACTTGGTAACTCCATGATAAGGCATATGAGAGCAAGAGAAGGAGGCTCTGAGCGCCAGGGATGGGTGGTGGCCCTGTATACATGGAGGGTATAATAAGAGATAACAGATCTCCTAACTCGCCTTTATTTATAACAGTTTCCCCAGGAGTTGGTGACGTACGGCGGCAATGGACAGGTCTTCAGTAACTGGGCACAGGTAAGTTCTAGAAGGAAGTGAAGCCTATAAATCTTATAGTAATGTGAAGGGGCTGCACATCATGAAAACTGGACATGTTTCATATATTTCTCCCTTCCCCCGTACATTGGACCATCCCTGGAGACCTTACGCTTGATGCTCTTCTCGATGGAGGATGGTTCCTCTACCCATTACATTGTACCATGTGGTATCTAATAGAAAAGCTTTGAAACTCTCTGCCCTGGGGTCTTGCTTTGTGACCTCTGGAGCTTCACATGATGGAAGTCTTGGTTGCAGGTCATAATGATGTTCCTTCTAGCTGCTGTGGCGTCTCCCATAGACAGGAGATTCTGGAACATGGGCGAGAGACAAACCTCTTTATATAACTTTTTAACCGTTTCTGCATCTTCTTACTCCTTTCCATTGACAGATGTCAGATTACATAGTAGTCTGAGTCCAGAGTAAGAAGGATTCAGCAGAGGTTTTAACCAGTTTAGAAGTGGGGGGGGGGGGGGAGAGCCTGATAAGTGGTGAAAGAAGCATTTTTCTCTAAGATGTATTGCAAAGTTTCTTGTATAAGCTTGTACTATTGACTTATGCAAAGTTAAAGAATTATTGACCTCTTCTGAATAGTGGATACAAAGTAAACCCGTGCCAACCAGATTAAGCTCCATGCCCTAGTGCCAGTCTGCTATTAACCAGATGAACTTAATGGACTTGTATCTCAGTTTCTGTAACTTTGTAACCTCGGCAGTGCTAAACACTGCAAATATGTACAGATGACATGACCTGTGTACAGGCCCCAAAAAGATTCAAACACAAGGGCAGATAGGAATTCCAGTCCTGAAATTGTGCCTCAGCTTGGGGAAAGAGCATAGCCCTTGATGAGACGGCACTTCCATTTGACCCTAGGACTATGTGGTGTTCTTCCCATGTATAATTCCCCCCCTCTTTTCCTTGTCTGCAGTTCTGGCTTGTGATGCATTATCTATCGCAGATGACTGAAGAGCAGACCCTTGTCATGTACAGCGGGCATCCTCTTGGTCTCTTCCCCAGTCACCCTGGAGCTCCGCGCCTAGTTATCAGTAATGGGATGGTGAGGCTGCTCATGATGGTTCTTTCTTGGGTTGTCTAAGGTCACTCAACACTCCATTTATGTTTTTGTTAATTTTTGGATTGTTAGGTCATTCCCAACTACTCCTCCAGGAAGGCGTACGAGAAGATGTTTGCTTTAGGAGTTACAATGTAAGTGCACAGCTTTATTCTCCCTCTATACTACCAGGAAGCTCAGATCTATGCCGCTGTTTGTAGGATCCTTGCTGAGAGCTAATGTAGAAACCTGTTAGTGTAATGCACTTGCAAATAACAGTATGTACCTTGGCTTCCTTAAACCATTAAGGTCAAAAGTCTAAAATTCTCCCTGCTAACTGGTAACTTGTTTTTTGGAAGGTATGGACAGATGACAGCGGGGAGCTACTGCTACATTGGCCCGCAGGGAATTGTGCATGGCACTGTGGTAAGTGGTCATAAGTACTCTAATCCTGTCTAGTAAAGTTGGTTAAAGGGAATGTGTTCCAAAAAAGACTTGGGTATCACATCAAAAATATATATAGTATAATCTTTTTATATTTATTTTTTTTTTTTTTTTTTTTTTTTTTTTTTAAATACTACATTCTTCAATTTTCACTCTGGCTACTACACCTAATGGACTGATACTTGCCAATTCTGTAGGGGTTTTCTTTGCAGCAGTCAGGATGACAATAAAAGATGACAACTCTATAGATGACACCACTGACCCATCATTACTCCACTACTGGCAATAAATGTCTTATCTTATTGCTTCCCCCTCCCTGCACAGAGCCTTCTAGAAGCTCAGGCAACATGGCTGCCCCCATAATAATGTACAGAAAATAAAAAAAAAATCTACAATCAGGAAATAAAAACAAATTAGTTCATGATCTGGTTTTAATAAGACTGTATGCTCCTCCCCTTCAGGCCCTGCCCTTGATGTGACAGTATATGCATTTTAGTGGAATGTTCCTTTAAGTATTGCACTTGCCCTGTCAGTCCACATAACTCACTTATCTGTCTCGCACAGTTGACTATATTGAACGCTGGAAGACTATACCTTGGCGTAGAAAATCTTTCTGGGAAGGTGTTTGTGACCTCCGGCCTGGGAGGCATGAGCGGAGCGCAGGCGAAAGCGGCCATCATTCTGGGCTGTATTGGGGTCATTGCTGAGGTAAAGGATTACAAGGTCGCACTTTATCAATGGGATGTTAAGCCATTGTTGGTGAGGTCTGTGTGATAAGGTAGGTTATACTATACACTGCGGTCTCTTCACAGGTTGATGAGAGGGCTCTGGTGAAGAGACATAAGCAGGGCTGGCTCACGGAAATAACACAGTCTCTGGATGAGTGTATACTCAGGATCAGGTGAGGGGAGAGGGGACTCTTAATCTTCCATGTCTCACACACACACAAAAAAAAAAAAAAAAAAAAATCTGCAATTAGAAAAACTTATTATTATTATTATTATTATTATTATTCCATTATCTGGCTTAAAATAAAAAAAAATTGGGGACTTTCATTAAGTTTTGACATCCATGGAACCTGTATGGGTGTAAGAGTTCCTTAAGTTTAACTCTTTGAGGATCTTTGCCCCCAGTTCTACAGAATAACACTTCCAGAATGATTTTCCATAAACACACTAACTTTTTTTTTTTTTTTTTTTTCCCCCCCCCCACAGAAAGGCACGGAGGGGCAAGGAGGCGCTCTGCCTGGGATACCATGGGAATATCGTGGACCTCTGGCAAGTTCTGTCCTGCTGCTGCACATATGGGGCTTGTAATAGTCACGTCGCAATGTGCCAGGGAGAAATCTGTGACCTATTAAAGAGCAGCGCACTCTTGTGATACTTGTCATCACGGGGGGAGGGGAAATCTTATTTCTGATCTTTGGTGTTCTAAGATAAGAAGAAATATTTTGGAATTTATAGAAGAATTCCTCTTAAGCATAAAGGTCCCCTTTAATATGTCAGACTATAATTCTGTTCAGCTGGGTTTTGCTTATATCGGTTTTTGGGAAAGTTGGTTGACAGACCCTGTGGATGCTGTAATCGTAGCCATACTGGTTGTCACTTGAGGTGTAATTTGTGGTCATACCTGGTCCCTGCCATCTGCAAAGGGTCCAAAATTGGAGATGGAGGGGGCCCTGGTTTTGTGTAAGGGCTCAGGATCTTTAAGTTACCCTTCTGGTTGCCTCTTAGGGAGAGGCTGGTGGAAGAATTCGAAAAGACTGGTGACCTACTGGTGGATCTTGGGTCAGACCAAACCTCCTGCCACAATCCATTCAGCGGCGGATATTATCCAGTACAGCTATCCTTTACTGAAGCCATTCAAACTATGTGCACTAACCCCCAGACCTTCCGCCAGCTGGTCCACGAAAGGTGAGCGATGTCCAGAGGTTGACCAATGGTCGCAATGCCCAAACGTGATCAGTAATTGTGCAAAGAGAGCAAGGTATTTGGTGTCCATTGAAACCAATGGCTAATCTTCACATCTCAAGGCTATGCTGGTCCTCTTTATTGGGATTCGCCATTGATAAATCAGCTGGACCTTGTAATACTTAGCTTAAGATCCATTACGGCCTTGAAATTTGTTGCCTGTTTGGCATTGGATGTAGTGACCAAGTAAGGTCCTGAAATGTGTAGCAAGGACTGGACATGGTCACCCCAAGTCATCAGGATAGTGAATGAGCTGAAATATTGCTGCTAGACCAAATGAATACATAATTTAGGATGCGTGTCCCTAGAATAAGAGGTACTGCTTCTGAATGTTTCCTGCAGTTTACAGCGGCAGATCTCTGCGATCAATAAGCTATCGGATAAGGGCTTGTTTTTCTGGGACTATGGAAATGCGTTCTTGTTGGAGGCAAAAAGAGCCGGTGAGTAGGAGTTGGGAGTGGGGGGGTGGAATTTATGGAACAACTCTAAAATACTTGAAGGGGTTTCTGGTTGAGGGGTATTCTAAAGTCATAGAAGACGGTCCTGAGTCGGGGACCCCTCTTTAACAAGAGCAGCTTCAAAGAGTCTGTCACTCTGGAGGACCAACTCAATGAGAATGGTGTAATGCTTCATTTTGCCTGTGGTGGTGCTGCAGGGGAATTAAACATGTGCTACAGGCTTCTCTATAGATTACAGATGGTCACTGGGAGTCCTTGGGGGACTTAACAAAAATGAATTTTCCAACCTGGACAATGGATCATTCCTTTATTTGTATATCATGGACACTTTACAGGTGCTGATGTTGAACGTAAAGGAGTGAGAGGCGTGGAATTCAGATATCCATCATACATGCAACATATAATGGGGTGAGCATGCATATTATACAAGGCACACTTTATTTACCTCCCCCACCAAAAGAGAATTTCTGGAAGCTTCCTGGACTCAAGTCCTGAAGTGTTCAGTCTGTGTCACTGGACAGGTGGCAGCTCATCTCTCCTGCTTGTAACAAATAAGGAATCCCAAACTTCTAATTAAATTTTTTTTTTTTTCCCCCTATTACTAGAGACATCTTCTCTCTGGGTTTCGGCCCATTCCGTTGGGTGTGCACCTCAGCAGATCCAGCTGACCTCGAAGTCACTGACCAAATTGCAGGCACTGTTTTGGAGGATATTATTGATGAAGGAGGTAAATGGATCCTTAGTGTGCAGGGTCATCCTGGGAGAGTCAGGAAGCAACAATGGATCAGTAATGTATAAACAGTGACTGTACCAGCAGAATAGTGAGTGCAGCTCTGGAGTATAATACAGGATGTAACTCAGGATCAGGTGTGTGTGTGTGTGTGTATATATATATATATATATATATATATATATATATATATATATATATATATATATTTATTAGTGCTGGCCAAAAGTATTGGCACCCCTGCAATTCTGTCAGATAATACTCAATTTCTTCCAGAAAATGATTGCAATCACAAATGCTTTGGTAATAATATCTTCATTTATTTTGCTTGCAATGAAAAAACACAAGAGAATGAAAAAAGTCAAATCATTGATCATTTTGCACAAAACTCCAAAAAATGGGCTGGACAAAAGTATTGGCACCCTCAGCATAATACTTGGTAGCACAACCTTTAGACAAAATAACTGCGAACAACCGCTTCCGGTAACCATCAATGAGTTTCTTACAATGCTCTGCTGGAATTTCTCCAGGTCCCTGAGATGTGAAGGGCGCCTTCTCCAAACTGCCATTGTGAGATCTCTCCTTGGGTGTTCTATGGGATTCTGGTCTGGACTCATTGCTGCCACTTTACAAGTCTCCAGTGCTTTCTCTCAAACCATTTTCTAGTGCTTTTTGAAGTGTGTTTTGGGTCATTGTCCTGCTGGAAGACCCATGACCTCTGAGGGAGACCCAGCTTTCTCACACTGGGCCCTACATTATGCTGCAGACTTCATAATGCCATGCACACGGTCAAGCAGTCCAGTGCCAGAGGCAGCAAAGCAACCCCAAAACATCAGGGAACCTCCGCCATGTTTGACTGTAGGGACCGTGTTCTTTTCTTTGAAGGCTTTTTTTTTTTTTTTTTTTTTTTTTTTTCTGTAAACTCTATGTTGATGCCTTTTCCTAAAAAGCTCTACTTTTGTCTCATCTGACCAGAGAGCATTCTTCCAAAAAGTTTTTGGCTTTCTCAGGTAAGTTTTGGCTTTTTTATGTCTCTGGGTCAGAAGTGGGGTCTTCCTGGGTATCCTACCATAGAGTCCCTTTTCATTCAGACGCCGGCGGATAGTACGGGTTGACACTGTTGTACCCTCGGACTGCAGGGCAGCTAGAACTTGTTTGGATGTTAGTCGAGGTTCTTTAGCCACCATCCACACAATCTTTCGTTGAAATCTCTCGTCAACTTTTCTTTTCCGTCCACTTCTAGGGAGGTTAGCCACAGTGCCATGGGCTTTACACTTCTTGATGACACTGCGCACGGTAGACACAGGAACATTCAGGCCTTTGGAGATGGACTTGTAGCCTTGAGATTGCTCATGCTTCCTCACAATTTTGCTTCTCAAGTCCTCAGACAGTTCTTTGGTCTTCTTTCTTTTCTCCATGCTCAATGTGGTACACACAAGGACACAGGACAGAGGTTGAGTCAACTTTGATCCATTTCAACTGGCTGCAAGTGTGATTTAGTTATTGCCGCCACCTGTTATGTGCCACAGGTAAGTAACAGGTGCTGTTAATTACACAAATTAGAGAAGCATCACATGATTTTTCAAAGGGTGCCAATACTTTTGTCCACCCCCTTTTTTATGTTTGGTGTGGAATTATATCCAATTTGGCTTTTTGACAATTCTTTTTGTGGTTTTCCATTGACGACAAATTAAATGAAGATATTATTACCAAAGCATTTGTGATTGCAATCATTTTCTGGAAGAAACTGAGTATTATCTGACAGAATTGCAGGGGTGCCAATACTTTTGGCCAGCACTGTATGTATATGTGTGTGTATATATATATATATATATATATATATATATATATATATATATATATATATATATAAATGTGATGTCTACTTGTATACTATAATAGCTTACCGAATAGACACTCACTGGTAAATACAACATGTATAACAGCCGGTTGTTGTGTAGCATTCCTCCTACTACATCCAGGCTATAAATGGTTGTCATTAAAATAACTGGACATTCCTGGCAGATTGTGCAAAGTTTCCGACCAGACTGAACATCTTTATTCACCATTAGATTGCATTTATTAAAAAAAAAAAAAAAAAAAAAAAAAATCTGTGTGGTGCCAACATATATTCTGCAGCGGTGTACACAATTTGTGGGGACCGCTCAGGTCGGTTCCTTCTCCTGCATTTCCTTATGCTGTTCTTGCTCCTCAGTCAGTACTGCTGTGAAGAATCAATACAATGATAACCTACGATGGATCCGAGATGCCGAGAAACACAAACTGGTAATGTAATCTCGTATTCCTTCATCAGCCATATCTGCTCCATAGTTTGACTTCTTAAAGGGATTCCAGAGGTCGGACTTAAATCCCTCCATATGACATTTCGCTGCTTTTCAGTCACTTGGTGTTTTCTTCTCTGTTCATGTCAAAAGCTAAATTCCGAATTCTACTGGCTTCCAGTTACCATAATATAGCTCTCACAGTGCACTACTGTTAGATCATGTCTGCCAGAGGGGTGGAGCTAAATTGCTTATTGTTTCTAATGGAAACCAGCAAAAATTCAAGTCCAGCAAGTGTTGGATTAAACTTGGTCTCTGGGTTACTCGCACCCCCCCCCCCAAGATGTTTGTCTTTCAGACATACTGCCTCTTGCGTAAATTAAATATATGAAGTGACAACCCTTAAAGGGGACCTCTAACCACTGTCTCCAACGCATTACATCCTACAATAGGCTTGGCTCCACTGATTCCAGCACAGTTGGAATTTTTTTCTGTAGCCCTCACTGTTTCCTAGCAATCATTGATGTTACAGCAAAGTTTTGCTCTCTGTAGTCAGGTGGGTGGTCCAGGGCTGGAACAAAAATAAAACAGGGTCTGCCCACCTGACAGCAGAGCATAATTTTGAAACTAACTGTACTGATTGCTCAGCATTGGTGGGGGCTAGAGAAAAAAAAATCCAACTATTCCAGAAATTGAGGTGCAGTGCTTATGCAAGTGGTTGGTTTGGAGGAAGTAGTGAAAGGTATTTTCGAAGACCTTATAAATATTTTGTTGGAGGGTTCCCTTAACTTTTTTTTTTTTTTGTTGTGGCTGTCTAGTAGTATATACTATCTATATATCTATCTATATATCTCTTATATATCTATATATCCCTAATTTTTTTTGGTTATGCATATTTTTCAGGTGGTTGGCTCTCAAGCAAGAATTTTGTACTCCGACCAGAAGGGGAGAATATCCATTGCTGTTGCCATTAATAAAGCGGTGGCCTCGGGACAAGTGAAGGTGAGATCACAGATTTATAAATTGTTTTTGGACGCTATTGTATTGACCTCCTACATTTAATCTGTTACGGTCTTGTATTATACAATCTTAATCTTCAGGGTCCGGTGGTTATAAGTAGAGATCATCATGATGTGAGTGGGACAGATAGTCCTTACAGAGAAACCTCCAACATATATGATGGCTCTGCCTATTGTGCAGGTACGTACAGAAGTATAATTTCACAAGATCTGAAGGATGCTAAAAACCTAGGCACCAACAACCCTTTGCCAGAGCCCCTGATTCCTAGAGGGTTCACCTGAGAACAGGAACTCCTGGATCAAACTAAAACTGGTTTTATGGGCAGTATTATGTGGGCTCTTTAGGGGAGTATTATCAGATACTATGTGGTGGTATAGCAATCTTATATAGACTGAAATTACAAAAGTCTTGACCATTCATGAGGTTGTTTTTGTATTTGCAGATATGGCAGTACAGAACTTTGTAGGAGATTCTTTCCGAGGGGCCACATGGGTAGCGCTTCACAATGGAGGTGGTGTCGGCTGGTGAGTGAAGCTATTATATGGGGGGTAGCTGGCTATCTAAGGATAATATTTCGAGTGTAGTACAGTTTTTGGAGGCTGGCATTCTTTTGAAAGCAGCGTAAGGAAATCTATAACCTCTATTTATTCTTATGGGTTTCAGAAGATCATGTAATGGGGGATGGCTGGTTAGTGTTCTGCCAGGACCTTCCACCATAAAATCACATATTCACACACACTGGGAAAAAGATGAGGTGAGAGGAGGAGAAGCTTGTAGGCTGGAAGACCAGGAGATCTCAATCTTCTACATGTTTCAGGCTTTGAGTGAACAGATATTGACTGTTCTGGAGTAACCTTAATGAAAAGACTTCATATACTTAATACATGTTCAGCTATGACCTTGATATTTTTGGGATCTGGTATATATCAGCTGTGTGTGGGAACGGGATGAGTTTGGGGAATATATCTGTCGTTGGTAAACGCCACATCTCTGATGAATCACCTTCTGCGTTTTAATACTGATTCTTGGCTTCCTTGCAGGGGCGAGGTCATCAATGGAGGCTTTGGTCTAGTTCTGGACGGATCTCCTGAGGCTGAGCAAAATGCTAAAACTATGCTGGGCTGGGACGTGTCCAATGGGGTTGGTTTAAGGCAGATTTAAAATTATTTCCACTTTTAGGAGTGACTCCGGCATGACATTTCATGTCATATTAATCATTTCTTCTTGGACTATTTCTAGTTATTGTGCAGCCAGGATATTTAGTAGTGAACATCTTCCTCTAAGGTGACTCAGTCCCTGGAAAACTTTCATCCTTCAGCCATCCCTTCCATCACCTGGGACAGCTGGGTGACGGTCAATATGGTAGCCATTACTGCTCTCACAGGGGCATATTATATCGATGTAATTATTTTGACCAGGTTTTAATCCTTGAGAAAACTAACCTATAGTCTAACATTCTTACACTTAATGTGTTTTAGAAGCCATTGCTCCCTGTTATTAGCGGTTTTAGTTCATTGAAGGGATGACCGATATGACTTTAGGTTACTGCTCCTTTTTAAGAATTAATTGTTCTCCGCAGGTGGCCAGACGCTGTTGGTCGGGCAACAAAAATGCATTTGACACGATTATAAGCACAATGGAGGAAGATCGGAGTCTGAGAGTGACACTACCCTATGAGTTAACGGACAGGAGTGTGCTGGACGCTGCTGTACGTCGGAAATGAGTCTGTCAAGTCACGGACTTCCTGACCAATGTCAATTCCGTCTCATCCATCCGATCGGCAGTTCTGTGCAAGAATAATGTTCAATGTTCTTACGTTTTCCATATATTGGTCATAAACTAGTAAATACTTGTCAAGGCAAAGTCATTAACTCATGAGTTTATTTATTTATTTTTTAAACACTTTATGCTACAAATAGGAGTTTTTGATCAGTGTTGATGGGTCATGAGTATTTGTGGGGTTAAAAAGAAAAATGGAGGGTCTGCATTTATGAAATGTCCCCTCGATTTCCTGATCGGACACCCTCTACATCAATCTGATGTCCTGTGGGGATCTTGGGATTGACTAAAAAGGTTTATTACCCACTGACTTTCCATGAGGACCTTAAATGGGGCCTGATGTAGGGAGGGCATAGGGGTGAAAGGGTCAGCCACATGGGATGTCTGCAAAGGCAGAGATTCCAACTAATAAGAAATTGCTTTAAGGCTAAGACCCATGTTGTGGAAACGCAGCTTTTTTTTTTTTTTTTTTTTTTCTTCTCTCTCCCTTCTACGGGATGCCATGGGGCCTTAGCCTAAAGGAAGGAATTTATGTAGATTGTTCTTAGCAAGTAGAGTTTTATACAGAACTCCATCCATGGGCTGTCAGGCACGTTTTATCACTTTATATCATTGGAGCCGAGTTTATTGTTTTAATTATGGCTGTCGCTGTGAGAACGCCAACCACTGACAAGACGTTGGCGATATTCTGATCTACACCCTTTCCCAAAAGATTAGATATACAGAATCTAGAGTTCTGCCTCCTGGTGTAGACACTTCCATGATTCTGGACCAGGACAAATCTGCCCCCTAGTGTCTAAATGTGAAAACAACCAGTCATTTAACCCCACTCTCAAAAAAACAAACAAACTTGTGGCTCTGATGTAAAACTACAACTCCTGTTGTTGAGAAAACAAAAAGTTGCAACTGTGAGATTGCTAATGCACGGGCAGAAGTGTGGCATCTGGGCTGGGGCAATATTGTGAGGATGGGACACTTAGGAGGTATTGCATACTAAAAGTCCTATTACCCAAACAAAGTGGCATCAGAATTACTGTAAGTTTGAGCCTTTTTGGGGTCTGCAGATGCCTGTATTTGCTAGGACAGTGACCACTGTCGTACTATATGGGAGCCTCTGGGGCAAAATGGTGGACGGAGCATGTGCAGTCGGCGTATAGCGCAGCGTCGGATGCCTACGCAAGGCAGAAGATCAGGAGACTATGCAGGAGGGCGTAAAGAGAATGAACTAAGGGGTGGCGAGAAGTGATGATGCATGTGTGCTCAGAGCACAGGGGGAACACTCCCTGAGCTTAATTTGCATATCACAAGAACTAGATCTTTACAGAAACGGTGGGGAGCAGAAGAGCATGGCAGGTTAGGAGTAGATTAGCCCCCCCCCCCCCCCCCCAGAATTAGTCTGACAGTTTAATGTCCGTTGCTGTCATCCTATGACCTAAAACAGCAATGGATATTAATAGTAGTGTGAACACCCCCCTTAGGCAATGGCCAATAAGCCCAGCTCCTGTGGACTGTCTAAATGTCCCTGTAACTATCGAGGGTTCATCGGGAGACTACTAAACTAAATATGTGGTAAAAGTAACAAGCCTTTAGAAAGTTGTTGCACTAGCACATGACCACGAGATTTGCTCCATTTCAGTGATCCGTATCTCCCAACTGTCCCAGATTCAACAGAACAGTCCTGGATTTCGGGTGCTGTCAGCTGTCCCATACGGTGGGCAGACTATCCCAACTTTCTACAGAGGTGGGTACAATGGTGGAGCAGGAAGCTCTCTGCTGTCTACTCCACCACTCAGCCTCTATCACTAAGGTCTCGGACACAAGCAGGTGCGAATGTAGTGACGTCACAATGTGTTACATCATGCCTGAGACAGGAGTGACCTCTGGGGGAACATGGGAAGGTATTTTTTTCTTTGGCATTTTACGGTTTGGGCTCCACAAGAAGGGGGACATTAGATGTGTAGGGGCCACAAAATGTCCTGATACTGTATGGGGGCACTTAGGGGTCATTGTACCATGTCGGGACCACTAAAGGGGCGTTATACTGTGTGGGGGTCATAAAACAGGACAGGCTGGGGTTAAACGGCAGGAGATTCTCAAAAAAAAAAAAGGGTTGACCTCCTAGACAATTAGGCAAATCTTCCAGGCCACAGGCGGAGCCATCCCATTATATGTCACTTAAGCACTTTATGCGGCAGTCACATCCAAAAAAAGTGGGAGTGGCTTTGGTCAAAAACTGCTGCGACACATGGTGTGCACTGATATCCCTGCGGTCCCCATCAAAATATTGGCACATATGGAGTGAACGGGGTTAATTTGAGTATGGCTGACAGAAGTCTGACTTGTCACATGTAAATTTGCCCTGACACACCCTGTGTGCCACTGATTTTGTTCCTATTTTTGTCATCTGGAAGCTGCTTCAGCAAAGGTGGGTATGCCATGTTTTTGTCATTTTAATAGATATACAGCAGATTTTTACAGGTTTCCAACCCCAGAAACCCCCTTTAAATTTATTACTGGAAAAGTCACGTGACTAAGTATGTGCAAGAAAAAAATAGTCCTGGCTAACCGTTGCTAAGCAACGCCATAGTTGGCGGATGGATACGGCCTGTCAGACCGTCAGTCGCTCTCTCTGCTCCGTCCTTTGCCATCTCCTTCCGCACGATCTACATGCTACAGGGACACCAAGATGGAAATCCAGGGGCCGACGGGGCAGCGGCAGCGGCAGCAAGATGGCGGCTCCGGGTTCCCTGAGGGAGAAGCGCTGGCGGAGGCCGCTGAGGACGATGAGGAGAAGGCCGGCCTTCATAAAGACGATGTCGGTGCACATCCCATCTACATGGTGGTCAACCTGGGCTCTGTGGCCCCCGGGGGCTCCCAGGGCCCGGACTCGGCGCCACCACCTCCGCTGCTAGCAAGGCCCAGCCCGTCCTCAGAGCTGCCTCTGCCCGGATACGTGACAGTGCTGCTGGAGAACGGGCTGCTGACCCTGGGAGGAAGCAGAGAAGGGCTCGAGGATAGGCCGCAGCCTCGGACTGGGAGTAGCAGCGCCCCGGCCACCCCTCACCAATGCTGGGCCTCCGAGCTGTCCCCGCAGGGGGGACCGAGCAGCAGCACCGGGGCCCAGCACGGCTTCTCCGAGAGTCTGGAGGACGTGGACATGGTGCTGAGGGACCCCGTGGACGAGCAGGTGGCCGGCTTCCTGGTGGGGGACATTGGGGAGCTGCAGGTGAATTTGGGGGAGGCCCTGGACCTGGCCAGGAAGGGGGTACTGCTGGTCTTCCGCTGCCCTGAGCCCGGCTGTGCAAAAGCCTTTGACCGTAAGCAGCAGCTGAAGGTCCATTTACTGAGCCACACGGAGGAACAGCGCCCCTACAAGTGCCAGGTGGAGAACTGCGGCTGGTCCTTCACCACCCTCTACAAACTCAAGCGCCACCTGCAGTCACATGACAAGCAGCGCCCCTTCTCCTGCAACGCCCCGGGCTGCGGGAAGAGCTTCACCACTGTCTACAACCTCAAAGCCCACCTGAAAGCTCACGAGCAGGAGAACCTGTTCCGCTGTGATGCCTGCGGCGAGGCCTTCCCCACTGCCACCAAGCTGAGCGCACACAGGAGGACGCATTTTGAGCCCGAGAGGCCATATAAGTGTGAATTTAATGGTATGTGGCTGGAAAGTTGCCTACAGCATGGATGACATGGCTGTATACAAAACCTTGATAGCATGGTGATGGAGTAAGATTGTGGAGCAAGCAAGGCAAAGAGTGTGTGCAGCGCCGCTGTCATCCCCCCCTGGGTGCTGTTTTTTTGGTTTTGCTCATTGCAGCACTGTGGTAAATGCAATAACTAAGCAACTAGACGAGGAAGCATCATCTCCATGTAACCAAATGCCCAACACTGGGCATATATAGTGTATATACAGGAGCACACGACTGCCCGAATAGATCCTGTGCGTGTACGAGGGTCATAGCAATTGCATTTTATGCTAGCTCAACTATCTATTAGACTTTTGTGCATCAATTCTTCATTTTCAGTTCTTTACTTGCTGAAATTTCATTGAGGTTGAAAATCTAGTTGAGGGCTTGTTACAATGTATCCAGTTTAGACAATCCTCTGTGATCTAAACAGTTTGGCCTCCAGACTGGTTACCTGCACTAGCACAGTGTAACAAATTATCAGGACAGGAGAGAGCTCTGTGCAGACGAGAGGTTTATTAGATTGGATATAATTGTAGAAAACCCTCCTCTGTGAAAAGTTTTATTTAGGCCTATATCGTTTTAATACAAAGTCTATTATGCTAGGTTCACACTAGCATTCGGGTTTCGTTCTTTGGGTCCTCTTGGGGACCCAAGAAATGGAAACTCTTATTTGTTTAAAAAGTGGAAACCTGCGAACCCCGTAGACTATAATGGGGTCCACCCGGTTTCCACTGGAAGTGGTGGAGGGAAAAGTCACATACTGTGGTTTCTGTGGTGCTTCTGCTGCAAAATAGTGACAAGATAAAGCAGCGTCCTGATTAAAGAAGGGTCCATCGCTGCATCCCATTGAAAATAATGAGAAGCAGGACAGGACCAGCTTTTCAAAAAAAAACTTTGAGGACGACTTCCTTAAATTCCTCTGTGTGACAATATCATTACAGTTTTGTGTTACTCCTTTTACTCTTATTTTTTCTGAATACATTACAAAGTGAACTTTAGGGATACAGTCGGACACATCATGTTTGCAGCAAACACCACACAGAAATCAGAGCATGCTGCAGATTTCCTTCTTATGTTAAATCCACACCGAATTCACATCATTTAGGGTGAATGAACTCCACAATCTATCCAAAACTCGTTCTGTTACATGCAGACTTGGCAGTGTAGGGGTTTTTCACATGGTGGAAATTTTCCTAGCTGGAAATTCAGCTTCAGGAATTTGAAGCTGAATTTTCTGCTTGTCCAAATTCCTCAACTGCCTGGCAGTGTTTTCTGCCTACCATTCACTTCAATGGGAATTATTAGGTGCAACCTGCCTGAAGATCAAGCATGACGCTAAAAATTATTTTTTTTTTTTTAGCTGAAAAATCTGCATCTGACTCCCATTGAAATGAAATTTACCTTCACTTTTGCCCATGTCTATGAGGTGTGTTTATAGTCTGTCCAGTCAATGCTGATTCTGTAATATACATACCATATTGACTGGGCAATTAGTTATGCCTAGTTGGCCATTTATCCATACATTTCCAGGAGAAACAACTGAGGAATGTCACAACGCAGATGCAGAAATGTTTAGGGGACAGTACAAGGATTTCTGGAAAGTGACAGGACCACTGGAGCACCACAGCATTGACCTTTATAAAACCAGTGACAGGTCTTAGCTGGTATCGCTGGTTGTCCCAGTCCCACATTCACTGGTCGTGTAGTTCAGAACGTCTCTCCTCTGTTATGAAAGAACTGTACATGTGGAAATCCAGCTGCCTGAACCTTCTGTCTCCAAAATTTGAAGTTGAGGGAGTGTCCCTCATACACTTTAGATGGTTGGCCAGTGTTCAGATTTCATGTGGTTTCATACACTTTAAATCAAAGACAGTCTGCATCCTATCAGTACCCTCAGCTCATTTGCACCACAACCACGGTAGCAATCCTAAAATGAGTTTATATTAAATGCTGCCTTTTACTGCTCCAAAATAGTACCTTAAAGGGGTTCTCCAGGTTTTTAATATTAATGACCAATCCTCCGCATAGGTCAATAAATATCAGATTGGTGGGGGTCCAGGTGAATGTCTGCTACTGACTTTATTTAGTTCCAGTGCCCATGCTTATGTGAATAGCTGATTGGTGGGGGTAAGTCATCAGTATGTGATCTGTGGAGGTGTGACACCTCGGATTCTGCACAGATCAGCTTTTGTAGCAACCTCTGGGTGATGGAAGCTGCTAGTGGATGGGGAGCGCAGACAGCACCGCTCTTATACACTAATAGGAGCCCCGTACACTGCTTGGTGCTGCTTCCGGGAGATTGCCACATTGCTATTATTACTGGAATAGGATCGGTGCTGCACACACTCTGTCCACTAGCAGATTCTGGCACCCGGAGGCTGTTGCAATAGCTGATCTGTGTGGGGTCTGGGTGTTGAATCCCAACACATTACATACTGTTGACCTATCCTATGGAAACAAACTGTGTAGTCAGATGCTGCAGTCATGGTTCCTTCCATATGACCCCTTCTTGCTAATTCACTGCCCATATCATGGCATCAAGATTGGGACAGATTAGGAGTATGACTGCAGGACCAGCAGGTGTTTGTAGTCTATAACCATGGATACCCATAGGTCTGTATTGATTTATAATCCAGATTATGTGCAGAGTGTCTTGCTGTTGGTCTTTTAAGATTCTGTGACTGTTTTTGAGACTGAACACTTTTGTTCTTTGTAGGTTGCGACAAGAGTTTTATTACAGTGACTGCATTATTCTCCCATCACAGAGCGCATGTACGGGAGCAGGAACAGTTCATCTGCTCTTTCCCTGGCTGCAATAAGCAATACGATAAGGCGTGCAGGCTGAAAATACATCTACGTAGCCATACAGGTATGTCATCGTGTCAGGCAGAAATCTCTCTACTCTGTATGTAAGGGCACTTGCAAAGTGCATCTGATATTCCACCCCTGGAGCTGCTTTAGTGACTGTGTTGCAGCATCGCATAGATGGCACTTCTGGTCTATTTTAGTCACTGTAATGCTCAACAGGAATCTAGAAGTGTGTTATTTCTTGATGTTGTCTTGCAGGTAAGTCAGTTTATTGTAGACTGGTTACTCTTTACTGCTTTTTACCAGTGACTTGTTTTCAGCAGTCCTGTAGTATGCTGAGCAACTATTCTGCAGATTGGTCATGAGAGTCTATGTGCTAGTCACGTGATCCCTCCCAGCCAGTCTGCAGATTGATGTTTTGCGTAGCATATACCATAGTACTTGATGTAGAGCAGCTCCCTTTCTATCTGTAGGGATTCAGCTTTTGAATTCCACTTTTTTTCCCCCATTATATGGGTTTGCTCACAAATGCAATTTATTTCCTATCCACAGCATAGTGAGTAAATTGCACATTGTTGGAGGTCCAACTGCTTGGTCCATCCCAGATTACAAGAATGGGGATACCTTGTCCCCCGTATGATTGGAGTGGCGGTTGCACAAGTGCACTGCTGCTGCATTCATGTTATTGGGATTGCCAGAAGTAGGACTACAGCTGTCGTCAACAGCCCCATAAATGGAGCAACATTGCTGTTCTGTTTAGACGGGGGAGCAAGACAACCCTTGTATAGTGATTGTGATCTGTGGGGATCCCGTCAGTTGGATCCACCACTTATCGGCAATTTATCCACTGGCTTGTGGATAGGGGATAAGTTGCATTAGTGAACAAACCCCTTTAAGACTAAAGTGCTGCCTGTGTTCCATGTCAGTGATTTCTGAGTCTGATCGGTTTTGCTTGTTTCAGGTGAACGACCTTTTATTTGTGACTTTGAAAGCTGCGGCTCCTCCTTCACAAGCATGTCCAAGCTCTTAAGACATAAAAGGTATCTTGGACCTGCCGTGTCTTGCTGTCGCAAAAAACAGATTTGAATGTTTTCTGAACCTTTGAAAATTTGCTTGTTTTGTTCAATGGGTTGTGCAGGATTTGAAAAGCATGGATGCTTTCTCCCAGAAACAGCGCCACCTCTGTTTATACATTGTATGTGCTAATGCAGCTCAGCCCCTCTGACCAGTGAGATGTGCAGTACCAGGCCAAGCCATGGACAGGGGCGGTGCTGGAGTTGGCAGAAAAGAGCAGAAATATGTCATATAATCTTTAAAGGGGTTCTCTATATTTTAATTGCTTTCTGTTTATGTTAAACAACCCCATGTCCTTATAGGTGGATCCAGACAGGTATAGGATGTGAAGTGTTGCTATTGAAGGTTTCCACATAGTTTTATTGCCCATTTGCCAATACAGACATGCCAGTCTGTGTATGTGAGGAGACCAGGCATTCTTTTACCTCAATGTATGCACTGTGTATAATGGCTGGACACTATGTAGAGAGAAAGCTACGGGCTCTTTAGACTCAGTATAGTCATCTGACAAATGTCACAAATCATGGGGTATCGGGTTGTGTTAAAAGTATACAGTAATTATAATTTACTTTCTTATAATCCCTTTTTGCTATGTAATATATTGTCATTTATGAATGTTGCTCACTTAGTTTATATTACTTTTGCTTCAAGGAAACATGTGGATGATAGACGGTATCCGTGCCCAGTAGAAGGCTGTGGAAAGTCATTTACCCGAGCGGAGCATCTGAAAGGTCACAAAATTACTCACCTGGGCACCAAACCCTTCGAGTGCCCTTTAGAGGGTAAGACTCATGACACATTTGGTGCTCATTGTCCTCACAACCGGGGTATAATGAACATATTTATTGCCTGTATAGTAGTAAATGTGGTCCCTGGATGTTAGTAATGGCGGCAGTCTGATGTGCTACATGGTCTCTCATTTCATTTTTTTTTTTTTTTGTCGTCCTGTCGTTCCCTGCCAGGCTGTGGAGCCAAGTTCTCAGCCCGCAGCAGCCTATACATACACTCTAAGAAGCACCAAGATGTGGATGCCACAAAGACCCGTTGTTCAGTGTCCAATTGCAACAAAATATTTACCTCCAAGCAGAGCCTGAAATCTCACATGGTTAAACAGCATGGCCATGGTAGGTTTATTTCCTGTAATAACCGCGTTTTGTATAAATGGCTAGAAAAATCTGTACTTGGTAAATTTCCTAATGTTTATTGTATTGACATTAAAGGGGTTATCTGGGGACGTTTCCTCTGTCAGACCCTATACTGCATGTACTAACTCTGCGAGGAAGTAGGAGGGGTAGAGACTTTGGGAACTGTATTCAATCACGTGACCTGCTGTCGGGACCTGTCCAGTAAACCAAGATTCATCACGTAAAGAACCTTAACCTCCTAAAAGTCATTTTAAAATGACAAAAACCATTCTGAAATTGCGGGGGCTACAGTTAGAGCCGCTTAAAGTTAGTGTCTCCGAACATGTTGTACTTGGGGTGAACAGTAATGCTCTTAGCTCAGGCTCCAAGTCCTGCTCATCTTTTTTTTTGCACAGCAGTGTGTAAGCCAAGTTTTGGACCCACTCCTGGTTTTGGCTTACAAATCCTGAAATCTCATTAGTAATATTGTTTCCTGTCTTGTGTTCTAGATCTTGAGGCTGCAAGTTCTCTCACACCTAGTAGTGAACTGACAAGCTCAGGACAGAGTGACTTAAGTAACCTGGACCTCTCCTCACTATTCAGCAACGTGTCCTCGAATGGGTCAGGAATCTCTGCTGACCTGACCCTGGTTAACTCTGGAATACTGACCATCGATGTGTCTTCTGTAAGATCTACACTAGGGGGCAACCTGTCGACCAACAGTAACTCCCTGGTACATCCCGTCGACCCCTTGGTGTTGGTATCCAATACTGATAACAACATCAGTCTGGAGAGTTCCCTCTTGCTAGGGGCAGCAGCGTCCATTCTGCAGCAAGGAAGCCTGCAGCTGGATGATGTACAGACTGTGAATGCGGAGGCGCTGGGCTCTTTGGCATCTTTATCAATGAGAGGATCCAACCAGGACATTCATGCATTTACATCCACAAATAATCTGACTATAGATGCCACAACTTTAACATCTACTGTTACACTGGGGACCAGCAGCTCCATACCAGAACTATTGACACAGACCAAAACCGACAGGAGCCTTATTCCAGCTTCAGAGGTTGTGAGCCAACAGGAGGGGAGTAAAGTTGTGACACAGTTTGTGTTCCCTCAGACGGGAAACTACAGCTCTCAGAAGGACATAGACTTTAGCCCGGTAGCTGGAAACTCCATATTGGTAAGTTCACAAGTGGTTCTTTTTGAATTACATATGTTAGGTTAAAAAATGTGAATCCCATAAGTATTGTGTGCCCTTTGCCTTCCATCAGTTCTTCTTAGTACTTGCAGACAGTGTTTGGCAGAATTGGGCAGGGAGGTTGTTCCCGTTACCATCTGGGAGCACTAAGCCCAGATCTTCTGTGGATGTTGCTTGATCCAATCCTTCTGTCTCTTCATGTCCTCCCAGACAGACTGGATGATGATGAGATCAGGGCTATATCTGTGGGGGCCGGATCATCACTTCCAGGACTCCTCCTCCAAAGGGCAAAGGTCACACCAAATATTGATGGGATTTACATTTTGGTAATTGACCAAAATAAACTCTTAGCGCTCCTTCTATTTTAGAAAGTATTCTTATATTGCAGCATCTTTTTTCCCCCACACCCGCCTAATACAGTACTGGACATGGTCAAAATCTAAAGGTGGCAAACAACTATTCCTGCCGCTCCCTCACATACATGCCACCATCAGCTCTACTGGACAATCATGTATTTTCAATAAGGAGAGGGGGATAAGCTGTTTCTAGCCACCCCTGACAGCGGTTTATCCATTATGTCTGACCCTTCTTCTTTCTGAGGTCTGCCATCCAGAACATCAGATAGTTATACATATAGTTGCCTGATCCTGGCAGGTCTGGCTGACTTACATATAACATCTATGGAAATGTTCTTTGGGCGAGCTGTAATCTTTTGATTCTTTATCAGGAGAGTGGGGGCTCGGCGAGGACGGACTACAGAGCCATTCAACTGGCCAAGAGCAAAAAGAAGGGGAATTCAAGCAGCTCAGGTGAGCAGAAATCCGGGTGCATCCAGGTTATAATATTACACAGGTATTAATACATAATTTGCATTGGTTCTTGTGGTTGGTTCTCTTAGCACCAGGCCTATGAGTTATAGTGTACTATAGATGGATAGATCTCTATGTATTGTATAACGTGTGTGAAAATGATGGATATTCTGTAGGTTAGCATCTGTCGGGGCATTTTATCCAGAATTCATTTATATTTTTTGTAGGGACTTCACCGCCACAGAGGAAAAGTAAAGGTACTAAACAAACCCAAGCCGTCTCTCCTGCTGGCAACCGTTTTGGTAGCAGTGTTTTGTCAAATGGCGGGCTGACGTTAAGGGATCCAGCAACGGGGGCACAATATGTGCAGATCCAGCTTCTTCAGGTAGGTAGGCGCAAGTATTTTTTTCCCTCTGTTTGATATAGGCAAGAAATGAGCATAAAATAATAATAATAATACATTTTATTTATATAGCGCCAACATATTCCGCAGCACTGTACAACTTGAGTGATTGTTCCCTAAATTATTGTTTTCTGTATTATAAGGATGAATCTCCGGGGGATGGGGACCTGCCTTTCCAGCTCAGCGCCCAGTCACCAGCCGCACATGCACAGCTCACGGTTGATTTGCCTGTTCATATCCTGCAGGTTCGATGCTTATCTGTTCTATTTGGATATAACCCTCTTCGTCTATAGAAGGGCTTCAGCTCTGCTCTATCTTATATTGTTATAGTTTAACCATACAAATGGTTTATGTTTATGTAAATTTAGTAGTATTCACTTCAGATGGTTCCTCTGAGACTTCAGCATAGATGGCCTGGCCTTAGGATGTTTGTTTGGTGGTCTGATCTCCAGGGCCCCCATTGATCAGCACGCAAAAGAGCTAGGTGAACTATGGCTGACTCCACACAGGTGCGCCATAACCCCTTTATTATGCAGATCAGCAGGGGCTTTCAGGTTGCACCCCTAAAAGTGGCCATGGGGGTTATTTCCCATCAGTACAAAGGACTTGGCATGTTGAAACCCAACATACCTGATTTTTCTTCCTGTACATCAGCTATCAAGAGAGTGTGCTCACCTTCACATGCTTAGGATAGTTGTGTGGTCTTGCTAAAATGAGCAGGTTCAGACTACTTTGCTCCTATGTGTATTGATTCCTTAAAGAGGACTGTGAGTGTTATATACCACTACAGAGCTGACAGTTTTGCCAGTATCTTCCCCAGATGCAGAGATATTGCTACTGTTACTTTTGGTACTGATATCACTGCACTGTCAGACAGGCTGGCCTTATAGCTCATTGCTCGGTGGTGAGGAACACTCCCCTAATGGGACACTACTATAGCCTTGTAAGGTCAGGGGAAGTTCCTCGCTACCTAGCGATACCGCTGATCTGTAATGCCAGCTCGTCTGACAGTGCAGTGATATCGGTACCAAAACTAACAGCACCAATATCTCAACATCCGGGCAACATACTGGCAAAACTGACAAGACTGTGAGCTGAACTGCATGTACTCTGTGTTAGAGAACATGAAAGGTTGTGGAAGCTGCATTAAATGGGTCATCTAGGACTCTTATGATGGAATTACTCTGTACCCGACTCGGCCTCTACACTATGATGCTATGCCAGGTATGCAGTGCCCGCCTGAGCACTGTGTTCCCTACAGTTCATCAGTGTGAAGGTGCCAGGGATTGGATCCTACCAATTTCATATTAATAGCATATCCTTAGGGTAGGACATCTAATATAAATGTCCTGGAATACTCCTTTAATTTCCCCCAACGAGTAGTATGACTGTCTCAGTAGTTCTTACTCTTCGTGCATGTGTAACTTCTCCTTTTCTTCTAGGAGCCTCATGTGTCAGCAGAAGACGATGCAGCCTCAGATAATTCCCAGTTTACAGGAAGCACAATAAACCTGCAGGACCTTGAATAAGCCGGAGCTGCTCTCAATCAGGAAAACAAAGTGTTATTTGCAGCCGGCCGGCAGGGTGGAGTAGTCTCTTCCGTTCACCCCAGTCACATGGTATTTAGGAGATGACGCCCTGCACATCCGTTTCTGATTGTGAATTGTTCTCCAGTATGACATTTTGTTTTGCACTGGATTTTATGCTGATCCTTAACCCTGCACATTGCCATAAATAAGTGTCCAGAAGCTGCTCTTCACCTCCTCCCAGTCCATTCAGGATTTGGGAATCCAGTATAATGTCTTCTGCTCTATCCACCTGGAAAGAATCAAAGTGGCCCAAAGCTTTGTCAGGACTAGTATTCTACAGTCTTTTGTGCCTGACGAAAGGTGAACGTTTCCCGTTAACAAATGATCGCCGCCATATCCGAAAAGTATTGACTCTCGTCTCCACACAAGTCATCTCCGCAGTGATACTGTGCACCTACCTCCGGAGCATAAACTGGGCAGTCTGATCCAGCCATGCACTGTCCTGTAAAGACTGACTCTTTTATAACAAGCTGTGGACGTGACTGACCCAGCGTTGGGTGTAAATTATAATATCAGGTATTTATTTGTGTATACTGCAGGAATAATTTTTTTTTTTTTTTGTACAAAGTTGTACAAATTAATATTTATGTATTCCCTTGAAGTTGGATTTCTTTTTCATCCTCCTGGGTTTTTTTTTTTTTTGTTTTTTTTATGGGTGCATTTTGGTGAATTAAGAAAGTATTGAAAAAGAAAAAGTATTCTAATTCTGCCTTTCAGTGATTTGTTTCTACATTTGGTACATTAAAGGGGTTTTCATAGGAAAGGTCGCCAGTAACTTGTTGGGGTCTCGTTCCTGTCAACCCCACTGACTGGCTGTTTGGAGGGGCTGCAGCCCTTGGACGAGCACTGCGGCCTTTTCATAACCTCTTCATTAGCACCGTACATTCTGTAGTGCCGGTGACATGAACTGTGAATAGCTCAGTCCCATTTACTTCAATGGCAGATAGCAGCTATATCATGTACAAGCAGTAGTGTGCCTGGTAAGCAATGTAGAACTCAAGTGCCGCAGCCATTCAAACAGGTGGTCAGGGGAACTGCAAGAAAGCAGACCCCAACCATTCTGATCTTGGATTGGTTAATATTCAGGTCCTGGGAAACCCCATTAAACTATGAAAGGTAACTCTTGCAGTATTTCATCTCAGGTCTTGTGTGACTACTGCAGGCAACTTTGGAAAGTGCTGAGCTACATGGGATCAAAACTAGTGCAAAGGAACAGTTCACCTGAGGTGTCTGGCAGCAGCAGTGTATTCTTTCCACTGAAAACACATGCACACTCAGCTAAGTCCAGCATGTATGTGTAAGGAGTTGGAGTCGGCTACTTAATGTGTATGGCCATGTACACCAGTTTTGTTAGTAGTCCATGTTTAGGAAATGTGACTGCTCCCTTCCAAAAACAGCACCACACCTGTCCAGAGGTTCTGAGTGGTATTACAACTTTGCCAGATTCCCTTCAAACATGCTCACCTACTATATTGGACACAACCCATGGACAGCTGACTCGGTTATTCCAGGCTGCTTTTTTTTTTTTTCTTCACATCTGACACCCAGATGTGAATAGGCCCAACAGTATAAGAAACACAACTGGGGTCAGAAAACCTCTTTAGTCTTCCCCAATGTCTTAATCCCTATTCACATCCATCATACAGCTGCATTAAATTCAATACATGTGAATGTGGCTCTCTGCATGACTGCTTTTTTTTTGTTGGTCTGTTTTAAGGGGTCGTCAAAAGAATAGATCATATCCTATTTCTGGCCATTTTTATGGATCCTTTAATAGACCAAAATCTATGAGGGATCTTTGAAAATGGGAGCATCTCAGATACAAATCAGCTGTGTAAAATGTCATCTGAATAGAGCCTTAGACTCAACAAGGGTGCGATGATGGGTTTGCATCAAGAATGACCCAAAATGGGTAAGTTCTCCCTTTGCTTTGCAGCACTGAATATTTTACTGACTTTTGTGATGCCTTTTGAAATCTATATTGCAATTTACAGCATATTGTTGGGCGAACGCTCAACTCCCCCATACACTTACATGCTTTGCTCGGTCAAGGCTGCATGTTTGTTTCACTGGAAAGAGTGGTATAGAAGGGTCTAGTGGCAGCTTCTCTCCCGATATATACAGTCATATGAAAAAGTTTGGGCACCCCTATTAATCTTAATCATTTTTACTTCTAAATATTTGGGTGTTTGCAACAGCCATTTCAATTTGATATATCTAATAACTGATGGACACAGTAATATTTCAGGATTGAAATGAGGTTTATTGTACTAACAGAAAATGTGCAATATGCATTAAACCAAAATTTGACCGGTGCAAAAATTTGGGTACCCTTATCATTTTATTGATTTGAATACTCCTAACTACTTTTTACTGACTTACTGAAGCACAAAATTGGTTTTGTAACCTCACTGAGCTTTGAACTTCATAGCCAGGTGTATCCAATCATGAGAAAAGGTATTTAAGGTGGCCAATTGCAAGTTGTTCTCCTATTTGAATCTCCTCTGAAGAGTGGCATCATGGGCTCCTCAAAACAACTCTCAAATGATCTGAAAACAAAGACTGTTCAACATAGTTGTTCAGGGGAAGGATACAAAAAGTTGTCTCAGAGATTTAACCTGTCAGTTTCCACTGTGAGGAACATAGTAAGGAAATGGAAGACCACAGGGACAGTTCTTGTTAAGCCCAGAAGTGGCAGGCCAAGAAAAATATCAGAAAGGCAGAGAAGAAGAATGGTGAGAACAGTCAAGGACAATCCACAGACCACCTCCAAAGAGCTGCAGCATCATCTTGCTGCAGATGGTGTCACTGTGCATCGGTCAACAATACAGCACACTTTGCACAAGGAGGAGCTGTATGGGAGAGTGATGCGAAAGAAGCCGTTTCTGAAAGCACGCCACCAACAGAGTCGCCTGAGGTATGCAAAAGCACATTTGGACAAGCCAGCTTCATTTTGGAAGAAGGTCCTGTGGACTGATGAAACAAAGATTGAGTTGTTTGGTCATACAAAAAGGCGTTATGCATGGCGTCAAAAAAACACAGCATTCCAAGAAAAACACTTGCTACCCACTGTAAAATTTGGTGGAGGTTCCATCATGCTTTGGGGCTGTGTGGCCAATGCCGGCACCGGGAATCTTGTTAAAGTTGAGGGTCGCATGGATTCAACTCAGTATCAGCAGATTCTTGAGAATAATGTACAAGAATCAGTGACGAATTTGAAGTTACGCCGGGGATGGATATTTCAGCAAGACAATGATCCAAAACACAGCTCCAAATCTACTCAGGCATTCATGCAGAGGAACAATTACAATGTTCTGGAATGGCCATCCCAGTCCCCAGACCTGAATATCATTGAACATCTGTGGGATAATTTGAAGCGGGCTGTCCATGCTCGGCGACAATCAAACTTAACTGAACTGGAATTGTTTTGTAAAGAGGAATGGTCAAAAATACCTTCATCCAGGATCCAGGAACTGATTAAAAGCTACAGGAAGCGAATAGAGGCTGTTATTTTTGCAAAAGGAGGATCTACTAAATATTAATGTCACTTTTCTGTTGAGGTGCCCATACTTTTGCACCGGTCAAATTTTGCTTTAATGTATATTGCACATTTTCTGTTAGTACAATAAACCTCATTTCAATCCTGAAATATTACTGTGTCCATCAGTTATTAGATATATCAAATTGAAATGGCTGTTGCAAACACCCAAATATTTAGAACTAAAAATGATTAAGATTAATAGGGGTGCCCAAACTTTTTCATATGACTGTATGTGATCACCCCCGTACACATGAGATAAACAGCACAGCCTTGTCTATGGTCACTTTCAGTATTCACAGCATTTGGAAAGCACCAAATAGATGTTGTATTGCCCCAAACCAGTCCGCTATACAAGTAAATGATAGCTGTAATGTGACATCATGGGGACACTTCATTGTATTTGCAATAGTTATAAATCTATAATGCTCCAGCACTTCAGCACCAAGGCGACTGCTCCAGAGTGAAGGAAGAGGCAGAGCCCTGATGTAAACCACAATTACATTACAGCAAATCTGATAAGTCCATCATACAGCAGCCATAGTGCTAGCTGAAAAAATACATGGCCTCCTCCTTCTCCTTGTCTGCATCCTGGTCTTTCTCAATTTTGGGTTTCATCGCTGGCGGGTCGGAGCGGGTCATCAGTTTTCTGCCAGTCTGCAGAGGAAAAAGTGGTAAGTGCTGCTTCACCGTATAGTAATATGCATCGGGTGAATTCTCACTCGGTTTGTGATTCACTTGAAGCATAAGGGTGACTTTACATGTGGCCGAAAGGGCTGCTGCGTTGCCATGTGACCGATGGAGGTGACATCATCGGCACAGGGAAGAAGCTGCGGTCTCTACAGGCAGCTGAACTACTACAGTCCTGGATGTTGCACCCCCACCACACATATATATATGACCCACTTAAATTCACAGGTCAATAATATGCAAGTCCTGGAAACCCGTTAATATTACAGGGACTTGCTGACCTTGTGCTTGCACCCAATACAACCCCATTGATCTGTTGCATGTGAATCTAGACTATAAAATAATCTTTATTTCAGCCGCAACCCCCCATTGTGCCCATCAGTCTAATGCCCCAGATATCATTAGACTTGGGGCTGGGATAGAAATTGTAGCAATAACATGGTTGTATTTTGGCCATATGAATGTAATCTTACTGTTTTTTTGGGGTCGGCCTGTGCTCTCTCTAAGGCGCGGCGCAGTCTCTCCTCCTGGTGTAGCTTTTGCTGTTTAATTTTCTCATCTCTTAATCTGAAATAAGACATAAGAAAGAACCAAATCGTCTCCGGCTTCATCATGTTCTAACCTGGTCATATTTCCAAGTGTGTGGTAAACCCAAACAGTAACCAAACCAAGCACCAAGACCTCGCACCTCAGCCGCCGCTCCTTCTCCTTAGCTTTTTCAGCAATCTCGAGCCTTTCTTTAGGGATGGCTTCAATGTTGTCCATGAGCTCCTCCACCTGCTGCTCCATCATGGTTAACATCTGCAAGGCGTTGAGATTTGCTCGGTTTTCTTTTATACAGGCTTGGTACACTTCACCCACCTTCTTCGTGAGAGACGTCAACATCTTTTCCTGCAAAGTCAAGATACCCATCAGGTATTTTATATGTCCCCTCTGACCAGGAATATCCCACAAGTCATCTAAATAGTGAACTATTGTAAACTGAGGAGGAATGGGATTGTGGAGAAGGGGCACATATAATATACATATATAATAAATCTGCATAAAAAGAGTTGTTACTGTGTATATACATTATATTACTGATCCTGAGTTACATCCTGTATTATACTCCAGAGCTGCGCTCACTATTCTGCTGCTGCAGTCACTGTGTACATACATTACATTACTTATCCTGTACTACTCCTGAGTTACATCCTGTATTATACTCCAGAGCTGCGCTCACTATTCTGCTGGTGCAGTCACTGTGTACATACATTACATTACTTATCCTGTACTGATCCTGAGTTACATCCTGTATTATACTCCAGAGCTGCGCTCACTATTCTGCTGGTGCAGTCACTGTGTACATACATTACATTACTTATCCTGTACTGATCCTGAGTTATATCCTGTATTATACTCCAGAGCTGCGCTCACTATTCTGCTGGTACAGTCACTGTGTACATACATTACATTACTTATCCTGTACTGATCCTGAGTTACATCCTGTATTATACTCCAGAGCTGCGCTCACTATTCTGCTGGTACAGTCACTGTGTACATACATTACATTACTTATCCTGTACTGATCCTGAGTTACATCCTGTATTATACTCCAGAGCTGCGCTCACTATTCTGCTGGTGCAGTCACTGTGTACATACATTACATTACTTATCCTGTACTGATCCTGAGTTACATCCTGTATTATACTCCAGAGCTGCACTCATTCTGTCTCACCTGCTCTTCAAAACTGTATTGTCCAAATGCGAATACACGACACTTCATTTCCAGATCTGTGGCGCGCTCCTCCTCCCGGGCTATTGCTGCCTGTAGATGAGTGATCTGGGTCTTCAGCTGTTGAGTTTCATTTTCCCTACGAAAAGTAAATAGTGAGAGTCTGACTACACGGTGCCTGGTGTCTTGTCTGTAGTCTGTAACCATGGTGACACATGTCTGTATAGGAGCTGCATACACAAAATGGTAGAGTAGTAAAGGCTCTACTGCATGTCGTTCTCGTATATCAGACTCACATCTTCCTCTCTGTCATAGTGATGTTTTGTTTGATCTCCTCTAAGGCCTCTTCCGTTTCCTGCGAGTTCTGGATCAGTGACAGGTTCCGCTCCTCCATTTCAGAGAAGATGTTTAGTAGTTGTTGTGGATCGGTGAAGTACAGCTCCGGCTCCTGGAGAAGATCAGTCATCAGTATCGGCAAATCCGCCATGTCATAGAATCCTGACCAGTACAGGCAGGAGGAGGATGATAACCACCATCATCCCACTGAGGCAGCAAAGACTAGGCAGGATCCCCGAGAGGTGAGTAACCAGCTGTGAATTCATCCCTTCATTACCCTAGGCCACCAGGGATACTATTATTAATCCTTTCCCTACCCTAGGCCACCAGGGATACTATTATTAATCCTTTCCCTACCCTAGACCACCAGGGATACTATTATTAATCCTTTCCCTACCCTAGACCACCAGGGATACTATCATTAATCCTTTCCCTACCCTAGACCACCAGGGATACTATTACTAATCCTTTCCCTACCCTAGGCCACCAGGGATACTATTATTAATCCTTTCCCTACCCTAGGCCACCAGGGATACGATTATTAATCCTTTCCCTACCCTAGGCCACCAGGGATACTATTATTAATCCTTTCCCTACCCTAGGACACAGGGGATGCCAGTGTTAATCGTTTCACTACCCTAGACCACCAGGGGTGCTGGTCTTGACTCTATTACCCTAGCCAATCATAGATGCTGGTATTAACCCTTTCACTGCCCTAGACCACCAGGGCAATGACCTTTATCCCTATAGAACACTTGAAATATTATCATGAACCCCAAAACTAGTCTTCCCCCTCAATCCCCATGAATATTCAGTTTTAACCTTTAAGCTGCCAGCACACACCGCCTATTAGTAAAGAATCAGAGGGCATAGTCCTAAAAAGTGACTGTCCAAACCTGACACCTCCTTTACGTTTTTTTGCATAAGACGTTCCTTACCTCTTCACTGTCTGAGGACACCAGGTTTTCGGAGCTGTTCTCCTCTTCTTGCACTGTCGTACTGCTCCTGTAAAGACGACACACAGGTGATTGTGACCCAAAAAGGGGCAAGTGTCAGTGTCAAAGTCCCTGTGACACCACTATCGATGTAGGGATATACAGCAGACATCCCCTTTAAGACCAGTGATAGGAAGTGTAACCTCACCGCCCATTATACTCACGCTTTCTTAGAGGCCACAGTTTTGAGGCTGGACCTGGACGGCTGCCGGATGTCACGAGTGGAGTCACGGCTAGCCAGGGGGCCAGAGGAGCGAGACTCAGGTTCTAGATAAGAAGGGAGACATTACTTATACTCGCTCATTTTTGGAAATTAACTCTTGCAAGATTCTCTCTTGTGTTCACAGCAACATTTTGGGATAAAAGCCATGCCCTTTTTATAGACCACACCCCTTTAAAAGGCTCCTCCTCCCCCAATGTTCTTGAATTATGAGCAGCGCATGTGAACTGCGGGTTTCTTCAGTGTGTGTGGCCTGAGGCTAGAGTCTGAAGCCCCTTCCCCTCTATAATAGACCTGACCTCAGATCGCAACTACCGAGGATGGCGGTATCAATCCCTTTATTGCACTAGATTACCGGGGATGGCGGTATTTATCCCCTTTTACTGCCCTAGACCACCGGGGATGCTGCTTTTATTCCTTTTACTGCATATCTGGCCCCCACCCCGCATGTTTGCTCCAGCTGCTTTCTCTATGGGTGCCAATGACCAGAGCTCTTATAGATATATATATATATATATATTACACATACATACATACTGGTGTGTGCAGGTGTATGGCAGCAGTCGCAGGGCCGCTATAGGTCTGCACTTACTCTTCCCAGCCACTGGGGATGTGGACACCTTGTGAGACACAGAGCCTCTTTTCTCCTTCTCCTGGCTGATGGGCGGCAGGTGTATCTTGCTCTCCCGCTCCTTCGCCGCCTTCTTCAGCCTCTCCTCCTGCCATTCCTTAGGAGACAATCTGAAGAGAAACTCCTTGTACATGAGATATTCCCGCAGAATCTCCTCCGACTTTGCAATGTCACTGGAGAGGATGGGAAGAAAAGTAAAGGGTTAATGGAAAACATGGCTGCTTACTCCAAAACTGTGCCACACGTGTCCTCAGGGTGTGCGTGGTACTGCACTTTAGCCACA